>JAOTQH010000007.1:210720-223054 GCA_025631255.1 Cornus kousa | reverse complement strand
GCATTAATGTATGCTTATTTGGTTATTATACGAGTGTTGCATAAAATTGCATTGAGAAAAAAAAAAATAATAATAATAATAATAATAACAATAATAAAAAAGGATAATTTATTGTAGATGCATATGAAATGACTAGGAAGGACCAAAATTATATCCCTGCCCGTGACGGCCGCGACCACTTTGGTATAACTTTGTCACCCTTTTCCACTGCATCAGTTGAAATTTTCTCTAGCTCAGAGGCGTACTGTCCAGGATGAATATCCAATCCTTCTGCAATCCCGAAACTCCCACCGCAGCCATGGCTACCCTCAATTGTCCAACCTATTTTTCTTCTTCGCTCTCCAACCTTAGAAGACAGCTCTCACTTCCGTCATCCTATTACTCAAAACCACCTTCAACCCTCAAAACCCTAACCACCACCACCACCTTCCCAAACCTCATCCCTCTCCGATCCTCCAAGTCTCCCGTCTCCTCCGATCTCGCTCTGTCGACATCCAACACCTCCTCCCCACTATCCCTCAAATCACGTCTACACAATGGTGAAACCCTCTACGGCATCTTCCTCCTCAGCTTCTCCCCTACTTTGGCTGAGATCGCCGGCCTCGCTGGCTACGACTTCGTCGTCGTCGACATGGAGCACGGCCCCGGGGGCATATCCGACGCCCTCCATTGTCTCCGAGCCCTCGCCGCCACCAGAACTCCGGCGATCCTCCGCCTTCCGGAGACCTGCCCTACATGGGCCAAAAAGGCCCTCGATCTCGGCCCACAGGGCATCATGTTCCCCATGGTGGACAGCCCAAAATTGGCCCGTAAAGCCGTCTCGTATTGCCGGTTTCCGCCCAACGGAGTGCGTGGATCGGCCCATACGGTGGTTAGGGCTTCTGATTACGGCATCGACGTGGGGTATTTGAGTAATTACGAGGATGAACTGCTGATCATGTGCCAGGTTGAGTCGGAAGACGGAGTGAAGAAGATCGAAGAAATCGCGAGCGTTGATGGGGTGGACTGCATTCAGATGGGGCCGTTGGATCTGAGTGCGAGCATGGGGTACCTGTGGGACCCGGGAAACAAGAAAGTGAGGGAAGTGCTGCGATCGGCGGAGAAGGCGGTTCTGGGTACGGGTAAAAAAGGCGAAGGCGGAGCCTATTTGGGCGGTTTTGCTATGCCGCACGACAGTCCAGATGAGATGAGGATGAGGGGATATCACATGGTGTCTGGTGCGGTTGATGTGGGGATGTTCAGGAGTGCTGCTGTTGAGGATGTGAGGAAGTTTAAGATGAGTTTGATGGAAGATGATGAGAGAGAAACCGGTAAAGATGGTGATGAGAAGTACTGGAGTGAATGAGTTTTTGCTTTCTGGAAAATAATAATGGATGATGATGATTCATGTTTTTTTTATTATCTGAGATTATTTTGAATTTTTATTTTTTTTTTTTTTTTTGTCATGTGGTAGAATTGATTATTAGATTGTCCTTTACTACTAATATTTGGTTGGCCAGATAAATACAAACTGTAGAATTGAAAAAATGACCTAAAAAAATAACTCAAAAATGTATAAATACAAAAATGTATTAATAAATTATAAAGCTTCTTGATAGGAGTAATAATAATTAATTTTAACTTGAAATTCAGAGTCTATCTGATGCAAACTATTTCAAAATTCACTGAAAATGTACGCACACTCGAATTATATTTCACAAACCAGTACTGAGATGTTTGTACGCCTACTACATCCTTCCACGAACAATTCCTCTCAAACCCTTTCCTAACCTTTCCAAACGCATCATCACCACTACCATCATCTCCCCAATTGCATCAACCATAGCCAAACCACCACCAGTACTGAGATGTTTTATGAGTTTGTTGATGGAATCCCGCCCATGTTAATGATTTGGGCTGGACAATATAGATTGTTATTTTTTTATTTTTGGGGGGGCTTTTTGTTTGGATTCTTTTGGGTTAGAATTTTCTTGTTTATCTAGATCGGGCTCCTGGGGCATGCCCCCCTCGTACATATGTAAATTACTCTTATGTAATCTATGCATCACTTTATTACCAAAAAATAAATAAAACAAGGGGTCTCTATCAGAGATATTCAAACTACAAGAAATCATAATAGTTATTGGTTTCCCAAAAAAAAACTTCTTTAGGGGTAAAATTTGCGTCGTGAAGTAAGTATATATTACACTTCTTTTTTGCTTTAGGAAGAAATTGGGTTCTGTTCCGAGGTCTTTGCCAACTTAGCTTGTATAAGTTTGTCCAAGATGGAAGGCTCCAAGGGAATTGGATCAAGACAACGCTCTGCAGCAGCAACAATGACCTGCTCAACAAGAGAAACCCATGTTTATTTCCTTCTTCAAACCTAGCTAGTACAAAAACAAACTTGTACTAACCAAGATAATCGAAGAAAAGAACAAAAAATAATTTTAAGAAATGTAAATGGTTCAAACTTCAAATCACAGACACTGAAAACTTTACAACAAACTTCCAATTACCTCATCAAGCAAGAAATCAACGGCAGCTTCATCTTCAACAGTTTCCTTTAAAGTAGTCCTCAGGAATTGAATGTCCAACTGAATTTGCTGGAATCCACTTCGGTTAAAGGTCTGGAGTCTAACAAACTCTTGCAAACTCTTCAGGCAAAGTTTTACTATAGTTGTTACAACTGATTCCTGCAATTTAAATAAGAAATGTTATTTTGTTCCAATAACAGTATCTGTCACTTTTCTACCAACAGAGAGTACTCAAACCTGTGTATATTCAACTTTTGTGAAAATTTCCATTTTTTGCTTGAACAATTTCGCTAGATGGGTTTCCAGAAGTTGGCTCCTGGCCTTTTGGGTATTTGACCGGCTTAATTTATCATCCCGTAATGGATTGCTGCGTGAAGAAGTGGTGCTCCCATTGCTGTCAGTTCGACGATGTTTATGATGGAGCCCTTGAGGTAAAATCTGCTTCACTTCAGTTCCTATTGCTTTCAACTATAACACAATTTTTGAAAGACAAAATATCAATGTATTTTATGGAACACACAATATGATATAAAACAAATATTGAAAGAAGCATGATTAAAAAAACCCCAAATTGCCAGCCCAACTCATAAATCAGAACATACAAGTACCACAAAGAACACAAGTATTTACCTCTTGAAGAAATAAATCAACAAACATATGAACTTCTCTAGGTTCCTTGTGCTGGGAGAAAAAATGAGCAGAATTAATAGAGAAATTATATAATGTACCATTCTCAAGCTTCAAAGTCACAAATGATGTCATAAACTGTACTGACCTTCACCCAATTTGGTGTTGTGAACCTCTTTCTCAAAAGGACTGATATTTTTTGAGTTCTCATATTTATGTACTGAAAAAGGAAGTAGCACTGAGATCAGTTATTATTTTTATTTTATATTTTACATATTGAAGGCACTTAAAGTCAATATAGACTACAATTTTTATGTTGCATCTTGCCAGAGATAGCAAATGGACTGAGACAGGCAACAATCTCAGTCTCACGTCATAGTTAATCTGAAAGAGCCAAATTATATACCATTCTATTTATATTAAAGTTGCATTCGACATGTTTATAAAAGCCAAATACTATTCAGCCTTTACTCATATCATTTAATTTCTCTTCCATGCCTATCCAAACCAAATGGGTGCAAAAACAGTAATATTGTTGTGTGATTCCATTTCAATGCTCAACTATGTTTAATGGACAATAATTTCATCTTACATAAACAACATTTTATGATTCAATTTGCAATTAGGAGAAAGACAAGAATAATAATTCGCCCTAAAGTCTAACCCTCTAGACTGTTCCTTGTGTTACGGAAGAGGTGAAGAGGATATAAAGATACCAAAGCAAGTGAAAATAGTCTAGGATATTGGTGTTTTCAAATTACAAAAGATAAAATAAAAAAATATACATGCCTAATATAAAATATATAAACATCAACACGAAAAATTCATAAAATGAAAAACATATTAATAAGAAAATCAGTATAAAGTACAGAGAAAAAAGAAAAAACAGTTTCCAACAAGAAATTATAAACAGTAACGTCATGGATGATATAAAAGTACGATTAAAATAATACAAACAAGATGCTGTTAGTTGTGTATCTTCAACTTGCTATATTCAACAAATTACTATTTTTTTTTTTTGATAAGTTATGTTCAATAAATTACTAATTAAAATCATGGAAGCAAAGCTAACTAAATGATCATGCAGAGAGAATTTATTACTTAATTCATACACAAACTGCAAATATCCAAATTTTTTTATCCACTACAAAAAATCAACAGCTTGTTAAGCCTCAGTTTATATTAATCACAAGGCTAAGAACGTAATCATCATATTTCCCCCAAAGGGGATTTATTCTGAATCCTCGTATATATGTGAAATTGGACCTGATATTTGGGTTGTGCATACAAGTGACACGACATCTTATATTAAGTTGCATCAACATTAAATTGTACATTATGAGGTATTCGCCTTCATATTAAACTAAAACTGTATGCTGGATGCTCAAAATTTAGGTGCTCCACAGCACTAAAATTTATTCATAGAATGTCAACAATATATTCAATATATCATTTTTTGGCACCCAAAACTGCAGAGGCTGAAACGGATTGGAAATGGAATGAGCACATGGTTGAGAACACAAGGGACCATTTTTGGGGGGTAAAATATCATGGAAAAAAGAAAAGAAAAGAAAGTACCTAGCTTAAAATACATGTAAATACCATGTTGTGGAGACAGGTTTCAACAATAATGATGAGACGAGAACAGATGTTTTGGTACTGATGAGATTACTTTGATCTGAACATTAGAAATTGATATTATTATCATCTGCTATGAAATGTGCTGTAGGCCATGTGTTGCCTTATTAAAGTGTGCATCTCAAGTAATTTCTAGTTATACCAGAAAAATAAAATCACAGACCACACAGAACAAGGCATATTGGTGTGACTTTAGTTTCCATTAGCAATTTCATAATAAATTGGCTTCATAAACCTACTAGACTTCTAGCCAGAAACAAAACATAAATTTCAAATCCTCGTAAATTCAGAATTAAGCACTCATACATGGTGCAGAAATTTTTCACCAGCTGACCGAAATATGCGACAAATTTCTGCAGGAACAAATGCAGGCCCATACTCATAGCCTCGAACGCCACCGCCAGAAAAAGAAGAAGCTATTTCCTGATTAATTGAAACAGAAGTACAAAAAAAGCAGCTAAGGTTATGAAGAGGACTATAATTATAGTAATTAAAACTTGAAAAATGATCAACATGCAAGTATAATATGGCTTTTACCTCGGTAATTCTTGGGATTGCACTCTGTTCAATAAAAACAGAAAGCTGAGCCAGCACAAGAACTAACCCAGCATGAACTCTGTCTCCTTGTTTTCCTTCTGTCAAATCTTGATCTTGACTGGTTGGGTTACTCTTTCCTGAGAGTATGAGGAAGTGATAGTCAAGCTTCCTGAAGAAGTCTTGAAATCCTTCTTGTACCCAGTCAATAATCAAGGTTGGCAACTTCACTAGCAGTCCTAAGTTGTTGTCAAGAAGCTGGCTGAAATCCTATAATATACAAATAGAATGAGAGACAAAAAGGCAAAATGAAGTAACATAAAAGAAGTAACCTATAGCAAAATACCCGTTTAACATGATAAGGTGTAAAAACTCCAAAAATTATAACAAAAGAAATCAAAATGACAAAGTTGAGAATACAAGCAAGCTAACTGAATTACTAAATTTCATGTCAGAATACTCTGAATTTGGTTCATTGTGCTAGAAGGAACAATGACAGGTAAATCATGCCTGCTCATACCAGTAAATGGAATGGGAGATGTTTTGTGTAGAAAATTACTCAAATTTTGTAGGCATTAGGGTTTTCTTCAATCAAGAGAAGACATGGAAAGATTACCTCAGAATCAACAGATTCACTAAGCACCTTCACAAGTTCATTCAATATAAATTAACTTTATAAGATCAAAATGTCATTTCTTTGCTTGCCATTCATTCTACAGAATTTCATACTCTATTAGAATGTGTTAGGTATATATATATATTTTTCATAGTTGATACTCACACACACATGCCTCCATGGAGGCTTGAACCCTTGACCTCCCTTTGGAAAGTAAGGGCTTGATACCGCTAAGCCACTGGAATATCAGTCGTGTTGACATATTCCTACTTAAAACCCGTGCTGGAATGAATCAAAGTCTCTTGAGTCGTTCGAGGGCATCTATTGAAGACAAGGCAGACAAAGTGTGAAGATCAAGGTGGAATAATCACATAGTCAGTCACACATCTAGGTCACAGGTAATTTGACATTAGTAAGACCTTAGTTTGACCTAATTTGATCTTGGTTGGGCTCATAATATGTTTTGAAAGTGTTTCTAAAAATTGGCTTTTCAAAATTTAAGTCTTATCTATTCTTTTCACAACTGGTTTTCAAACTGGAATGCAGTGTGCATCAATCAAATGGTCATCGAAACGTTAAAAGTAAATTTGTTTTCAAAAGAAGAATGCATCGATCAAAGTGTCAATCGATCAAAAGGTGTTGGGTGCAGTTCGATCGAAGGCTCAAACAACCAAACTTGTCGAACATGAATTTTTGGAAACTCTATCAAAATACATTTTACAAGGATTTAACTAACTAAAACGTATGGGACTCCTTTATTGGCTATAAGCATGGGGTTATAACTAGTTTAGGTATGGGTTGAGAATTGCTAATCATCCATAGAGATAAGAGTCCTTGAGAGAATTTTTTTTTTTGTTTTATTCAATCCATGGTTTACATAGACTAAATTGTGTGTGATTGAATATTCATCAAAAAGATCATCAATCCGATCCAATTCTTCTTCTTTTTTAATAAGTAAAATGTATTAGAAGGCGTTCAAAAGGGGAACGTGTCCCAAGCTATACAAAAAAACCAAAATGGAACTTATGATCTCAAAGAGCCCAAAAGGTCCACAATATCCTCAATAGAAGAATAGTCTCTCCCCCAACCCCAACAAAAAAGAGTACAAATAATAGAAAATTTAAACACCCCAATTGAGGACTCCTTTCCATCAAAAGATCTTCTATTCCACTCTTTCCAAATGCTCCACCAAACGCAGAAAGGGGTCACCCTCCAGAAGACTCTCGCCTGAGCCCCCACCCATTGGCCCCTCCAAATATCCAGCAATTCCCGAGAAGTCCGAGGCATGACCTAATGAATACCAAACAGACCAAAAATGAGACTCCAACAATCATGAGCCACAGGACAATGCAGCAGCAAGTGATCCACTGACTCCCTATTCAACTTACAAAGACAACACCGATTAACAATAATATGTCTTCGCTTCCTCAAATTGTCCAAAGTCAAAATCTTACTCCAAGCTGCAGTCCACACAAAAGAGGCCACCCTGAGAGGCGCCTTGGACAACCACACCGTCTTCCACGGGAAGGTAGAGCCATGAAAACTAGAGAGGCACACAAAAAAAGACCGGACCTAGAACATCCCCCGAGAATAAGGCACCCAAATCAGGGAATCTGCACCAGTGCCCTCCACCTCCTATCTGTATAGGAGAGCCAACAAGCCAGTAACGTCATCCAACTCCCAATCCGATCCAATTCAACCGAGCAAATCCAAGAAGACATGGGCGAGCAATCACTAGAGAAGCAGATTCATGAGAAGCGGATGTTATAGACGAACAAATGGACAACTTGGAGATTTTTTGGGAAAAGTTTGTCAGTCATTTGTGTTTAGAGGTAAATAGGGGCTCGAGCATGAGTAAACCGTTAACCTAGTTGTCATCTCTTTCCCGATATTGGATTGTGCCTGATTGGATTAGGTCTCGTAATTTTTTCCTTTTTGGGTTTTCCACAAAAAAATCTGGAATCTTTTCTTTTGATAAGTAAAAATCTAGTATCTTTATTCTTCTCTACTTTACTTTCTGTGTATTGCTTAATTGTGAGTTGGTTGATTGAAATTGAAGTTAACTATAATTGAAATATCAATATTCACAAATAACTAAATGAAATTTAAAAAAGGATTAACAGATTTTTACAATGATAGTTAAAAGCGGGGATCTATCCATAAGACCTATTCAACCACCCCCCCAGAACAAATTCGCCACGCACACTCAGAGCCTCGATTAACGGTCTTCACACTTTCAAGATGAAGACATTATTTGACATATTGCCTTAAAGGAAAGGAAAAAGAAGGGGAAAAAATATGAAATTCCTTTGGATTGTCAAAATTTGATTTCCAGAGCAAAAAGTTGCAGCATTCTAATAAGTAATAGCACTACCCAGATTATATAGATCACTGCATAGTATTGTTTTGCTAATAAAACTGATTTATGCCCAAGTATTTAGCAAATTATCAACTATTTCCAAGCATACCTTCCAAATGGAAAGGCAAGAAACAGTGAGAGAAGAGAGAGGTGCAACCATAACAGCACCAACTAAATCTTAAGCATTTATGGTGAAATCAGTTCACGAATAATAAGCGGAAATATCAATGATATTCACATTACCTACCAGAAAGTAAAAGGTCAATTATCCCAATATTAAAGTAGACGTATGCACTTTTCATGGAAGATCATATTTTACCAGTAAGACATCCATGCAGCCCTGGATTACTGCCTTTTTGCTGGATTCAAGTGCAGCTTGCAAAGAATATTCTACTTCTGCTCCCTCCTTCTGTCTACCTTGTACTTTTATAAGGGCATCTTCCAGTTCAAACAGAATTTCAATCAGACATTCATATCTAAGGATGAAGTGAATCTCATGCAAACATGCTTTCATTGTTAACATCATATACTTAATAAAAATCATGTTCCCAGTAAGCTGAACACAATTCATTCAAAAATCCTCAGGTGGTAAAAAATCTAAGAGCCTATGCCACTGTATATCCTTCTTTTAGAGCTATTATCCATGTTCGACAAACTGACATCTGTCTCTTTTTTAAAGTAGTAAACTGCCATTTGTTTCAACATATGCACGCTTTGGATTTTTTTTTTTTTTTTTGGGTTTCTTTTTCATTCGTATTTATGGGCGCTGATAAGAATTTCGGTACATTCTCACTTTTAAGGTAAGATGACCACCGTGGGACTTGCACCCAACATTTTATTGGGAAATTGAATCTGAAGAAATTAACATTTTTACCTTTTCTAAATTATCACAATAAGACTAACCTGATATATCATTTAACAGACGGGAGAATGCGCTAGCAACATACTGTTTGACAGCAACATGGGCAGCCTGATATCACAGAGGATTATTTAGTGCACCAAACTT
This sequence comes from Cornus kousa, assembly GCA_025631255.1. Lineage (NCBI taxonomy): Eukaryota > Viridiplantae > Streptophyta > Magnoliopsida > Cornales > Cornaceae > Cornus > Cornus kousa. Next base: position 213,761 of record JAOTQH010000007.1, on the reverse strand, counting down.
TACCTAGCACGAACATGATAGATGGATGCAAAAAAGAGGGATTCATTAATTGTAAATTTAAAAGAACAATAATGACCTCCAAAGAGAAATCAGGGAGAGCAGCCTCAGGTAACACTTCATCCATCAGGACCACGTCAGTCCAAATAATCCCTGCATGAAAATGGTAAATACTAGAACATGAAAAATTATTTTCACATTCTATGATGCTAAATGCTAGAACATGACATTATTTTCAACATTAGATATTCTGGTAAAGCCTGACCAAAACTAATTTAGTGATGAAAATATTGGGGAAAACAAATGAAATTTTTTCATATTTAAGTTTAATAAACAAAATTTTAGTGGTACAAGTCCCCTCTATGATACTAGAACACTGGCTTACATATGATGGAATCTCACCCAATAGATTTGCCTAAGCCTGGCTCAAGGGCATCTAACATGTTAAAATTTATACCTAGAAAAGGAAATAAAAAGATTCTTACAGATCATTTAACAAATTTATACCCAGAAAAAAATAATAATAATAAAAAATTAAAAAGAAGAAGAAGAACAAAGAGATTCACTAGTGTAGTTGTGTATTATTAATCAACTCCTCGTAATTGTTTACTCCCAGGTCTGATGAATGATAACTAAACAAATCCTTAGCCAAAAGGAGGTCTATGCAACCCCTATTGCACTTTCACACCGGCTGTCCAAGTGCTTAGGCAGTAACCTAAATGATAAAAAAAAAACTTAAAAGACCCAACAACCTTCAGCCTAGACCATTATCAAAGAAGTTAACCACCTGGCTTTACAAGAACTCACAGAAGCATTCATGCAAGACCTGGGGATCATATTCATCTGAGCACTTGCTGACTTGCATAAGTTAAAGAAACATACTTATTCAACTCAACTCAAGGTTAAATACCAGAATCATGAGTTCCTCACCAACTCAACCCAAGTAATTTTTTGCCTTTTCTCTTAACCTTATAGGTACCTTCAACTTGATTCATAACAGTCCTAGGTGGTGCATTCAATGCCTTCAGTAGCAAACACCCAAACCACGTTATACACTCATGTATTCGTTGAATATAAAAAACCCTCTGATAAATCTACAAATCTATGTCATGCACAAAATAATTGGTAGAAGCATTAAAACATTTACCCAAAAGACAATTTGATCAGTTATAAAATAAATATTGCAATCACTAGAGCAAGAAATTGAAGTTCCAAAATTATAAATAATGACGGTGTAGTAGCAGGTGTATCGAACTTACGAAGCATTCCCAAAAGATCTGACGAAGAAATCCGTTTGTTGATATATTTTTGAGTGGCTTCAAAGTGCCTAAACAAACAAATTACCAGCACATTCTATGAGCAAAATGTGGTTGTGCTTTCAAATTTTACGCTCCAGAAAAGAAAACAGCACATACTAAACTTATTGATAAAAATATGATGAAAAATAGATCATACTTGGTAATTAGGTCTTGCACAAGTTTAATTAGTTCCTGTTCTGAATCAGGAAATATCACTCGGCAAGCACGTATAGCTTCCGCAAACTCACGTGTAGAAGCCTAAGTTTAAAATGTCCATTAGTGCGATAATCAATAATACATATGCCAAAAAGTAAACAGAAAGATGTAACAAGAAGGAAATAGTTATCAAGAAGCACACAAAAACTGCAAGGAAATAGTTATCAAGAAGCACATAAAAGCTAAAAAGACCATAACTCAGTGTGGTCGCAGAGCAAGGACTTATTATATTAATTTTTACCACCAGTTATTGGTGACCTATATACATATCAGACAACATTTATCTCTTTATCATAGCTAAAGTGCATTTGAGATTTAAAAACATCAGAGTCTCAAGGTTTGAAGGAAACCTCGTACCCATGTCAACACTCACTACCATGTGAATGTCGTTATTACACTGCCACAAACCAAGATGCAGGGGAAGGCACATAAAAGATTAGGCATATCAAGAGATTATTGAATGCTGAGAGTGGAATTACATTTTACAATGTAGCACAAAGAGAATAAGCACATAAAAGCTAAAAAGACCATAACTCAGTGTGGTCGCAGAGCAAGGACTTATCATATTAATTTTTACCACCAGCTATTGGTGACCTATATACATATCAGACAACAACATTTATCTCTTTGTCATAGCTAAAGTGCATTTGAGATTTACAAAGGTCACAGTGTCAAGGTTTGAAGGAAAGCTCATACCCATATCAACACTCACTACCATGTAAATGTCATTATTACACTGCCACAAACCAAGATGCAGGGGAAGGCACATAAAAGATTAGGCATATCAAGAAATTATTGAATGCTGAGAGTGGAATTACATTTTGCAATGTAGCACAAAGAGAATAAGGCTAGCTCCAGGTATTGATTACACAAAATCAATTCAGTCCATTTTCTGGAGGCTCTGTACATATATGAACTCAATAATTGCCGCTGTCAATAGCATCTACTAGAGTACTCAAATTGCCAATGCCCCTTCATCATAAAGGCATTAGCAACTTACATCAAGAGAGAATAAGTTCATAGGCAGTCTAAGAGAGCTGAAAGATTATACAGGTAACTACGAGTTACAAATTTGCACAGCTATCATCTTTATTTCATACATGAAGTCCAAAAAGGAATTAGAAGGACCCTGACCATCCCCACTTGCAATTGGAGTTGCTAGAGTTTTGGGACTAGATCCAATGGGCTCACTAATTCCTTTGTGCATTACCTACTAACGGTCCTCGTGTCAGTTTTTGCTAAATTTCCTGTCAAATAGAGGATCCTGCCAACCAAACAAATTCAAACAGCAAATTCCTGGCAACTATGTTGAAAACTCAAGGGTCATGCATAAAAGCTGTAGAACCATAGATACAGGATTCCTAATGAATTCTCTCTCTATAAAGCATTTTAAGTATCAACAGTAAAGGGCATAGGTCATTAGCGAAACAGGTTCCTTCAACATCAGGAATTTTTTGCAAATCATTCTTTTTTTCTTTTCTAATTCATCAATAAATAATGCAGATATAGGATAAAGGATTTGTAAAACAA
>JAOTQH010000007.1:196125-208285 GCA_025631255.1 Cornus kousa | reverse complement strand
TCGTATTGTCTGCAACTCAATTGCAAACAATTCCATCTGTTCCGTCAAGGTAGCAGCTCTATCAGATTGTGGAGCACCCACCAAGGCCTCCAACAAGTCACATAATCTTTGAGAGCTTCTATAGCATTACCACCGGCCATGATGAACCCAACTCTGGGCTCTGATACCAATTATCACAGGGGTAAATTCTGAATTCGAATCTAGTAACCTGTAATGGCGCTATGCCAGAAATGTAAACAACTTTTCTCTGAATTTCTAACTTAGCTCAGCCAACTCACACTTGCTGCCTAGAACACACAGCAAGTAAAGCACTCTCACATACAAGTATAGTTGCAAGAATGTAAGGACAATAACACCCACGAATTTTACAGAAGCACAAGGCTTCTAACCTTTTACTATTATTCACAAAACAGTACAAGGAAAGATCTCAACCTGCAGAAGCATACAAGAGTCTCTCACAACACAACTCTGTATCTCACTCTCAATCTGCTTACCTCTATAGAACCCACATTAGCAATATATAAGCAAACTCTCAAAACTGCCCACAACTGCCCACTAAAGTAGTGGATGACACCCCCCATCCACCTAGGGTCATGCTAGCACCCTCTAAGTGTGCCAGTACTACATATGCAGTTGACAAGCCCAACTGCTAGCTTGTTGGCATGCTCTGCGCATGCCACGTGTCCATAGGAATTTGCACTCAGCATAGTGGAAGAAACCACCTCCAACCGCCTGTGTGTTGTCCTCTCAGATCTGTGCCACATGCATGGGAAGTTACTCAGCACACCCCCACTTCCCATAATGAGTGGGAAGTGCTAGTAACTTCCCCCAACCGACTGAGCTCACTTAGCAATCTTCTGTAACCATAAGTAACTTCCCCTAACCAACTGAGCCCACTTAACCATGACTTGTGTGGTCCATGCTTTAAGCAACATCTGAGCCAACCTGGTGAACCTAGCATGTGCCAAGCCCACTAATCTGCACCCACATATAAATGTCTCAGAGTGCACGGCGTGCCAAGCCATGCACACCCGAGTGCACACCGAGTTGGACGCCTGGCCGGGCGCCCATCCAAACACCCACGCGCGCACCATTGCTCACTTATTTGCCCTATTTACGAAAATGGCACTGGACACCCCCAGTGTACGCTGACAGCATCCCATAGCTGTCAGGGGGCTTGTCAAGGTCCCAACCCCGTAACACCTACCATGAACTTAAGGAACCCACAAAATATCATTACACGCTTTGCCAATATCCTTCTGCCTATACAACATATCAAAAAAACATAAGCTTCCTCCATTTCCCAGTCCTGAAAAGGGCGCCCAAAACGCACATTCCACGTAACTCCATTGTTATCAAGTTGATAACAATCAATTACGTAGACATGCTTATTGGCTGCAATACTGTAAAGTCTAAGAAAGGAGTGAGACAACAACTGATCTTTGCACCAAAGGTCCTCCCAAAAACGAACATGTTTGCCATCACGAACTTTGAATCTAATGTGTGAGGAGAAAATATCCCAACCCTTCCGAATGAATTTTCACACACCAACGCCTCCCGTAATAGTGACTGGAAGAGAGGACCAGCCCCCACTCTCCTCACCAAAACGACACGAGACAACTCTTCTCCACTGACGATGGCGTTTCTTTCCAAATCTTCATAACCACTTTCCCAAGAGAGCACGATTAAAAGGAACGATTTTTTGAATGCCTAACCCGCCTAACCTCAACGGTTGGCAGACTTGTTCCCAATTAACAAGATGATACTTAAACTATTCTCCCCTTCCACCCCAAAGAAAATCCCTCTGAATTTTTTCAATCCTTCCAGCAATAAAGCATGGAATTTGAAACAAAGATAAAAAGTTGGTAGGAAGGAACGAGAGAGTACTTTTAATGAGTGTGACTTTCCCCCCCTTAGATATATACTGTTTTTTCCATCCTGCTAATCTTTTCTAATTTCTATTAATTACTGGGTCTGAATTCCCAACTCGCGTAGAAGAAACTCCCAAAGGCAATCCTAAGTAAGAAAGAGGAAAAGCACCAACTCCACACCCTAGGACAGCAGCTAAGGAGGAAATATCTTGAACATGCCCCACTGGAACAAGTACACTCTTTCCAACATTAATCTTTAGTCCAGAATACGCTTGGAAGCAAGCAAGAATGCACCTCAGATATCTGAGTTGAGAAACTTCAGCGTCACAAAAAACCAAAGTATCATCCGCGAACAACAAATGGGAGATCTGCATCTGATGTTTAACATCTCTGCCAACTCTGAAACCCCTGATGTAACCCAAATCTTTCGCTTTTCTCATTAATCTGCTCAGACCTTCCATGACAATAAGGAAAAGAAAAGACGATAATGGATCTCCTTGTCTCAAACCACGCGAGCTAGCAAAAAAACCCGCAGGTAAACCATTCACGAGCACAAAAAACATAACTGACGAGATATAAGTTTCAATCCATTTTATCCACCTGTCTCCAAACCCCATCCTCCGAAGTAGATACAGAACAAACTTCCGATTAACATGATCATAAGCTTAAGCTCTCTCTATCTTTCTTTCTGTTATTTTGTTTCTCTTCTCTTCTCTGTATTATTTCTATCTCTCTCCCCCATCTCTATTTCTCCTCTATTTCCTTGTCTCTTCCTTGTTTTATGATGTCCTGTTTTTTCATTCTTATCTCCAATTTTTCTATTGGAAGTCTTCTGTCCTTGTTTCTAATATTCTCTTTTGACTTCTTTCCTTCTTTTCTTCTCTAATCTCTCTCTCTCTCTTCTTCTCAGAAGTCTCCTCCTTCTCATATCCGTTTTTGTCTCTCTTTCCAGTCCTCTTTTCTCTGCTCCTCTCTTCTATTTCTCCTCATATTCAGTCTATTTCATGAAACCAGTCTTTTCTTTTCTTTTCTGATGAGTAAAGATGTATTAAAATGCGTTCAAAAGGGGAACGCATCCCACATAAACAACCCAGACCTAATAGGGCTTCTAAACTCTCAAGGAGTCTAAAAAATCAACAATCTCATCCATGGATTTACAAATCAGTCTTTTCTTACTATCACTTCTCATTCTCTATTCTTGTTTTGTGGTTTTATATCAAGGAACTAAAACTTTCCATGATTTGACTGAGTCGTAGCAGACTTGGACAAGTTGTAGCAACTTAGTCGTGACTCTGAACAAGTTGAGCCAATATCATGGTAAGTTTGAAACTGAGACCAACTCATCATGACTCGACCACAAAACTACCATAACAACGTTGTTTTTGCCACCCAATTATATAAAAATTTATTTTTCCTATCTTTTCTCATTTCTAAAGGTGAGCCTTGGCGCAATGGTAAGGTTGCTCCATTGTGACTGAAGGTCACGGGTTCGAAACTGAAAATAGCCTCCTCATGGCGAAAGTAAGACTGCGTACATCTAACCCTCTCCAGACCCCACAATGGTGGGAGCCTAGCCCATTTTATTTTTTCACTTTTCTCTCTCCTGCAAACAATTTTCTCAGCCTCCAAACACATCAAACAACTTTGATCTACTAATACAAAAAGCAAAAAACACAAGATTTGGCCATAAACCTTTGATGAAAGCTTTCCAATCCTGCAAATAATCGGTAGAATTGTAATCTCTTTGTTTTTGTTTTTCTAATTTTTCACTTAGATCTAATATGAAAATATATGTTAGATTTAACATACTTATCCAAATCTCTTGATCTACGTTGAATATTCCATAATGTTTTTTGGAGGCAAGTGAGTATATTGCACTGGTGATTAATGTCCAGTCGTATATAATTGATCTGTAAGGGACTAATGTCTTAGAGCAGCTTTGCTTATATAACAATAACATAATCCAAAATGACAGCTGATACATCTTGTTCCACATAATTAGTGCAACACTAATTGGTGGTTTTCTTGTGAATTGCCAATAGGGTGGAGACACAAGATGATGGTGATGCTAAAGTAGAGGTTTCTCCTCGTGACATAATTTATACACAACCCGCTGAACTGCTTGAAGGTGAACAGCCAACAGTTCTACACAAACTTGATCTTCGATATGGGTATGAATATGTGCTAATCCTTCTTATCCTTTGAAAATCTATGCTATTCTTTATCAAATAAGCAAGTTACAGTTATATGTAGTTTTATAGAGTTTTTCCCAAATGTTTATTACAAGTGCAAAAGCAGTGATATTAATTTTTCTAAATGGCACTTTATTTTTTGAAGACTTATCAGGCAATGATGGAGATCACACTTAATCCAATGTGCCACATCCTATACATATCTATTATCGGCACAGACGCAAAGGATAGCTATTGTCCAACACTGAACATAGGCACGACTATATGTTTCACTAGGGTTCATGGTAGCCATTTTTGACTTATATGTAATTACAGCAGCTATATTGGACTGGAGGGATTTTTTTATTTTTTATTTTTATTTTTTATTTATTTATTTATTTATTTTTTTCAGATTTCCTCTATTTGCATGGCATATGAATTGGATTGACTACCTTTGATGAATATTGAATAGTGATTGTTGAAACACAGACAACTTCTCCCTTAATTCTTCTTTTCTCTTCTCCCCTCTCTCTTCTCCTCTCCTCCGGCTGTACATCAACCAGACTTTGCTTAACTCGCCAGAAAATCAAACCTTACTGCTTCACCCTCACCGGAATCATCTTCACCCAAACAACACTCAACTGAAAACCCATTCACACCATAAACCCTAGCCAAACATTAAGCTTTCAAGCCAACAAAGCCCACCGCCTCTGTTCATAACACACAAACCCTAAGAGGCGAAACCCTCTGTCTCAGTCTCAAAAGAACAAAGCGTGGTCTCGTTGCCTTGTCACATAGTTATCGTCGAAAGTTGTCTTTGTCGTTCTCTTCTGCAGTTATCGTCACTCTCTCTGTCTAAGCCAAGCAATATCCCACTTGACCTGGATCCATAACCCATCAGGTAACAACAAGCAATCACCCACTTAGCCCAGTTAGTTAGAACCAGAACCAATGTTCAACCTTAACCCAATTGACACAACCCAGCAGAATACTTGCCTATTTTTAGCCCAGCAACTCACTTGTTTAATGTTAGCCCGGCAACCCACTTGTTTATTTTTAGCCCAAACTGACCCAAGTGTAGCCCAGTCCATATTTAGGACTTAGACCTTTTTGGTTACGAGTTCATGACCAGTCCAGTTTTTAAACTGGACCAGAATTGAACTATTCTGGCAGCCCAACATTATATTTATTTATTCTTTTTTCCAGCCATCAGTTTATGGTTTACCATAACTTTCTTTTGGAAAACTACTGAATGCTTGACTCTGGAACCTTGATTTAATGTATGCAATATTTTACCTCTACAGAGGAATTTCTTGGTGTGATGATTCGCTGGCTCTAGTTTATGAATCCTGGTATAAAACACGGCGAGTTAGAACCTGGGTTATGTCTCCTGGATCTGACGATACAAGTCCACGCCTGCTATTTGATAGGTCTTCTGAGGATGTGTATTCTGATCCTGGTTCTCCAATGTTGCGGAGAACTACTGCTGGGACATATGTAATTGCTAAGGTAAAGAAGGAAAATGATGAACGCACTTATATTTTACTAAACGGAAGTGGTGCAACACCAGATGGGAACATCCCATTTCTGGACTTGTTTGACATGTAAGTGTCACAATTACCTGTTGTTTAATTCTATTTATTAATTATTTTTATTTTGTTTTTTTTGTGGAAACGCGGTTCTAACACGAATTTTGGTTCTAACACGAATTTTTTCAGAAACACAGGAGTTAAAGAACGAATATGGGAGAGTGACAGAGAAAAATATTATGAGACTGTGGTTGCTTTAATGTCTGATGAGAATGAAGGAGAATTGGATATTAGTCAGTTAAAAATACTAACTTCCAAAGAATCTAAAACTGAAAACACCCAATATTACATACAGAGCTGGCCAAATAAGAAAGCAAGTCAAATTACCAATTTTCCTCACCCGTACCCCCAGTTAGCATCATTACAGAAAGAGATGATTAGGTATGAGCGGAAGGATGGAGTTCAGCTTACTGCAACACTGTACCTTCCACCAGGTTATGATTCCTCAAGAGATGGGCCCTTACCGTGTCTGGTCTGGTCATACCCTGGCGAATTTAAAAGCAAAGATGCAGCTGGACAAGTTCGTGGTTCTCCTAATGAGTTTGCAGGGATAGGTCCAACATCGCCCCTGCTTTGGTTGGCAAGGAGGCATGTTACTTTCCTTCTGTTTGCCTGCCTGAATTATTTCAGTGGCATCGGAATTTCTTTTAATAAGTCGCCTTCCTATTGTTCCTTCTCTGTAACTGGTTTGGTTTATATTTGTTGAACGATTTATGATTGCTGCAATTTTTGCAGGTTTGCTATCTTATCCGGGCCAACAATTCCTATCATTGGTGAGGGGGACGAAGAGGCAAATGATCGGTAATTTGATATCTATATCTTCCACAGCCAGTTTTCTGCTTCAATCACATTATGAAATAAATTATGTTTTTCAACAATGTTACAGTGTACTCAGGTCCATCTATTAGATTTGGGTACTTAGTCTAACCATCCAAAATTTCAAATTCCCAGGCCTACATAGACGAGGACACGGATAATATGCATATTTGTTATTGTTTAGAAAAAAATAACATGTTTATGTAGTGTTGTAAAGGATAAAACGGAAGAGAAGAGATAAATAAAACAAGTAGAACACACAAATATTACATGTTTCAGCCACTAGGGCCTACATCCACGGCACAAAGAGTCCAAATGGCTACATCACTTTTATGTTACCTCTCAATTCATGCACAATACAATGGTGGAGGCTCCTTTATATAGGAAACACAGAGGATTTTTCTCCACTGATCCCTCTAGTACACTAAATCTTCAATAATAGGAAACAACATCAATTACTGAAAGATTTTCCTCCACTAATTCCTCATTAAATCTTCAAAATGTAGCATAAATATGTAGAAAGAAAGAAGTGAATGAGAAAGGAGGAGGAAGAAAGAAAGGGATAAAAAAGAAAAAGAAAAAAAAGGAGAAGTGCAAAGAAAGGGAGGCAGTTAAAATTTGCCACTTTAATTAATTATACATTCTGATTATTTATTCTTTGTACTATCAGCGAAGCGTTTTTATAGGTGACCCAATTGATATAGTCCAATCCTGATCAAAGATATCTACTGGAGATAAGAATAGATACTACCACCATATCCAAGTTCTAAAACTAAGAAGATAAAAAAAAAAAATACATATCGCTAAATTGTTCCCATAAGTATTGCTTAGACCTTTCTTGATCCCATCAATTAAACTGCCGGAGGATGAAGAAAGAAGGGAGAAGAAATGGGGGAGTGGGAAAGAAAGACAGAAGAAGTGGGGGGAAAAAGAAGGGGAGAAAAGAAGAAAGAGAAAAGAAAGGAGAAACTAAAGGGAAGAGGCCACTTCTATTAATTCTAGATTCTGATTATTGGGCTTTTGCCTGCTTCAAAAGTTAAATATTTGAGCATCAGTGTCATTGGCGCAAGTTTGAGGATCAGAACAGCCACTTCACCCCTTCCAAGACCATGCTGTAGCAGGACCAACAACAAAGTCTATTTATATTATCAACAAAGTCTATTTATAGTCAACCCAATTGATACCCAATCCTAATTAAAGAAAACTGCCGAAGATATGGGTACATACTACCACTAAATCCTATCCCTAAAATTAAGAAAAAAAGGGTACCCTAAATAAAATTTCTTAAATTATGTGTAGGCCAATCAAGGATCAATTCTCCTGACCGAGAAGAACTTGCCGAGTTTAGAGAAGATCCAACTTGCAAGAGCCATGACTTTTGTTATGTAGAGTTTAGAGAAGATCCAACTTGCATTAGTCATGACTTTGGTTATGGAGAGTTTAGAGACGATTCAAACTTGCATGATTCATGGGTCAAAAGGGAAATATTTTTTTGTTAAGTAAGATTTAATTAAAAAAAAGCTCAAGAGGGGAACGCTCCCAAAATAATACACACAACGTCATTAAAGTAGCAGAAATATTGCAGCACATTAAAGTAGCATCTTTTTCCTTTGCACTTGAGCTTCTGAGATTGTAGAATCATGAAGCATCTTTGTGCATCATATGAAGCACGCTTCTTCACCAGTTTGTGGAAAATAAACGAGCCCCGATCAAGAATTTTCTTTTTCCTACCTCCTTTTCTCTCTCTTTTTTTCCTGGAATTTGGTTTGAATCTGGAATTCATCTGGGTTGGCTTGTAATTTGGGTCAAACTAAGATCCGACCATTCTAGATGTGGAACTAGGTCCGAATTTTAATCCAATAATGGGTTTAGGTTTGATCATGGGACGTAAAACAAATCCTCCATTTCTTTTTCCTGAGCTACACTTGATAAGTGATGGTGATAGGAAGCTCTTGGACAATGACAGTTACGTGAGTGGCTACTGTGGTGGCTAAAGTTTAGTGCTCAAGAAGGGAGGCGTGGTCGATGGCTATGCAACATGCCTTGACCAAGATGGTGAGATTTAGGGTGAGGCTAGGAAGCACGGACACTCCAAAATGGGTGAAGAATCCGTGTCCGACACGGACACGCGTCGGACACGCCCCGACACGTGTCGGACACACCAAAAAACGTGTCTGGAATTTTTTTATTTTTTTTTTAATTTTCGGACACGGCTCGGACACACTTTTCTGGAATTATTTTATTTATTTATTTTTTTAATGCTGATATGTTAATTTTTTTTTTTTTTTTTTTTTTAATTTTTAATGCTGATATGTTCTATTTTTTGTTTTGTACTACCCTTTTGGTATTGTAAATGTTAAAAGTCCTAGGTCAAATGATGGATGGGAATAGATGATAGTACACGGACTTGTTTTTGTATCTTTTTTGGGGACTAGCCTTTAGGTTTTTGTGAATATTAAATGCTTTTGTATTTGGAGTAAAGTTGCAATGATGATTAAATGATACTAGTTATTATTCTAATGTCTTGTTTTTTATTTGATTTTATAACTATACAACATTGTTCTTTTATAGTTTATTAGTTATGAGTTATGATTTGTGTCTTTTTTCATTGTAAGGTTGATGAAAAATAATAACACTCACTAATTTGTAAAGTACTACATTACATATATATATATATATATATATACTATTCGCCGTGTCAGTGTCCTAATTTTTTTGGATTTGCCGTGTCGCCGTGTCCGTGTCGTGTCGTATCCGTGTCCGTGCTTCTTAGGGTCCAACATACTTCATGAAAAATTCCAGCTGTTGGGGAAAGGAGGCACGGTATGGTTTATGGAAGAGAGAGAGAGAGAGAGACCAAAGCATTCTGCAGATTTTTCAGATAGGTTATATTATCTAGAAAGTTGTCCTTTTGAAAAACTTCTATTCAATTGAAAACGTCTGTAGGGTGGTTTTAGCAGTGAAGATTGTGGCACTGTAGCTACTATATACTTAATGTGAACTGTTAATTTGACTATATCGTGTTTATTTATTTTTGGTTATGCTCAAGCAGCTTTCATCTAGTGAAGTCTGATTGTTTATGAACTAGGTATATGAAATCAATTATAAAATGTTCTTACTTTTTGTAGGTAATCGCGGCATGCAAAATGTAGTGATGGCATATTGGGTGACATTGTTATCCTTTGTAGGAAGGATAGAGCCACTAGCCAAGGTGCAGTGACATTTGAAGAAGCGGACAATTGAAGAAAGAAAAACAGCAAAATTCTATTCCTTTGGCACCGCCATTAGGGTGACCTTCACCTCGAGCCAATGTTGTGACAAACTCATGACGGAGTACTCAGTAAGAAAAACGAAGAATGGCCATGACCTACCAGCTTGGAGATGCATGAGGTGGTCACTGAAAGTGCCTGAACTAACTAGAGAATGAGTGGCAATTTGGAGGACTTCAATTGGTTGAATTCTCTTTTTATTGAAGAATACTTGGAACGGATACAATTCCTCACTACCTGATGAGAAGACATGGTTATTTCTATCTTTTGTTGTGATTCAATATGCTCAAATTAATATTGTTTTCTTTAGGTCGTGGGGTTTATGATATAATATCTTGTGACGTTTGAAGAATGGAAGACTAGATACATGGTGGTATACAATATATATATATATTTCCTTCTTGTTATTGAGTGTGTTCTAATTATTATTTTTTTTAAAAATAAAATCTATTGAATTATAGTATTTTGTGAGTATACAGATATTGCGTTTATTAACCAATGAAACGTCTTATTAAATTTTCTCTTACAGAATTCATGGCAAAATGCATAAAGCAGAGAGAAATCACATGGCACTATGACGATTCTGTTTCAATTCATATGACTATTTGAGTCATAATTCATTAATTATACAATATAATAAAATTAGGAATAATTGGATCTTCAATGATTGGACTGTATAGGATGATTTTGGTGAATGAACAGAGATGGATTTCAAATCATTCTTATCTAATTGATCCAAATAGTCCATTTAAAATCTATGAAGTTCAAAGCATTCCATAAACATTTTGGCATCCAAACAACAAATTTTGAAATCCATGGATTTCAAATCCATTAATCCAAAACCGAGTTCTAAAGGTAACCTAAGAGATTTCGGATCCGGACAGGGGTTATTGGGACATTCCTTTTTCTTAAAAACAATAGAAATGTTCAAAACTTCTGTTTCTCCATACAAATAGTTCAGTTTTCTAACTCACAAAACCGTTTTCAAGAATTATAAAGTAAGCATAGTTTTGTATGGATTTCTGATTTTTAGTTCTCAAAAAACAGATAATTGTTTTTAAAAAATTAATGAATAAATAAATAAATAAAGAAAGAAAATTAACAAAATAATTATTTGTTCCTTTTTTTTTTTTGGATGGTAAAGCAAACACGTACTCACACACTTTTTTGTCCCTCTTCTTTGAAGATAGGAAGGTTATACCATTAGGCCAAATGCGGTAATTATTTGTTACTTATTTCCCTATGTGAAAGACTATTCAACAGGACATTTTACTTTCAGAGTCACTGATTGTTCAAACTCAAAGCTTAAAGGTTGAGACTATATTTTACAATCAACTAGAATTTGAGTGTCTTATATCTTCGGATCACATTGCCACGGAACTAGGAACTAGGAACTATGAGTTGAGTCACACAATCTTTACTAAACCGGATATTTCTAAGCTATGTTTTTGAAAATTACTGAATTTTGATTAGATTGTTGCCGTTACAACAGCTCCCTTGTTTAGCCATCTGGGCTTTTGTCTTTTGGGCCTATTTTGTTGAAAGAAACAACTTGCGCGTTGGACCATAACTTTTCTTATAACTCCAATAGAAACTTTTTGGAGTTGAAGAAAGTATCCAAGAAAAATAAAAATTGAAGGAAAAAAAAAAAGTGACAAAGTTGATAATGAAGTTTGTGGTGTTGATTTTGCATTTTATAACATAATATAATATCTTGTTATAATGTATAGTATAATATAATATAATATGATATGATAATAATATTTATACCGAGCATTTGTAGTGAATTGTTTAACTGAATAATTTTTACAATTAAGTAAAGGATTTAACTTCCTTATTTGTTGCACAATTGACCAATTAAAACAGTAAGTTTAGCCATTCACTGTAATTATTCAGTGCAAGAATTATTTTTTAATAATTTTTCATATTTAATAGGCTTTTACTGTACCTATCAATTTCATTGATCTGTCGTATTGATTATTAGAGTCTGTGTATCTTCCAAAATGAAATATATATATATATATATATATATATACACACACACACACACAAGCTATTTTCAGGATCCAAAAGTGAATACTTGGGTTTTCTCAACTCTCTAGTATTAAAAATTGTGTATCATGTCTTAATTTAATTGGGGTTTGCTAGAAACTTTTAATTGAAAGATATCTAATGAAATTGAGATATTTGATGTTTGAGCTTTGGTTTAATTTTTTTTTTTTTTTTTTTTTTGGCATAATTGCTTTTACACGGATGGGAGAAGCATTATATTTAGGGAAATTTACATAAAAGTGGTAGTAGTGACCATATATTACCCAGAGGTGAACGTAGTTTACATATTTACAAATACATGAACCAATTTCTATTTGAACCCCTTTTATAAGCTGATTTTGTACTTTAATGCCTAAAAGTTTATCTTATGCACAATATACCCAAAGAAACAC
>JAOTQH010000007.1:173505-190805 GCA_025631255.1 Cornus kousa | reverse complement strand
ATTCCTGGATTCGCCCTTGATTCATACATATATATATATATATATATATATATTTGAATGCCCAAGGGATAAAAAAAAAAAAAAAAAATTTATTTATATATATATATTGAATGTGCATAAATAATAAAAATAAAAAAAATAAAAAAAAAATTAAGTGCATATACATGAAGCAATAAAGTTTTCTGATCAGCTGAACAGACGACAAAGTTTTCCACAATTCACGTAAGACAACTCGCATTTTCAAGATTGATTTTGAAAAAAAAAAAAAAAAAGAAAAAAAGAAAAAAAATATTACATGAACCAAGGAAATAAAATAACAAAAGAAAAAAAGGAATTGATTGGATACATTTAAAGCCAATACAATAAAACAGAGCTACCAGGCATATGTACACACTTCATCCACCGTGTAGAGAAACAACCACTGTCTAAGGGTAAACCAAAAAATGTGCTACACATTGGATTCTGGGAAAAGGACCTATTCTCAAATGGGAAGCCATTTCCACAAATATCTCCACCTTCAAATGGGAAGTCAAAAGAGCTTTAAAGCTCACCGGCCTTCATGAAGATCCTCAGAGAATAGGGCTGTCCGAGAGATGTTGTCATTATCGAAGCCACTTAAACCAGAGTAACGACCAGAAGAAAATATTGAAGATGTGCCATCTGACTCAAAGGTAGTAGATGATTGCCTAAGGTTGGGCCTGGTGTTGGAGTTGTTTAACATGGAATCCTGATACTCCATAACTCGCTGAACCATTTTAAGTGATTGTACCACTTCCCCCATAGACGGCCTTTGGCCTGCCTCAGGCGCAACACAAGCTGCCGCTATCGTGCACACCCGCACAAAATCTTCCTTTGGGTAATTTCCTGCTAGCCTCGGATCAGCGAGTTCTTGTAATCTATCCTTATCTCTGAGTATTGGCCTGGCCTGAAACCAATAACACCAAAGATTTCTCACATTTCGTTCAGAATAATAACAGTCCACGAACAATAGAATGTACTTTTTTCTCATTTGAAGATATACTAATAATAATAATAAGTGAATTGCTGCTGCATTTTTTCCGGAAATAGTGAATTGCTATTTCCAGAGACAATATGGTTGTGGCCACAGTGCTGCACTGCACTTCTCATAAATAAGTCCCACAAGAGAGAATGGCAAAGGGATGAATTTGCACTTGGCAGCTATATTGGCTGCAGGAAAAATGATGATGATGTCCAGAACCAGAACCAGTGATGATTCTATAAGATTGATATAAAGGAATGATAGTTTGATCTAATCATCAATATTATTACTAACCCAAGTAACAAGGTTCTCCTTTCCAGATGGCTGTGACATATCCACGGGCTTCCTTCCAGTCAGTAACTCAAGGAGGACAACTCCATAGCTGTAGACATCACTTTTTACCAGTAGATGTCCAGTCATAGCATACTCAGGGGCTACATACCTGTAAATCAGATTCATTTCATCTTAATGCCAATTCATCTTCGGAAACAAGGAATTTAAGAAGAGGATAGAGTACGACTAACCCGAATGTCCCCATCACACGAGTAGACAGGTAATTTGCCCTGCCTTCAGGTGCCTGTTTAGCAAGGCCAAAATCAGCAACTTTAGCATGAAAGTTGTTCTCAAGCAATATATTGGATGACTTGAAATCTCTATGAATAACACAAGGTTGGGAGTCCTCGTGCAGGTATGCAAGTCCTCTTGCAGCATCAAGAGCAATCTTCATTCTGGTGTCCCAATCCAGAGGACAATTTACTCCCAATGGACCTGAAATAAAATAAGGCCATTGTCAAGAATGTGTACCAAACTATTAAAAGAAATGGAATTAGTTACTCCCAATCCACTTTTAACTTTTTTCTTTCTCAAACTTCTTCAGCAAATATTCAATCTTCAGTTCTTCACTTAAAAGTAGCTCCAATGAAATGCATTTAGAAACCTTAGGATGACAAAAGAATCTGTGATATTGTATTACCATGGAGCCAGGCCTCCAAACTTCCATTTGGGACAAGCTCGTAACAAAGGAGGTTCTGTGAAGAATCACGATTACTGTAATAACCCACAAGTTTCACAAGGTTACGGTGATGCAACCTACTAAGCATCTCGACCTCGACTAAAAACTCCTTATCCCCTTGTTGCCCTCCACTAGTAAGCCTCTTTATTGCTACAGCTGTACCATCACTTAAGACGCCCTTGAAAACTCTACCAAACCCACCCTCTCCAAGTATGCTAGCAGGTTCAAAGTTATTTGTTGCTTCTTTGAGTTCTTCATATGCAAGAAACCGTGTACTTGTTGGGTGGGGAAGAGATCCTGCTGCTGGAATGGTTGGCTGGGGAAGTGATCCCGCTGCCGGAACTGCATCCACAATCCTTGACTTTGCTATATAAAGAAAGAAGAATAAGCATAGAAATGAGTAAGATGCAAGCATCATCAAATTCATTTGGGATTTCTTCCAAGGAAAAGATGATACACTCAGTATGATGCAGCAAACTCAGGCAAAACAGCCTGAAGAAACCAGTATCCAGAAAACTTAGTCAAAAGCATCCTATTCAGCAGCATTTAAACATTCCCCATGGAAATAAGATCATTTTAGTTTTCCTGTATAGTATATTCAAGATGTTCACCCATTATTATGAATCCATCAAAAATCAGATAGGTGTGTGTGGTGGGGGGGGGTTGGGAATTCAAAAATTCCATGATACCATTTCTTGTAACCTAAAGAATGGTCCAATGCATAATATTGAATAAGGGAACTAAACATGAAGATTTATTCAAAAGCATGATGCAGAAAACAAAGGCAAAAAAGCCAAAGGAAACCAATGTCCACAAAACTTAGTCAAAAGCATCTTATTCAACAGTGTTTAAACATTCCCATGGAAATAAATCATTTTAGTTTGGCTTCTATGGTATTTAAGGTTCTTACCCATGATTACAAATCCATCCCAAATCAGAGAGATAGATGTGGGGAGAGAGAGAGAGAGAGAGAGAGAGAGAGGAATCCAAATATAGAGCACTGCTAACCAGAGTCGCCCCCACAGTCACGGGGTGAATGTGGCACCTCAGTCGCGGGCTACACATTTGACGCGTGCTATAATGTTTTCCAAGAGAGATTTATTTATTCAGGCATTTTTTTGGGTTTCCAAATTTTTTTAAGCACCATTTTGTCCTCCTAAAAGACCCATTAGCGGTGTGTCTTTTCTCTCTCTAAAAATCTCATGCTCTCTGTCTCTAAAAATCTCAAGTTCTCTCTGTTTTGTCCTCAAAGTTCAGATCTGAACCTTTTTTCTTTCTTTTTTTTCTTCTTCCTGAGATTTGATGGAGTCTTTGCTTTCGCTTTCTAAAAATCTTGCTGTCTTAAATTGTCCATTGAAAGATGTTGAGAATAATTATAGGAGTGATTTAAGCCCTTAAATCACTCCTTTTTTTTTTTATAAGTAATAATTTAATTAAATAATTATTTACGATACTCACTGATGGAGTGGGGATTCGAACCTGGGCCTTAAATCACTCCTTGACTGGATGTTAACATTGTTATACTTGGGCAACAAGTTGGTGCCATATTTGTATTTGACTTTTTGTGTAGTTCCTTTATTATAGTTACAATTCGTCCCAATTCACCTATAAATAGAGTTGGTTATTCTAAACAAAATTATGAGAGAAAGTAATAAAAGAAATATAGCCTTTGGGCTTTGTGTGTCGTGGATGTAACCCCTAGTGGCTGAAAGACATTATATTCTTGTATTCTTCATATTCTAATCTCTCTCTTCAACTTTTATTTTTCGTTCAACATGGTATCAGAGCAGGTTTATCATACCCTACTCTATACTCTACTCATCTTGGATCAACTCGTCTTAAATCTTCGGATCAACTTGTCTCGGATAGGATCTTCTGATCAGCTTGTCTCAGATCTCCAGATCAACTTATTAACACGTGTCAAGATATTTTATTTCATATTAATGAAATGAAATAAATAATCAAAAGGAAAGAGCTGAAGTTGCATTCTTGTCACATACCAGGTTCTTTTGAAGATGCTTGTTTCTTTCCTTGATAAGATGTACATGAACAAATTATAAGCACAGATATAATAGCAATGATTAAGATGCCAGCACCAATTCCAATAATAAGAATTAAACTTTGATGTTTCTCTTTGCTCGAAATAACAAGTGACGTAGGAGTCGAGGGCAGATGTTGAGGTGCTTTTGCAGGTGACATAGCTACAAAGGGAGCTGCACATAAGAAATGAGATGAAAAGCTATTAGAATTTTAGCAATAAAATAAAATAAAACCAAAAATTAAGATGCTACTACAAAACCTCATTTTGCAAATTCATAAGATGGCATTAATTATAGTCATGTACAAACAACCTCTCCATGGTTGTAAAGATTAATTTGAAACCATAAAAGAAAAAGAAAAGGATGGCAGGTATATGAAATTTCAATTTTCTAAAAAAGTCAGGATTTCAGCTATTCATATAGGAGCATTTGCATGTCACTAATCTGCAACTTGAAAACTGCATTACTCTGCGCTTGGGACAAATTTAAAATTTCATTAGTTGTTAATGGCACTAGTTATATTCATTAGTTGTGTGAATGGCACCCTAAATATCATGTGATTTATTTATATATATGGAAGCATTTGCATGCCACTAATTTGAAACTTGAAAACTGTGTTACTCTGCATGTCCCATTTTTGGATTTTTATTTTTTAATGATAAGGCAAAGAAAGTTTTTTTTTTTTAATTATTATTATTGGGTTGATAAAAATAATATTACTCTTAATATCTTAAAGTACAAAATCATATATATAAATATATATATATATATATATATATTTATTATTCACCGTCTCCATATCCTAATTTTTTAGGATTTGCCGTGTCCGTGTCCGTGTCGTGTATCCCTGTCCGTGCTTCTTAGAAGGAAATAAATAAAAGTAAGCAGCGGAGCCGTCACAGAGGAAAACCCATGGGTATGCAATTCTGCCATTAATGGTTTCAATTGCCACCACCCTTTTAATAGCTCAACCAAAAGAATTATGGTGGTGATGAAGCCACTTTCACTGGCAACAACCACAACAAATAACCTAAGCATTCTATAAGCTCTTTACTACATAAAAGATTATGTGCATAGCCTTGATAAAATTGTGAATTTAGAAAAACAGCCCTCGTATAAAGGTAGAAGAAGGGAATAAATAAAAGAAAATATTGGGGCCGCCTTAGAGGAAGTTCACCCACAGGTGTGCAAATCTGTCTAAAGCATTTCAGGCTTTTCATGGTTTCAATTCCCATCCTTCTAATAGCTCAACAAAAAGGATTATAATTGTGATGAAGCACTTCCAATGGCAACAATCTCAACAAATAAAATGCTGTATATTTCTGTGAATGACTGTACTTCTGATCTCCATAAACAAAATTCAAGTGAAATGAGAAAAGCAAACTTTTTTATTTTTTTAAAATATTCCCGTGCTGGAAGGTTTTTTCTTATTTTGCTAACTTCTAGTTTCTACACATCCAAAGGTGGTGCAAAGCAACCTCATTTGGCAGGCAGAACATGATTCAACAAAGTTTTACTTTGCCTGCCTGAAGGTCCTAAACAAGGGGCAGTTCCTGATTTTTAGGTCTCTAATAGCCAACATGATTCAGTTTTCAAAACACCCATAAAAGTACTGGATCACATATTAAGAATGCAACCTATGACAAAGAAAGAAGAGCTCAAGTTTTGGGGGAAAAAATTAAAATTTTACTCATCAAAAATAATAATAATATTAATAATATGTTTTGGGTGAAAAACAATGTTGCAACAACAGAGCCTTTTTCCATTCTACTGGGGGTTGGATAAAATGAATCCCTTTGTCCATTCCATTGATCTATTCTATCCAAGGCCATAAAACCTCAGCCAGACCACATGTTAACATATTTTTCCTTACTAACTCTACCCCACGTTAACTTTGATCTTCTCCTTATTACCCTCAATATGACCATGTCACTCTAACTAACTGGCAAACTTAGTGATTTTTTTGAACATGTCCAAACCATCCTAGTCCATTTTCTCTCAATTTATCTCCAATAGCTAGCTCATTTCTAATTCCATCCTTTCTTCTCTTGCCACACATTCATTGCAACATTCACATTTCTGCCACACATTTTATGCATGACCATATGTTATTTCTTAACTTGCCCAACATTCTGTCTCGTCGAGCAAAGTTGGTCTAGTTGTTCTACAGAACTTCCTTTTCAATCTAATCAAAGGGAAGTTAATTTATCGGTCCTCTCCTCACAATTTTAACAATATTGTTCAAAAGAGAGGTCAAATGCATCCAAAGTCATACTCTATATTTGTAGCTACAGCTAATGATGAAATATAGGTAATTATATTACACTACAGTTGTTTGTTCATGAGTTGCAACTGGAAAGCAGCCAGAAGCAATATGTAATCAATAACCATAAGCCTAAGATATTTCCAGTCATTTTAACATAATGAAGGCATAGCATCTCAAACATGCATGACTGCAAGAAAAATCCTGAAAGCCTGACACAAAAGGTGAAACTTACCCTCAGCAGGAGCTGACGGCTTAAACCAGGTCATATTGAGAAGTTTGTAATCACCGACTAATGTAGGGTCTAGACGAACCCTATGAAGGGAAAGTGAAGAGTTTATTGCAGATGCATCACTGGCAGAGAAACTGATCCCCGTGTGCGGAGTAATGTCCATAGATATATTAAGTCTTGACAAACTGAGCACATAAAAGTTGATCAATTCGATCTGAGAAACCCGCAGACCAAGTTGGGAAGAAAACTCTTCTAGAAAAACTTTCCAATTTGGATTCGATGAGACATTCAAAAGGAGAAGATCAAGCTTTATTGGATAAACGCAGTGGCAACCTTGGCTCCCTCGTTTTAGCACCGTGTATGGTTCACAGCAGTCTGGCAGAATTAAAAACCAACTCCCATGTTAATATTAAAGTAAGATGCAAACATAATCTAATCTTTAGTAAAGTCGAATAAATTAGTCCTAAAAATTGATGTGTGTTAAGTAAAGGAGTGGATACATGATCCACTCATGCTTCCCATTTGATTAAAATATTATACTATTATAGGAGGTATAATTCATTAAAAGCATGCAAGGTAAGTAACGTTATGAACAAATCAGGCAAATGTCATTTGGAAAATGGAAAATGGCCAATAAAATAAAACTAAAGGAAAGGGGACTAGAATTATGTATCTTACTGGAGGTGTAGGGAGATAGTGGTGGCTGTGCTAAACCAGTAGGAACTGTACCAGCAGTGGACTGCGTTGGGGCAACATCTGCCAAGTGTGGAGGTGCAAGACTGACAACAGGTGGCACTAATCCACTCTTCTTCATTGATGGTTTCGACAAACGTAAGCCTGAAGGCGGGTGAGTAGTGGTTACCAGTGGTCCATAGTTTGGAGGCTGAGTAGGTGCACCAAGAGGGGAAAATTGCTTCCAATGTGGTTTATGAAACAAAGGCAAATTGGCTGGCAGGGGGAGATCAGAAATAGCAGGCGCAGCTAAAGGCCCACCAGTTGGAGATAACAACTTTGCTTTGAATACATTATCGGGTAAATCAGCATCAGTGATGTAGAACACATAACATAAAATGAGCAACTGTTTCAGGATTAACCACTGGACCTTTTTCAATACCCCTGCAATTCATATAAAATTAATGTACCACAAATAAGAAAACAACATCAGTAATAGGGAAAGTACAAGCCTACATATCACATAACCGGAGCCCAACAACAGAGCAGATGGATCCTTGTTTGGCATGTGATTTATTCATCCACCAAGGATCACAGAGATGGAATGCACTATGCATCTCAGATATACATCTTTTAGTATGATGAGTGCACGAAAAGAAGTTAAAAAATTACTCATTTTTTTCATTTTTATTTTTCAATGGAGATGGGGCGTTTCAAATCTGGCATCTGTTAAATTTATCAGATATTTCATACTTTAATCACCAAGAATTTAGTTCCCTCTCACTTTAGCCTAATTCAACTTCTAAGCTTAGTTCACACAAGTTTCTAGTTTTCTGACCAAAGGAACTCTAGCCCAATGGTATGATGTCTCCCCCTTTGGTGGGGGGAGGTTGAGAGTTCGAGTCCCACTAGGGACATGTTATGGATAACGGGTGTGTGTGCGTGTGTTTGCTTTAACTTCCCAAAAAAAAATTATATATATATATATATATATATATAGTTTTCTGGAAAATGAAAGGACACGACGATTTATGAAACAAAAGAAGTTTTGTCATACCACATTAGGTCTTCTCCTGGCCCTAAAAGAAGTTTTCAAGATTAAGTTTCTAGATCACTGATTAAATATATACCTACTGATGGTAAGAAGGATCCCTGTGGTATTATTATATATACCTATAATGCCCACCATGAATGAAAGGAATAACTATGTCTCAAGGTTTCTAAAAGATGTTACTGTTAGCACTATGATTTCAAATGACCAAAGGGCAGTGAATTTGGCCCAAGGCCAAACCACTTATCTTCTTCAACTACTTTGGTTCTTAATATTAATCATCCAAACAAAATCAGATGGTTGTGTTCTTTCTCTGGTTCATTTTTCACTTCCTCTTCATGGCTTGCCATAGAACTGCTAAAGCGAAAAGTTTTTGAGGACATCCTCATTATAGTTCTATCCCATTATGACCTAAGAAGCACAGACATTTCTATGAGGTGTCATATCCATGTCCGATACCGTGTTGGACACCGACACTCCTAGATACGTGTCAGACACTTCATGGCCATGTCCATTATTTAAAACAAATTTTATTATTTTTGGTTCTTAATATTAATCATCCAAACAAAATCAGATGGTTGTGCTCTTTCTCTGGTTCAATTTTTCACTTCCTCTTCATGGCTTGCCATAGAGCTGCTAAAGCGAAAAGTTTTCGAGGACATCCTCATTATAGTTCTATCCCATTATGACCCAAGAAGCACGAACATTTCTCTGAGGTGTCATATCCATGTCCGATACCGTGTTGGACACCGACACTCCGAGATACATGTCCGACACTTCATGGCCATGTCCATTATTTAAAACAAATTTTATTATTTTTGACACTTGGCCAACATCCCGGACACTTGGTTGACACATCTTGGACACTCGACCAACACATCCTACACTACTCATCTTTATATAAAACAAACACAAAACAACATTATGAACATATATCAAAGTTCAGCCTATAAGGAACAAAAACATAATTATAATGACAAGATCAGATAGTAATATCATATATATAATACAACATGTTCTTTTCGAATTTCGAATAGCATCATCTTCTAACTTATGAAACTTTATTATAGAATTTATGAATTTATTAAAGTTATATAATTGCCTCATTCAATAGATATAGGGAAATTTTAAAATACGACAAGTCTCATGCATTTCAAATACGACCGTATCCAAATAGTATATGTGTATAAAGCCACCTTAACAAAATGTATTACAATTTTACTCTAATAATTTTGTGTTTGTGACAATTTTACACTAATAATTTCATATTTGACAAACTCCTATATATTTTAGGTCCAAATTACCCCTCACCAATAATTTAAATTACCTCTTCCTCAAAATCATAAACAACCACCACCACCCACCAGTCCCCCACCTCGACCACCATAACACCGCCCAAGTAATCAAAAAGACCACCACCACCACCATCTTCTCCGGAGAACCACCACCGTCTCGCCTCTGACCACCATACCACTGCCCGAGTAATCAAAAAGACCACCAAAAAAAAAAAAAAAAAAAAAAATTGAACTAAAGGGCTAGACCACAACCCATGAACCAATGCCACCCAGCACCACTCAGCCACAAAAACTCAGAAAAATGAACTGAAAGGCTAGAGGCAAATTGGAATTGAGAATCTGATATATATACTCGCACGTGCGCGCACATATATATCACCCCCACCATTTCTCTCCGGCAAACCACCACCACCAGCAGTCCACTGCTGACCAAGAAGTCCCAAAAATCACATACCAAAGCCAAAAAAAAAAAAAAAAATTGACAGGGAGGCGTCCATTGCAGTCACCGTCTTCCAGCGATGCACTAATTGTTAATATCTCTTTTTTTACCTCAAGTTCCTCAGCAACCAAACAAGATCTGCTCCAAAAAGTTATTATAGGTCCAAGGGGTCCATGGTCTCCAGCAATGACAGATTTTTCAGATTTCATTGACTCTCACCATCTCATGGATCTTCCAATGGAAGGAAATCAGTTCACATGATCTAGTGGATGGGATTCGCCAACATTGTCACGGTTGGACAGATTTTTGATCTTGGGATATTTGGAGGAAATGTTCCCAGATGTTTCTCAGGTGGCTTTAGCCCTTGTTATTTCGGACCACATCCCTATTCTTCTTGATTGTAGAGGGAGATCACCTTTCCGGTTTGAAAACATGTGGCTCCGGGTTGAAGACTTCAAAGATAGGGTTCGGCTTTGGTGGACGGGGTATGAGATTGGGGGCAGTCCGAGCTTTCAGTTGGCGTCCAAGCTAAGGTTGTTGAAGAACAATATCAAGAAATGGAACAAAGAAGTGTTTGGTAAGCTTGAGTGGCGAAAGAATAGGATCCTACTGGAAATCTCAGATTTGGACAGAAAGGAGGGTGAGGAGGGCCTATGCAGCAGGGATATAAGTAGAAGGGAGGAGTGTAAGGTTGAGTTTGGGGAGATTGTGGAAATGGAGGAGATCTCATGGAAACAAAAGTCTAGAGCACTCTGGCTTAAAGAAGGTGATCGGAAAACAAAGTTTTTTCACCGAATGGCCAATGCACACAAAAGATGTAACCACATTGGGAGACTGCAATTTAATGGGGTTACGGTGTCTTGTGAAGATGAGTTCCAAGAAGGGTTCGTGTCTTTTTACAAGTAGCTGTTTACGGTGTTTGATGGGCTTGATTTGAAGCAATCTCGGAAGGTGATAGAGACGGGATTGAAATGCCGTTTTGGGAGAAAGAGGTGTTGGCAGCTCTGACGAGCCACGATGGGGATAAAGCCCAGGGCTGGACAGGTTTACTTTAGCTTTCCTTCAACAGAATTGGGAGGCAGTGAAGGCTGAGGTGATGGGGGCATTGGGTTATTTTTTTCTGCATGGTTCTTTCGAGAAGAGCCTCAACGCTTCCTTCATCACTCCGATTCCCAAAAAGGGTGGAGCATGTGAGGCAAAGGACTTTAGACCCATTAGCCTAGTTGGGGTGGTGTATAAAATTATTGCGAAAGTCTTCGCCATTCGGTTAAGGAGAGTTCTCGATGGGGTGATCTCGAACTCCCATAATGCTTTTGTTAGAGAGCGTCAAATTCTGGATTCAGTTTTGATTGCTAGTGAATGCATTGAGGCTACGGAGACAAGTGGTATTCCAGGGGTTGTTTGCAAGCTGGATATTGAAAAGGCTTATAATCATGTTTGCTGAAATTTTTTGATGTACCTAATGGAGAGAATGGGTTTTGGGCAAAAGTGGAGGGCGTGGTTTTCTTTTTTTCTGTATTTCGACTACTCGATTCTCTGTTTTAGTGAATGGATCCCCAGTTGGTTTTTTTGCTAGTTCTCGTGGCTTAAGGTAGGGGGGTCTATTTCCCCATTCTTGTTTATTATATTATCATCATGGAGGCTTTTAGCCGTCTGATGGGGAGGGTGGGAGAACTTGGGTTCATTCATGGATTCTCGGTGGGTAGAGCTACAAATTAGTTGGTCATCTCCCACTTGCTTTTTGCGGATGACACCATTGTTTTTTGTGATGCTAGCCTCCTTCAGTTGGTATTTACGATGCGTGTTGGCCTTCTTCCAAGTTGTTTCCAGGTTGAAGATTAACATTGCGAAAAGCGAGATTGTACCTGTTGGGGAGGTGGATGATATTCATGTCTTGGCTGATACTCTGGGGTAGTGGTGTTGGATCTCTTCCGATCTCCTTACTTGGGTCTCCCTTTGGGAGCCTCATCGAGGAGAGTTTCTATGTAGGATCCAATTGTTGAGCGATTTGAGACGAGGCTTGCAGGTAGGAAGAGGAAATAGTTGTCCAAAGGGGGGAAAGTGACTATTATGAAAAGCATTATCAAATCTACCGACCTAGTATATGTCGCTCTATCCGATACCTAAGACAGTAGTTTGATGACTCGATGATATTCAAAGGAAGTTTCTGTGGGCAATTTAGGAGAAAAGTTCAAGTACCACTTGGTTAACTTGGAAGAGGGTGTGTTCCCCTATTAAGAAGGGGGGTTTGGGGATTCAAAGACTGGATGTGTTTGATAAGGCATTTTTAGGCAAGTGGTTGTAGAGGTTCGGGGCAGAGAGGTCTAAGCTTTGGAGGCGTGTTATAGTTTGTCATTACGGGGAGGGTGATGGAGGGTGGATTTCTAGGGAGGCTAGAAACCCAGCAAGTATGGGCTATTGTAAACTAATCCGTAGAGGTTGGGATGAATTCTCCAAACATATTCAATTCAAAGTTAGAAGCAGGAGAAATGTCAAGTTTTGGGAAGACAAATGGTGTGGGGATTCGACTTTTGCTAGTAGATTCTCTCATATTTATGGGATTGCTCTCATGTTTAGTAGATTCTCTCACATTTATGGGATTGCTGTGTTTAGAGATGCTGTGGTCGCTGATTATTAACGTCTCAATAATGGGAGGGTGACTTGGGATGTGCAGTTCCGTAAACAGTTTCATGATTGGGGACTTTTGGAGGTTACAGACTTATAGACAGGTGGTGCTCGGGGTGGGCATAGACGAGATGTTGTGGGTGAGTACGTCAAGAGGGGTGTTCAAGGTTAAGTCCTACAAATGTATGCTTGGAAAGCCATTTGGAGGTGGAAAGCCATTTGGAGGATGAAAGCTCCACTGAAGGTGGCATTCTTCTCGTGGATTGTTGCATTGGGAAGCATCCTTACTATTGATAACCTCAGAAAAAGAAGTCATATTGTGATTAACAAGTGTTATATGTGCAAGAAGATGGGGGAATCTCCTTATTCATTGCTCAGTGGCTAGGGATGTTTGGGCTATATTTTGTTACGTTTGGTCTTCCATGAGTGTTCTCAGAATCCACGGTTGACTTGTTAGACACTTAAAAAGGGTGTACAGTGGAGAGCCGAGTCAGAGATGCTTGGAGGGCCACACCCCTTTGTATTTAGTGGGGTTTGTGGCGCAAAAGAAATAAGAGATACTTTGAAGGATAGGAGTCTCCCATTTGAGCTATTAAATACAATATTCTTACTTCTTTATCTTTTCGGGTAAATGGGCGGAATTGTAATTCAATAGATTGTCTTTTGAATTTTGCGGATAGCAGATAGCTTAAAGATATAGTGTCGATTTTGGTCGTCTGTTGTCTTTGGGAACGCTCCCCTTTTTAGCATCTTTTATAAAATCTTACTTACCAAAAAAAAAAAGGTGATCTTGGCAACCTGTTGACTGCGATTTCTTCATTGGGGGCTTGGATTGTCACTTTAGTTGGTAAGAATTCTCAAGGGGAGCGCCCCTTCCCTATAACTTTGTAGTGGGACGGTAAGAAAGAAAGGTCTTTTCTGGCATTGACACGTTGGAAAAAAGTAATGGATTGCAAGTTGGGCATTCATGCTCTAACTTGAGGGGGAGTATTGAAGATTTAATAAAGAATCAGTGAAGAAATCTTTCAGTAATTGATGTTGTTTCCTATTATTGAAGATTTGGTGTTACTAGATGAATCAGTGGAGAAAAATCCTCCTTGTTTCCTATTTTCTAATTCTTTCCATTCTCAGAATTTCTTCTCCTATATAAAAGAGTTTCTACCATTATATTATATATGAATTGAGAGAGTATTATAAAAGTGATGTAACCTTTTGGGCTCTTTGTGCCGTGAATGTAGGACTTACTGGCTGAACCACGTAATATATGTGCGTTCTACTTGTTTTATTTATCTCTTCACTTCTGTTTTATACTTTACAACATTATCTCTTCGCTTTCGTTTTATACTTTACAACAAATACAATCATATTTCTAATTGTTACGACAAATGCAACACACCCAAGATAGAATCAAGAATCACGACAAAAAAGTAAACACACCACACAAAGAACACAAAGATTTATACGTGATTCGGTAACAGCCTAAGTCTACGACAGAGATCCGGTGAAAGTCTTCACTATGTGTAAAATTGAAAATTACAAGTTTTCAGCCCTACTCTGTTTCTGTTCGAATTTCAGAGTCTCTCTCTTACACCACTCCAAATCCTAAGCGTCCCTGTATATCGAGCTACAAGAGACCAATTAGTGTCCACGACCCATGAGCAAAAACCGGGTCAAACATCATAGTAATGTATCCAACATAACTTTGTCATTTATTAAATTTTCCCGTAGATATATAAATGAAAATTTATATTTTTAATAGCCGTGTTGTCCGTGTCCTACTTTTTTAGAATTTGATTTTTCAGCAGCATATCTGTGACATATCGTGTCTATGTCCCCGTGTCCGTATCAATTCTTCTTAGTTGATGACTATAACGAAGAGACTAAACACTCAGAAAAGTTAAAATGAGTATTATCTCAGTCAATTGTGCTTTTTTATAGATTCCAAATGGATTAGCATGACCATTTACATTTTACGAGTCCTTTAACATTTTAAACAAGGCATCTTCCGTTGGAGAGAAGTGATATATACCTTGGCAAAATAGAGGATGGAAATTAACTATAGAACTAGAAGGATGTTGATTCTTTTAAGTAACTTTTTTGTTGATTATTGTAGTTAGGCTCTCTCTAGCATCTACATTCTAATGCATATGGGAAGAAAATAATGAAGTTTTAATATGACCATAAATATATAACAACCTTATGAAGGAGATTTTTAACAGAATTCATAGTAAAATAAAGTATTTGGTTGGGTATGAAAACACTCACCACACCATGGATTCCTTGAATAGATATTGGAACCTAGAAGCAAGAAATTTTGCAGTTTGAGCGGTTCCCCTTGAGGTGCAAAGGGTAGGTAATAGTAGTGTGTGTCGATTTGTGGTTTGGTGATATTAAGTATATTTGGTTCCAGATTTTTTATTATTTAACAAAACCCTACTCACCAAAAAAAAAAAAAAAAAATTCTTTTGTGCTAATAGTCTCTAAAGCAAAGAATCCATCAAATATACAACAAAGACACTTGTTTGACTCAGAAATTTTCCGACCCACAACTTTGCCCGATAATCCAAAGTGTTAGTTAAACAAATCAACAAGCCTCCAAAAGAAATTTCATCAAAAGAATGATAATATAATAATTCTTTTAAAATAAACAGAGCCTACTCAACAATTTAAACACCAATAACCTAAATTAAGCAACTAGAAGCTACAATAGACCACTCATAACAAATAATAAACCAAATACTCCAGCATTATATAGATTCACACAACATGCAATGTAAATATATATCATCCAACATAAAATCAAAGCACGAGTGAATCAGAATACTAAAACAGTTTCTAAATCTAGAGAAGCACAAGAACGCACCAGTGCTGTTAACAAAAGTGAAAAACTTAGCGGACTCCGACATCACCGATACCGACGAATACGAACCCCTCAGATCTGAGCCAAACCGACGGCGAAATCGATCCCTAGACGAACACACACCTTGAATACGAAGAAACACTATGAGCAGAAAGCATTAGTGTGATCAAATGCGTGAGGATCGAACAGTTGTGGTACAACAGGAATATGAACTGGAGGAGATCGAGAATTTGAAGACAGGAACGCCATTTTTGAGCTCCGAGAATGGAATCCTAGAGAGAGAAAATTGTGACTCTTTGGTAGAGAGAGAGACTGAAATGTCGTTCGCTTCACTCTGTTATCAGCAAAGCTTTTTGATTACTCATTTTTTTACACTATATTTTTTCTTTCGATTTTTTTTATTTTCCTTTTTATGTGAGAAGACAAAAGCAGAGCACGAGTTTTTATTTTATATATATATATATATATGATTGTCTAAAAATATAATTATATTTATATACTAGTGTTTGTCTAACGTCAACTTTGACGGAAAAGTAGTAACTAACGGTAAAAAACGATCAACGAGGGTCACGTCAACGTTAAAAGCTTATGTCAGTAGGCTGGTGAGATGATACTCTATGGTGCCAGTCCAGGTTCGTCCCCCTGCACGATGCGTCCCAAGTTTTTTATTTTTTTTTAAGGGTAAATTATGCTGACCTCCTTTCAGATTTTGCAAATCAAACACTAGTTTGGCTGGAAAGTTGACTTGGTGTGGGATATCGGGTGGCCCGGGTCCATGGTTCATGCGTCGGCCAGGAGCGATGGTTGGTCTGTGATGAGCGCAGGCGGGCATGCTAGGACTATTCTAAAAGGTCGGTCCGATTGCTTCTGCAGTGAGCAAGTCTCGGTGAGACCTTCACATGTTCTGTAGCCAAACAAAATTCATAATGTCGTATGGCCGCGGGAGACAGGCATCGCTCTCAAGTGCCAATATGTGTGATAGTGAATGCAATTCAAGAAAGCTTTTTTGGTCAAGTTTAAATTTATAAAAGCCACTACTACTGCTGCTGCTAACGTAGCAAGAGTGAGTAGGTATCGTCTAAAGGGATTTTCAAGGTACTACGGAATCAATATTAGATTAGTAGGTCGAATGATTAAAGAGGGGTTTTGGTTGGTTGAATTAACTAATGATTCAATTAAAAGCATGCAAATGATGATCAATCTAGATATTAAGGTAAAGAGAATGAGAGAAATGTCTTGGGGCATAGAGTTCACTACTAAGCTTCACTTCACTAAACAATAGCAATTGTCAATTTAAGGAAAATTTCATGTTGTAAAACAAATGTGTGCGTGCGCTATTAATTGAAAAACTAAGCATGGATGATAATTAAGCATAAATTGTATAATCAATCTAGTGAGTAATGCAACCTATCAAACTAAGCCATTAACCATTCAATAAATCCACAATTAATGCACACACAAGAATCTAGAGAAATGTACTACTTGCATTAATAAGTATGGATCATCAAACAATAAGAATGAATTATCTACCTATCTAGGAAATTAAAGCAATTACACTACAACTATGCTAATGACATAGAAATTAAACTAATTAAGCTAAGGAGGTAGCACAATCCATCAAGAAATAAGCATGATCTATCAAACAAATCACAAGAGTAATCAATTAGGCACCATATCTTAACCATCACTGGATTTATAATTTCAACACACATAAAAATGCATCAAACTCATAAAACCTAGTGTAAGCACATGACCATTCATTCTAGCATACATAGACATATGGATAGAAATAAAAGATCAATTGGAAGAGTT
>JAOTQH010000007.1:143002-153453 GCA_025631255.1 Cornus kousa | reverse complement strand
GGGGCTGTTTTGGGGGTTCTAAAATAAAACGGGGGCGGGAATGGGGAATGGAAAACCCGCCCCAAACCGCCCCATTGCCATCCCTACCCAAGGGTGTGTGGGTTGGGTTCGGACTGGACACAGATTGTGCAAGCTGCACGTGAGGTGAAGCAATTGATTGAAACTAAGCAGGGACTCTGAAGCAATTAATTGAAAGCAGGGACTTTGAGGCAATTCGAGAAAATTCTCTCTTACTCTCCTCCGTGTACGATGAACCTGGAACACTTGAGCCCAGCCCAGCCCAGCCCAGCCCTTATCTAGCTTCTCTCTAAACTTCTGATTCGAGGTTTTTATTTATTATTATTTTGGGTTAGTAGGTTCTCCGTGGATTTCTTTTGTCGAAGATAATTAGGGTTAGGGTTTGATAGATGGGTACGGAGAGGAAGCGGAAGGTAAGCTTGTTCGATGTAGTGGATGACACCTCAATCTCTGGCAAGATCGCGAAATCTAACGGCGTTGCAGTTCAAGGAAACAACAACATGAGGACTCCTCTCGTCAATAGTTGGAATGGGCGGCCGTACTCGCAGAGATATCACGACATTTTGGAGAAGAGGAAGACTCTGCCCGTTTGGCACCAGAAAGATGAGTTCTTGCAAGTTTTGAGGGCCAATCAAACCCTGATCTTGGTGGGTGAAACTGGTAGTGGTAAAACCACTCAGGTCAGTCTTTACATACAAGGATGAAAAAAATAAAAGAATCTTTATAATATGTTATTTTTTTAATGATGATCTGATTCTTTCTACAACCTTCTATATCTTACTTCTTTACTGTTCTTAAATCTCTTCTAATATTTAACTACGAGAATGAATTGGGATGTAAGTGAACGAATCTTGTGTTTTTTCATCTATTTGGACCACATACAATTTATCCCTCCCTCTGTGCTCCCCGATTTTACCATTCCCTTAAATTGCTCTAACCAATCACTTCATTCCTTTCATCATTTTATGCAAAGAAAACAGTGGAATGATAGTGGCACCTTGGTTTACCTGATACCGAACTCTCTAATTCTTTACCTAGCTGCTTGGCAAATCAGATTTGCAGCTTTCCATCAGGCTACCCCTAATCCCGTCCTTATTGCCAATCCAAACCTGGTCTAAGTATGCCAACTTCTCCTTTTAGGTTCTCCCAAAGCTGTCCTAGGACGGGAGGAGAGGGGCAGGTCAGTTTACCCTTTTTTTTTTAGGTCTATTGCCATCCCTAGTAAGCCAGACGGTGCTTTCGAGTGACACCTAGTTGGAATATGCTGACTTAGGCATTCATAGCTTCACATCATGAAATATGTGTTGTGTATTCTAACCAAAAAATCTTATAGTCTCAGTTTGTTTCTTTCTACTATATATTCATATATGTATGAGTTTTGACTGCATTGCTGTACAATTAGTCTTAATTTCATAGTAGTGGAAGTAGAACTTGCTCGTTGAATGTAGATCATTAACTGAGTAGCGTTTCTGTTACACAGATTCCTCAGTTTGTTTTGGAAGCTATTGATATAGAGACCCCAGATAAACGCCGTAAGTTCATGGTTGGCTGCACGCAACCTCGCAGGGTGGCTGCAATGTCTGTTTCTCGTCGAGTTGCCGAGGAGATGGATGTAAATATTGGAGAAGAAGTTGGTTATAGCATCCGTTTTGAAGACTGCAGCAGTGCCAGAACAGTTCTGAAGTAAGTTAATTATATGACTTTGTTTTTCTTTGCTTCTGTTAACTTCCTTTATTATTACTATTTAATTTGACCCATGGTGCTTCTTGTGTGTGTGTTTTTTCTTCCTTCTCTCGTGGCACTGAATTTTTACATAAATTATTTGTTTCGCATGACAGGTATTTGACAGACGGTATGCTTTTAAGAGAAGCCATGACAGATCCGCTTTTAGAACGATACAAAGTGATAATCCTGGATGAAGCTCATGAAAGAACTTTGGCAACAGATGTTTTATTTGGCCTTCTGAAGGAAGTGCTAAAAAACAGGCCTGACCTGAAGCTAGTTGTAATGAGTGCTACTCTCGAGGCTGAAAAGTTTCAGGGATATTTCAATGGTGCACCTCTTATGAAAGTTCCTGGCAGGCTTCATCCAGTGGAGATTTTCTACACCCAGGAGCCTGAAAGGGACTACCTAGAAGCAGCAATTCGTACAGTTGTGCAAATACACACGTGCGAACCACCAGGTGACATACTTGTGTTTCTTACTGGAGAGGAGGAGATAGAAGATGCCTGTCGAAAAATTTCGAAAGAAATCGCAAATATGGGAGATCAGGTGGGGCCTGTAAAAGCAGTGCCTCTTTATTCTACACTTCCTCCAGCTATGCAACAGAAGATATTTGAACCTGCTCCCCCTGCACTGACAGATGGTGGTCCTCCTGGAAGGAAGATTGTGATATCAACAAACATTGCAGAAACTTCTTTGACGATAGATGGCATAGTTTTTGTCATAGATCCTGGGTTTTCTAAACAAAAAGTTTATAACCCACGAGTTCGTGTTGAATCATTGTTGGTCTCTCCAATATCAAAAGCTAGTGCACACCAGAGATCAGGGCGTGCTGGAAGAACACAACCAGGTAAATGTTTCAGACTCTACACCGAAAAAAGTTTCCATAATGATCTTCAGCCGCAAACCTATCCAGAGATACTGCGATCAAACCTTGCAAACACAGTTCTCACCTTAAAGAAACTAGGGATAGATGATCTAGTCCATTTTGATTTTATGGACCCTCCTGCCCCAGAGACATTGATGCGGGCATTAGAGGTTTTGAATTACTTGGGTGCACTAGACGATGAGGGAAACTTAACCAAGCTTGGTGAGATCATGAGTGAGTTCCCATTAGATCCACAGATGGCGAAGATGCTCGTTGTCAGCCCCGAATTCAACTGTTCAAATGAAATTCTGTCTATATCTGCCATGCTTTCAGGTATTGTAGTCAGTTATTATTATTATTTTTTTATTCGGGTCTGACTTGAGTCTCATCTTAGTTATACGTGGAAGTACCTGTTGGGCTACCAAATTGTGCTTCATTATTCAAGGGTGCATGCTCATTCATTCTATCAAGTGCATGGACATGTATCTGTGCATATGATGTCATATGTTTAGCTGCATACATGTAGGAAAAGTAGGGATGGCAATGGGGAGGGTATGGGACAAAAACCTAAGAAGCACGGAAACGGATATGGGACACGGATACGGCAACAGGCAAATCCTAAAAAATCATCGTTTAAGAGTTTGAACCTTTGAACTAAAATATAAGCGTAATTATCTGCTGATTGCTTAAAATTAAAATTGTTTTATGAACCCAGCTGTCTTTCTAAAAGTTTCTTAAAAATTCCCAAGAATGTCTTACTTATCAAAAAATAATTCCCCAATAATGGGACACGCATGTCGAACACGTATCCATGGCATATCGGACGTGTGTCCACAACGTGTCCTTGCCGCGTCCCAAAAAAAAAATAGATGATGTTTTTTGGCATGTTCGACATGTGTCGAGGTGTGTCCGATGCTTGTCGGTGTTCGGCACGGATTCTTTGCCCTTCTAGGGGTGTCCTTGCATCCTAGCTGAAAACCCTACCCTGCCCCGTTTAGCAAGAAACTGCCCCATACCCATCCCGAACCCGGTACGGGTTTTCCTCTCCACACCCCCAGCCCCGTTTTTAAATGTGATACTTAACCCCGTCCTGCCCCGCCATGAAATTCACCATGAAAATTTTGGATTTTTGAACAAAAAATTAGCTATGATAAATTCATGAAAAAGTAGAAAGAAAAAAAAAATAGAAGATAGCGCCGAAGATTCAAGCGCGCACAATCTGCATAGTATCATATTGAAAAAGAAATTAAAAAAACTGAGTGAAATTGTTGCTGATTGTATGGTCCCATGGTTGACAGCATGAGAACCTGAGATTGTGAGTGAGACTATGACGCAAGAACCTAAGATCGTGAGAGAGACAGAGAAGCAGTGAACAAAAGGACACTGATCGTCTAGGGTTGAGCAGTGAGGGACAGTGATATATAATTGTATATGGTTCTGCAAGGGACTGGGCTGACATCGTGAGAGAAACTGAGAGATGAGGCTGGGATCGTGAGAGAAACTGAGAGGTGGTGTTGAAATGTTTAGAACCCTCGTTGTCTCTTATAGCATATATATATATGTATGTATATGTATCAGGATAGTTTTAGTGATATCTAATAAGAACAAGGGTAAAACTAAAATATTGTCATATAATCGGGGCAGGTTATATAAAATTTGAACCCGACTTGGGTTCTAATTTTTAATCCTATACCTGTTTATACAGGACAAAAAGACTTCCCATACCCGTCCCATTAGGGGCAGGATGGGTTGGAAACCAGCCAGGGCGGAAGAAATTGCCATCCCTAACAAAAAGTACATCGTATGTGGTTAAGGCATGTGTCTGCTTAGGATGTCATCAGCAACTGTCTTGTCTGGTTCCATGCCTCTGCTTGGCATGCACCATAGAATATCTAAGTGCGTGCTGATGCAGATAGTTGCAGTTTCTCAGTATTCTCTCATGAAGAAAATGGTGTCGTCTCGCCTCTATGCATCTGCTGACCTACCGTGGGCCTCCTCTGTGATAACCAATTTTTTCTCTAGTACCCAATTGCTTTGTCCGGCCTAGGGAGGCTCAAAAAGCTGCAGACGAAGCGAAAGCTCGATTTGGACACATTGATGGCGATCATCTCACGCTCTTGAATGTATACCATGCATACAAACAAAATGGTGAGTACTGAATTTCATTCTCTCTTTTAACTTTTAGAACCATTGAAGCCATTATTGATGCGAATTGGTGCTCATAATTTTGTTTGTCTGTGAGCAATTCAGGTGAGGACCAATCTTGGTGTTATGAAAATTTCATCAATCATAGGACACTGAAAGCTGCTGATAATGTGAGACAACAGCTAGTTCGGATCATGGCCAGGTTCAACCTCAAGCTATGCAGCACAGATTTTAACAGTCGTGACTACTACATTAATATCAGGAAGGCTATGCTAGCTGGATATTTCATGCAGGTAGCTCATCTGGAGCGCACTGGACATTACTTGACTGTGAAAGACAATCAAGTATGTGTAATGTTCCTTAACTTGTTTTAAGTTCTAGGATATAATTAACTTTAAACTTTTTTTGAAAATTATTTAATTTTGGCATATGCAGGTGGTTCACTTGCACCCTTCAAATTGCCTCGATCACAAGCCAGAGTGGGTCATTTATAATGAGTATGTCTTGACAAGCAGAAATTTCATCCGTACAGTAACAGATGTTCGTGGAGAATGGTTAGTTTCTATTTCCTTTTATATGAAACTGAAGGCAAATTATGATGCAAGAGACTGTTGTGCATATGCACGGGTGGACCTCTTGAGGTTGACATTGAAATTAGCCGTTAGACTATGCTGGTTATGTTTAAATTATATTTCTCTCTTCCTGTGTTTACTTGGAAGATCAACTATATAGTTTGTATTGATTGTCAGAGAATAAGGTGCTATTTGATAGCTGAAAATCTTTAGAGCTAAATTTTAAGTGCTAATTAATTAAGAAAATTTTCTAATACTTTTTTGAATGTTAGGTGTTCGATAAGTAAATTTTCCCCGCTTTATACTTATGTGTTATCAAACACACTTAGTTAAATAAAATTACATGAGTGCTGAATAAATTCAGAATTGAGTGTTGAACATGGTTATCAAACAGCACCTAATTCTGTAGGGGATGACTGTGTGTGATGTCAGTTCAGGATAAAACACTACTTCTTTTTCTTTAAGTTCTTGCTTGGTTTCCACATATGACCATATCTCAATTGTTTTGTAACTCTATTTTTTCCCTCATTTAGTCTTTTTGCTTGCATTAACCTGTTGCTTTGTAACAATTGTTGGAAGTGTGTACTAGCCTAGGATACTACCCTCTTTGTAGTATGACAAGACTTCTCATCTGGATGCACAGATGATCCTGGACTTCTTCCCCTTTTATTTATTTATTTTATCAGTTGGCAAGTTTTTGAAATATTAATCAGACAAGACTTGTTTTCTGGATGGGATGATCCCGTTCTCTCTTGAAATTTCAATCAGCTGTAGGATACTTTTTTTTTTAGAGGGGATTTGACTCGTATAATATATTTCCTGTTTCTCTTTTTCGCTTCTTATTTAACTTCGTTTATTTTTGCCTTTTATTTGGCTGGTTCAGGTTAGTTGATATAGCACCACACTATTACGATCTTGAGAACTTCCCACAATGTGAGGCTAAGCGTGTGCTTGAGAAGCTTTACAAGAAACGGGAGAGGGAGAGGGAAGAGAGCAAGATCAGAAAGTAAACTGTGTGTATTTGTAGGCTTGGTCTGTTCACTGGCAATTGGTGGGTGGTATAGTTCCAGAGCATATTTTTGGCAATAACACCCGGTAAATCCCATCGAGAGAGTCCTGGAAGACCAAGTGAAATTTCGTGTAACATTTATGAAAGTGGTTTAGTAAGAGGAGTTTGGTGCTATATTTACTTATAGCCGATTTGGCTTGAATGTACTTGTTTTCTTGAGATTTATTTGTCTAGGTGTTACAACTTTACATACTGGAGAGAGACTGGTTTGGTTAACTCACTCTCTCTCTCAAGTGGTATTGATATGACATTGAAATAATGCATTTTTACTTCCATTCATATAAAGGAGTGTAAAATACTTTATATTTATTGCTAGTTTTACATCTACTTTATTATTATCAATTGATTTTTACAATTTTTTTATAGGGTTAGTGTATCATATCTTGCGAGTGATTTTTACATTAAGATAATGCAGTTAAAAACACATCGATTGGAGATTTTTTGGATAATTAAGTTGAAGAATCGTTAGTTCATCATCTTGATTTTTACATTAAAATAAAATAATGCAGTTAAAAACACATCGATTGGAGATTTTTTGGACAATTAAGTTAAAAAAACAGTTGGTTCATCATCTTCTTGAAGAAGACACAGATTGTGAATTACTTTGCGTTATCGGTGCTTTGAATTTGGGATTGGGGTGCTTTGAATTCGGGATTGGGATTTAAAAAATTTAGTTTGTATTAAATTTTCTCCAATCTCAAATCTTCAGTAATTCCAAACAAAGCAACAAAACATTACTGTATTTGACAAGAAAATGAATTGGTAAAAAACAGAGACATACCTGAACCTAAAGTGTGAAATAATGAGCGTTTCTCACCTTGAAAAACATTTCCAATGGTGTTCCTCCTTACTCTTCAGCTAGACGTGACTTGAAGTTTTTACCAATTGATCATTGTAATTGTAGTCCCTCTTAGAACAAAATGTTTTAAGAAGTCTCTAATTACCCCACCTTTTTACAACTCAATTTACCAACCTAAACAGTAACAGTACTGACGGGAGTACAGAGAGATTAATGATATTATTGCATACATGATGGTATAACTGGGTAATAGTAAAACAATGCTTCAGTGTCATTTCTTTTCCGGTTAAAACATTAGCAGCAAAGGGAAACTCGTTGCAACTATTATATATATATATACCAAGAGATACAGGTAGGAGGACCAATAACTAAACCTATAATGAGCTCACTAATAACAGTCATTGACAATTAATACATCTGGGCAATTATTGTCTGTGGATGCATACATTAGTCTGAGTACGTACTCTTCTTCACAGTATATAGCTAGCATTGTTTTGGATACGATATATTGCAAACATATTGACTGGTTTAGTAGCAGACACAGGACATTCCTTCATAATTTAACAGACTTGATGGCATTAGGAAGAAACTGTAGCACCCACGTACGTCAACAAATACTAGTACATTGCATAATTAAGCAGTATGTACTGATACAACAAATACTACTACATTGCATAATTAAGCAGCACGTACTGATACAACAACCACTTGACTATAATAAATTTCAATACCTATCTCACTAGCCGACTCAATTTCTGATAGAGTTCATCAATTTCTACCTGAACATATTCAATGATTCTTGTGAGGTCCTTGTCTTTTTGTCTTAGTGAACAATTAATATATGTAGTGTAATAGAAATGAAGTGAAAGAAATTGTACCTTGTAACACTTGAGCAGTTTATCTCTTCTTTTCTTTAATGTTGGAGTCACTAAATCCCTTTCCACATCAAAGGGCTGAGGTTCCAAAATGACGCCTTTGATATATTCAAAACCTCTCAGCTGGTTTGAGGAAAGGTAGAGGAGGAGTCAAGAAACTGAAATAATAATCTTAGCCCCTCATCATTCACACACTCACAATCTTCCCTTTTCCACATTTTTCACAATTACAGATAAATTTCAAAAGCAAGGAAAAAAAAAGTGATCATCAAAATTTAATTTTAATTATTCCGTCGGACAAAGATAATATTTTTTTTTTGAAATGAAGTCAAATAGTATGACAAAAAGTGAATGATTATAAAAAATATGAATGTCTTACATAGTTTTGACTATTTATTTGTTTGAATTCATTTCTTATATATATATATAAAATTCCCTGCAATTCCCTTTTGGCTAGAGATATCACACAGAATATAAAAAATGTCAAAAAAAATAATATGTGAGATAGAGGTTATGGGTGATACAGAGTGGAATGACATATTAAAAATAAAATAATATTCACATATATCATGGGTAGATAGGGGGCATGGGTGGGCATGCTGCATTGTAAGTTGAGAAAAATCCACCTCCCAAATAGAGATTTAAGATTTTGGGTAGCACTTTTCTATTATCCATTACTCTTTTCTCACAATTTTTCTCTACAATTTCATTTTTAAATTAATTAGCCTCCATGTAATTTAATATACTACTTCAATTTTGATTCAAACTTATAATTTTTTATATGCATATCTATTTGTGTTGTTTAATTCAATTCCAAATCAATGATGCCATTCAAATAATAAAATTGGAATTGGAATTCAACTACGATTGAATTCCAAAGCTTATCCAAACAGTAGACTTGGAATTGAATTGGTGGGATTGAAATATATGAAATTACAACCAAACATAGCCTAAACTCTTTTTTCCCACTCCCTATCTATAATTGAAGACTTCTATCAAATTCAACTAAAACAGGACACCTTAGCTTCATTACAATACAATTTGTGCGCAAGAAATGGAACGAGTTAAGAAAAAAACTGAAAAATATAATTACGAGGCTGAAGGAAACAAAGTCGGGGAAGAGAAGACTAAAAAAATAACTGAATGCATCATGCATCTAACATTAATGTGAAAGTTGATAAAAAAAATACCTTGTTTCTCTCTGCTGTAGACTTTAGCTCAAGGACAACATGATCTTGCAGCTGGCTAAGGGAACATAATTCAGAGAAGGAGCCTCTGTGGCCATTTTGATGTGCCCACCTTTTGGTGTTCTCTTCATGTGGTACTACTACTGCAACCAGCATTGACTTGAAGCTGTCCCCATAGACCCAAATCTTAAAGAAAATCATCAAACAGTTGCTTAAGGACTCATACTTTCCAGGGATTAACATAATAGAAATTCAATTTGAGAATTGGAGTTCATGCTCACGTCTTCCACGATGGGGGTAAAACCATGAACTTTTTCCAGATGCTCCAATGCAACATACTCCCCTTGGGATAGCTTCACGAGATTCTTTTTCCTATCAATTATTTTTACAACTCCATCGGGTTGCATCTCCCCTATGTCACCTGCCAACGCCAAAAGATGAAAAATGTCAGATTACAACTCTTCCACAAGCACTTCTCTGCCCAGAAAATGAATGCTTAACCTGTATGGAACCACCCATCTCTCATCTCTCTCTCGTCAATTCTGGATTCTTGTAGTTACCCAGCAAAGGCAGTTTTCCCTCTGATGCATATCTCACCTCGCGGAGGATCTCCAAGTGGATTGTAGCCCATATCTGGAACCTCTTCTAGACGCAACTCGCTATAAACAAATACAGAACCAACAGTTCCAATCATGGACATTTCATCCGGAAAGCCAAGAGTGGTCAGACCACAAGTTTCTGTCAATCCTGAATAAGGAATTGCACAATCAGTTTCTGTATAAAAGAAGTTCAATTGACATCAGTTTTTGCCTTAGGAATGCATTAATCCCTTAAACCTTAACAGAAAGTCTTAAATTTCCAAGCAAAAACAAGTAGTTGTACCTACTAGAAGGGGTATATTTAAATTTTTAACTGGTGACCTATTCTTCTCTCTTCTGAATCACCTTCGCCAGTGTTCTCTCCGTTTCTTCCGTCCTTGTCCACGGCACTGACCGTCGCATCATACGGCGGTCACCCAACCCTCTCCGATTCGCCTCCCAACACCCGATCTCTTTGATTCACCTCCCAACCCTCTCTGACTGGATCACTTCATTGTGTGGGAGGTGTGCGGTGTCGTCGTTGTAAGATTATTTATTTAATTGTGGCTCACATGATTTGGACATGTGACATATTACTTGGTGGCTAAGTAAATAGGT
>JAOTQH010000007.1:22984-38565 GCA_025631255.1 Cornus kousa | reverse complement strand
ATATCTATATGATTTAGGGTAAATGCAAAAAATCCCCCTGAATTATTGGGGTTTTGCAAGAAACCTCCCAAACTACAAAAAAAACCCCCTTGAACTATGATTTTAGTGCAATTTGCCCCCTCAGGTCACTGGAAAAGAAAAAAGACAATTTTGCCCATATTATAAAACCACGCAACTCCAAATAAAGTTACTGTACATCTTCCTTCGGCGTAGCCACCAGTGTGGACTTTTTGGATGCCGTTTCAAAAGCAACAGAACCAGCAGCGTAGTCAAATTGCATCACAACAGAAACC
This sequence comes from Cornus kousa, assembly GCA_025631255.1. Classification (NCBI taxonomy): domain Eukaryota; kingdom Viridiplantae; phylum Streptophyta; class Magnoliopsida; order Cornales; family Cornaceae; genus Cornus; species Cornus kousa. Next base: position 38,272 of record JAOTQH010000007.1, on the reverse strand, counting down.
CAGTGGCCGACCCTAACTTTTTCTTTTTATTTTCTGTACACCTCTGCCATTGTCACTTCTTCAAATTAACCTCTTCGCAAATTGCGTACGTTATTTTGGGGGAAAATTACTGTATATCTTCTTCATTGACACAATTTTGGGGGAAAATTATTGTACATTGGCACAAACCAAACCACCCGCGGTCACTGGTCACCACCTCCCTCACTTCCACCACCATGTTGAATCAATAACTAAGAAATTCAAATAATTAATGTCGAATTATACCACACTATCAAACCCAATCAAAACCACAAACCACCACCGCACTTTGGCAACCACGCCATCTCTATCACTGACCATATAAACCCACTACCACCACCCCAAAACAGCACCCAAACTAATAAAAACTCAAACAATTGATACTAAACCACATTATAAAACCTAATTGAATCACAAAACCAACCCCTGCCACCACCATCACCGCCATGTCCACCACCGCTACGTACCCCCACAAACCCAATGCCACCACCCCATAGCCACACCCAACCCAATATAATAGAAACTGAAATAATTGATGCTTAACCACACATTGTGAAACCTAATTGATCCATAAAATTTAATCCGCCGCCACCATCACTGCTCCCTCACAAATTCACTGCCACAACCTCGACAAACCCACCTCCATCATAGAGAATCAAAATCAATATGGGAATTCTCTTCATCGTAGAAAACTTAGAAAATTAGGTTGAACCCTCTGCAATTCAGTCGGGTTAGGTTCGCCGAAATAAGCAATTGGGTTTCAATATGAACATCAATTCAGCAACGAGACCATGCTCTTGATTTGGGTTCGCCGAAACAAGAAATTAGGTCTAATTTGAACCATTAATTTAGTGACGAGTGAAAGGTAGGTGTGTCGCCGAAGAGGAGTGGTGAGGGTTTGTTTGGATTTCAATCCCTCTATTTCATATTCAACTATTTCTTCCGCAAATGCTTCCTCTGGATATCTTCAATTCTTCGGACAAACACAAATATATATATATATATATAGACACAAACACACATAGATGGAGGGAGAGAACTATTGTGTAATGACCCGAACCTGTGAGTCCGGACCGTTACCCGGGTCCTTCTTCGAACCCGAGGTTAACTAGGCCAAACTCGTCATTTCCTGTGTCCAACACCGTCATAGGGGTTAATCCGGGTTACCAAAATACCCTAAAATGCATCCTCACAATGGGGTCAAGCAATATAAGTCAAAGGGAATGATCAACCGGCTGACGGGCCTTCATCGGCCGGCTAACAAAGCAGGATCAGCTGACTGACCTACAGGGTCGATCGGCTAAAATGGGAACCTAAAATGCATGCTCTCGAGATCTCCATTGTAACCGTTTCTGTCCGCTGATGGTAGGGGTTCGGTCGGCCGAACCTGGAGTTTCGATCTGCTGGTGGAGAGGATCAGTCGGCTAAAACATGGCTCTTGAACCCTGGAGCATTGGTTAACCCATACTCCGGCAATATATCAAAATATCATCGATGAAGACGATAACAAAAGAGTCAACATACGAATGAAATACTCGATTCATTAAATCAATAAACACCGCTGGAGCATTGGTTAACCCAAAAGGCATTACCAAAACCTCATAATGGCCATATCGAGTTCAAAAAATAGTTTTAGAAATATCACTATCCTTTACCTTAAACTGATGGTATCCTGACCTCAAGTCAATCTTAGAAAACACCTTTGCCCCTTGTAACTGATCAAACAGATCATCAATTCATGGCAATGGATACTTGTTTCTAATGGTTATTTTATTTAACTGTCTGTAATTAATATACAACCGCATAGTCTAATCCTTCTTCTTAACAAATAACACCGGTGCACCCCATAGTGAAATACTAGGTCGAATGAAGCCCTTATCTAGTAAATCTTGCAATTGTATCTTCAACTCTTTCAATTCTGTCGGTGCCATTCGATACGGAGCAATAGAAATTAGAGTTGTTCCTGGTACCAACTCAATGGTAAAATCTACCTCCCTATCCATTAGCAACTCTGGTAATTCTTCTGGAAACACATCTGTCAATGCCCTTACCACTGGTACATTTTCAAGTGTCATATCTTTATTTTCAGTATCAACCACATAAGCCAAATAACCCTGACACCCTTTCTTCAACAACTTTCTGGTTTGTATAGCTGAAATGAGACAGTTTGGAATAACATTTCTTTCTCCGGTAAGTCTGAATTCTGGCTCCCCTGGTATCTGAAATACGACTTCTTTCCGGAAATAATCTATTGAAGTATGATACGCAGATAGCCAATTCATACCCAAAATGATATCAAAGTCTAGTATGCTTAACGGTATCAAATTCACTTTTAACTGTTTATCCCCCATTTGCAACACACAATCCCGATACTCATTTGCAACCACTACCCCTTCCCCCATTGGTGTAGAAATAAACAATTTACTATCTAGTAATGAAAGTGGTCTACCCAAATGCATAGCAATAGATGATGCAACAAATGAATGGGTTGAGCCAGGATCAATAAGCACAGTAACATTTCTATCCAAAATAGAAAGTGTACCTGTCACCACTTCTGGTGTTGCTTGAGCATCCTGAAGTGTCATAGCAAACACTCTTCCCTGGGCTTGTGAACCACTTGTAGCACCCTTACCTCCTCTTGACGAGTTCCCCTGTGCAAAACCTCTACCAGAACCAGTAACACTGCCCACTGAGGTCACTCCTGTCAACATAGGATAATCTCTCTTCTGATGACCCGGCTGATGGCAATAATAACACTCTTTTGTTTTCAACACAGGACAATCTTTCTTCTGGTGGCCTTTCCTTCCACATTGAAAACAACCCCTACCAGTACCACGTCCTCCAAAGCCACCTTGTTGTACAGATTGTTGTTCGGAAAGCCCTTGACCTCTTCCAATACCTAATGTCTGGCCTTGAGATTCACTACCCCTTCCTCTTCCATACCGCAACCTTCAAGACGTGATATGATCAAACAAGCACAATTTACACAAATTTCTGACCAAATCTTCCTATTCCCTTCCTCCTTTTTATTTTTCTTTCCTCCACCCATTGTTTCATCTTCCCTCTGTTATACATTCTGTGGGTTAATGATAAACCCACCGACTGGAAAAGCTTCTTCGAGAAGCTTTAATGATAAAATATTATATTTTATCATTTGGCACAATAAACCAACAGCTTCTCAAATGAGCCTAGAATTTAAATATTTTCATTTATATTTATCCATACGGGTAGGTGTGTTTGCATGTGTTGTGCTGGTAGCCTACCCACTCTTTTGTAATTATTCTACATGTGATGTGGTCAACAAAGCTTCATTGTTTTGTTTTTCCATTAAAATTAAACAATATATATATACTCACCCTTAAAACTAAAACTTATCATCAATCACATATAACATAGTTATAAAATAAAGCTATTTTCAAAAGCTTCCCCACCATCCAGTAGTCCAATACAACATATTACTTAGTTGTTACAAGCTTGATTTGTAAGCTCTAACACAAAATAAAACTTCACAAAACAGGCCACCGCATAAAATATTTATATATAAATCATATCTAATAAAAATTAAATTATGCTAATGAAAATGATTATGTAGTGGGGCCTTACAGTCGGCTAGAAAACGTGATTTCAGGGGGGGTTTCTTCTTCGTGTTTTTCCAGAAAAACTCGTTTCGAACCTCGTTTCGGCTCTCAGTTCTGGCTGAAACATTTTTTCCCCTAGCATGTCATGGTGCTTGTCGGGGTGCTTGTCTCGACGTTGTGACGTCGACTTTTGTTTTCGCTCGTTCTCCTTCGTCCGAACTCCAAATCGAGTGAACTTTTTTTTGAACTTGACTAATTTTTTACTGTCTTTTCAACGTTGTGCTCGGTTGCACCCGGATCCTCCTAGATAATTACCAGTTTACCCTTCTTGCCTTAAGTGCTCGTTTTTCTTCGTCATGCCGTTTCTTTTTCGTCCGGACTCCGAATCATGCGATTCTTGAGTCCATCTTGATTATTTTTTCATTGTATTTCCAATGGTGTGCTCGATGGCACCCGAGTTCATATTTTTAGAAAATTACCATTTTGCCCCTGGGGGCTTATTTGTTATATTTCTATCGTTTGCTTCCGCATCAGTTCTCATTGAATTCCACGACCTCATGGAAGGCCACTTTGACTTCTTAGAGTTTTATTTTCTATTTTCGCTTCCACATTCGGATCCATTATCGGGTCAATCTTCGGTTCATCACATGACGCACTAGCTTGAAAAACAAGGGCTGTCACATTTTCCCTAGCATGGTCACTAATATGTGCATATGCAATACAACAAAAAACTTTCTATCATGAAAGATTTACCTCTTTGCCACTCCATACCTTTTCTGGTATACGATGCTTTAAAGGCATCGATGATCCATGATTAATTAGGTAGGATACTGTATTGACTGCTTCGGCCGAAAACTGTTTGGGTATACCCGAATGTATGCACATGCTTCTGGCTCTCCTGTTAATGTCAGTTCATCCATTTTGCCACCCCATTTTGCTATGGGGTTCCTTGCACAGTCCTCTTTAATCTGATCCCATTATCAAAACAGAACTTCTTGAATTCGGTGTCTTTATATTCACCACCATTGTCTGACTTTAACCTCTTGATCGTCAAACCTGTCACATTCTCCACTATGGCTTTCCACTTCTTGAACACATCAAATACATTAGATTTGTGCTTCAAAAAATAAACCCATACCTTCCTTGTGTGGTCATCAATAAAAGTCACAAAGTAGTATTTTTCGCCAATGGATGAGACAGTGGTTGCCCCAAACATCTGTGTGAAGTAGCTCAAGTTTCTCCTTTCAGAGATCTCTGCCACTCTTCTTGAAACTAACCCTCTTCTACTTGCGCATCACGCAACTTTCACATAAGTCAATACCAATTTGGTAGTTTCCCTTTTGAATGCATAATCTTGAGCCCCCCTTTCACTCATATGACCTAATCTCTGGTTCTAAAGGTTGTGATCTTCTCTGCTTCTGCAACTGCTATAGATCCACAAACACTGATAGTTGTGTAGAGAGTGCCAAATTTCTTACCACGTGCAATGGTCATAGCGCCTCTGGAAACTTTCCACGAGTCTCTATTGAAGGTTGTAACAAAACCTTCCTTTGGCAATTGTCCCATTGAAATCAGATTCTTCCTCAAGTCAGGGATGTGCCTTACATCCTTCAACTTCCAAGTTGACCTATTAAATAGTTTTTTGCTTGAGGTACCATGAAACGATGCGCCGGAATCTAAAACCCATGACTCCGCCTTGCTTTTCAAAGAACATATCAATGCATCATCTGATTATTCTGAGACAGCGTTTGCTTCAGTTTTTCTTTCGGTTCCCTTCTTTGAAAGTTGGCAATCAACACGGTAATGTCCCTTCTTGCCACAATTCCAACACTCAACGTCATTGAGATCTATGGAATTCCTGGAATTTTGAGACTGTGCCCTTCCATTCCTTGACTTGGATTTGCCTCTGTTTCCATTACTGTTGCCCTTCTTCTTGTTTGAATCCTTGCCTCTGCTTTCAACATTCAAAGGCGAACTACTGGTGGAGACCCCACTATTTGCCTTCTGATTTCTTTAGTCGGAATCATGCTCACAACTTCATCAAACTTTAACTTGGTCTTCTCTGCAGAGCTACCAACCGTTGTAACTATGCCACTCTAGCTCTCGGTAACTGCCCTACAATTAGTAGTGCTCGGACCTCGTTTTTTAAATCAATATCAACAGACTCTAATTAGCCAACTGTTTCGTTGAACGCATTTAGATGTTTGTTGAATCTACCACCTTCGACCATCTTCATGTTGGATAACTTCTTGATCAAGTGCACCTTGTGCGCTGCAGACGGCTGTTCATACATACTAGAAAGGGCTGCCATAAGAGACTTTGTTGTCTTCTCAATCTTGATATTGAAGGCTACTGACTTTGACAACGTCAATCTGACAGTGCCAAAAGCCTTCTTATCATGTAGTTCCCATTTTGCATCCTTTATCTCCTCTGGTTTCTCTCCCAAAGGTTGATACAGATTTTTCTGAAATAAGAGGTCTTCAATTTGCATCCTTCAGAAACCAAAGTTTATGCCATCGAACTTCTCAATCATGGATATGAATGTCTTATCTTTTAATGACTTTACACCCACTAGAACGGACAGGTCGAATACGAAAGTCTTTCGGAATTTCATCAAACACCTTACGTGCCCTAGGTCTCAACCTGAGGCTCTTATACCAGTTGTTGGAGTTGCTGCACAATCAACTGGATGCTTTGATACCAGTTGTTGTGGCGGAAACGCAAAAAAATAACGCTGTTCGAGGAATAAACACAAGCAATCACGAAGAATAAAAACAATCACACACAAGAACACAGGATATACATGGTTCACCCAAAGATTAGGGCTAACGCCCATGGAGCGCAACGAACAAATTCCACTATGAAAAAGATGATGAATTACAATGGAGAATTTTATCTCAATCTCTCTCAATTGCTCTCTCTTGTGTTGGTACAAATCACTCAATCATCCAACATGTATGATAATCTTACTCCTCTCTTCTTTTCAAGTCATACCCTAAAATCTGATGAGGGTTGATATATATAGTCCCAAACAATAGAACCCAATTTGTCTCACAAGAAGTTGCCTTTTGTAGAGTCCAAAACCAATAAGGAAAACACTTCACGTAGCTTCCCAGGGGAGTTGAACCGGTTCAACTCCACTTGAACCGGTCCAACTTTGTTGTCTTATGTGGTGCAATTCACTGGGCAACTTGAACCGGTTCAACGCTGGCATTAGCCAAAGCTCAATTTTGCAATTCTAGTTGAACTGGTTCAAAGTCCCCTGAACCGGTTCAAACATGCCGGAAGCCAACGTAGAAACCCAATCAATAGGCTTGAACCTCCCAAATCCTTCAAGTAATCAACATGTGATCAGACTCTACAAAACCACAACTCCGTCATGGGTTTGGGACGGGGATGGTATGAGGTATTCTTTAACAGGACGGAGTAGGTTGCGGCTAACCCGTTTCGTTGCCATTTGCGGGGGTGGGGGTTGAGAGATCCCATCCCCCTTATGGCCTATATATGCAAAAGTAAAAGTCACCTCTGACAGAAGGAGACATCACCCATGCTTGAGGAGGAATATGTTATTTTCCAAAATTTCCCCAATATTTCAAATTACCCAAGTACCCTGTTGTGGGCCAAAATAGCATAGCAGCCACCCCCACTGGGAATGGAAGGCAATGAGGAATATTTTGAAATTGTCATCAAAATTTTCGTAAATAAATGCAACTTTGGAAGTACGGCTTAGGGGTTGCTATCTTCACCGAAATTTGCAGTCTTTGAAATATTCCTCTATGTAAGACATTTTTTGTAACCTCTGAAACATTGACCGGGTATAGTTGTAAGGAAGAAAAGTCTCACTTAGCTTCTTTCGTAACTTTTCCCAATCAGCAATCTTGGGCTTTCCTTGTCTTTGTCATGGTCATGTCATAATGAACTGATTCCACCAAACTGATGCTCTTCCCCTTAGTTTCATTGCAACTAATTTCACCCTTATGTCCTCAGGTCAAAGACAAGCAATGAAACCTTCTCTATTAAGTTCTCCTGCAAATTCAGGAATTTTTACCTTAAAACCACCGTCCCAACACCTTCCATCAAATGAAATATGTGTTGGTCTGGGTACTGCAGAAAGGATTAACAAAATCCTCTTCTAGATTGTCCTACTCAAATTCAACGCCATCTTGAGAAGGGGCTGAGGTTTGCGTAACGCGTTGGGCTAAAGCTTCAATCTGCCTTCTTAGATTTCCAATCAAAACAGGTACTTGTTTTGTTGTTAAATCAACCGCTGCATCCTGATTGGGCGGAACGGTTGGTCTGCGAGGTAGCCACTGGACCAGAACTTACTCTGAATACCTACTAATGCAATCAGCTTATGAAAGAGAAAAAATTCTATAAAAAGGAAAAACAGAGAACTAGATCAAGCTAGAGAATAGAGTAAATACCCACAAGTTAATTCCAAAAGAAAGGGAGAGGTAGAAAGTTGCTAAGCAGGCTGGATACATTGATAATACCAAAAACTTGATAAATACACCTTGGAGCAACCCTTTTATACGCCACAAGGGTTGCCATAGCAAAGATTCAATCATAACCCTTTGTATAAATAAAATCTAAGAGCTACTATTTTGTCTAGCGTAATAAAGACGCCAACAGTCCTTAAATGGTCACATGACTTACAAAATAGAACAAAAATGACAAAGATATCCTTACTAGAGCTTAAGACATACATTAAACAAGAAATAAAGACAGATTTAGGACTTAAATAAATGACTTAAAACCCATAGAGAATCACACAATTTGATCACAATCATCAGTTGTCCCAATTAATGTAATCTTAGTTTTGTCTTCTTAGGATGTTCAGCTATTTGAAGAAAGTCCTCTTCTACTTGCTTTGCATCACTTTGCTAAGTGAAACACTCTTCAATTAGACTTCAAGGGTTACACCAGTCCTTTACAACAACAATATAGAGAAGGGTTTGTGTACAATGTAGAGAATCCCTTAAAGAATAGATGTACAAATCAAAGCTCACAAGTCACAACTTTAGAGTAACTGATAAAGCAAGTGATGAAAGCTCAACTCTAGACCAAAATGTTTGAAATCACTAAATAATCTTCAAGAGAATGATTAAATGTAGTAAAGTTGTTATGAAAGGCCAAGGGAACTTGTATTTATAGCCATTTTAGAAGATATAACCGTTTTGCCCTTTATTTATTTATTTTTTTTTGATAAGTTTTTTGCCCTTTAATGAACATGTGGAGGGAATATTAAAAAACAATTTTAAATTATGTTGCACAGATAGGCGCCTAAGTGCAAAAGTTAGGTGTCTTAGTCCCTTATTCACATTCTGTGCTGTTTACTGTAAAGGTCAGTTTGGCGACTAAGTGGAACAGGAAATTGACTCAGCAACAGGAAATTGCATTTAAGCATCTAAGTTACCTTTTCAGAATTTTGGCTGAATGTCATGTTAGGCGTCTAAGTTTTCCATTTAGGTGACGGCCTTTTACAAAACTTTAGCTCAGCTACTGAAATGTCCAATTAGGCATCTATATGGGCCTTTTAGGCATCTAAGTTCTGTTTTCCGAATGTTAAGTTTCTTTAAGGTCATTTAGGGGCCTTAAGTAAATCACTTAGGTGACTAAATACTTTAAAGTGCTGAACTTGACTTCCTTTTAGTCTAAAATGACTTCCAACTTGTCAAATGACTTTTATGCCCTTATAATGTTCATGGGCTAAGTCAATGATCCTAGAGACCTTAATATGATATCGTTCAGCTTCCAAAAAAAAAAATGATATTGTTCAATTCAATTTTAAGGTCTTAGGGTCTCTTTAGTGCTAAAGTTGAGCTTTCAATCCAAATGCATCACCAATTATTTTACATTGAATCTAGCTCTCACTAAATCCATATACTACCCATGGTCTTGAACTTGTCTTCAATGATTTTGAGTTCGTTGAGTTTTATTTCCATGAGCCATGGTCCATTTGAGCTTTGCCATTTATCCTTGATATTCTTTGAGTTTGAGATTAAAAACTAATCAGCACAAACTCAAGTAGAATATTAAATTCACACTTTAATAGTTTGTTATCATCAAAATTACCAAATGCCCTTGGGTTGAAACACACTCTTTCAAATAGGATTTTTTACGTTAGTTTTGATTTATGGGATAAACCATTTTTGTCAATGAAAGAACAAACCACAAAAGCCAAACTGTGCCTTAAACAACACAACACAAATGTCATATATGTCATGCCAGGTCTAAGTATATAAATGTGCGCTCCCACAAAATCTGAGAATGGGTATCCTCAAGAGAGGTACTATTTTTGGGGATTTACATTAAAGAAACTGCATCTGACATGTTGACAAGGCTAGTTCATGCAGAGAAGTTCTAGTATTGTTGGAGTTGATCTATATGACATCTTGTTGAATCATTATGGCAAACCCTTAGCAACATAACAGGTGCAAAGGGGTTTAATGTGGGGCAGTGTGGTGGAGGCATTAATAGAATCTTAAGAGTGGGTTATGCAAATACCCATCATGGTGGAGTTTGTTTCTATGGATATCTTGTATTTGTTCTAAGAGACATTCAAAAAGGTATTTCAAGAGGTTATTTTAACCCTCGACCAATCGAGTGCGAGTTGCGCTAAAGTAGTACAAGGACTTCTCTCAAGGGTTTAACCTAAAAGGAAAGTTGAATTTATCAAAAAGTGAAAGTTTCCTTTTGAATCCCGTAAAATGCGACCAGTTGGACTAAGTAGGACCGGTCGGACTTTGGCAGATTGCAATTATTATTTACGACCATACCTCTCCCTAAATGTGATCGGTCGGAATGAGTTGGACCAGTCAAACTTGTCCAGATTGCAGTTTTAAGCTTAAAAACCTAAATGCAATTCCATTCGACTAAAAATAAAAATGTGCAATGTGTCCGCACTCGCATACCTTCTCTAAATGATGTTTCCATCGAATTAAAGTATGCTTGCACATGTAGTTTCACTTCCAACAGATACTTCCATAGGGCTGCTGTGGTCGTATCCATCCAACACGGATACGTGCCAAAGATGGCCGGAAAAGTGTCCGATACGGTTGAGAAATATTCAGAATTTAAAAAAATATATATTTTAAATCGGATACGGCTGGATATTTTTGGGATAGGACTGGGCAAAATCATAATATTTCATAAAAACAAGGGTCTAATTGTAATAATAAAAAGTTAAGGATTAAGTTGCCCAAACCGATCCTAATGGACACTCATCAACTCAATGAGAAGAACAATAGAGAGAAAAAGGAGAAGAAGAAGAAGGGAGATTTGGTGTCTACTAAGGGATGTATTAATTTGGGTTATTCAAGTTCTAGGTAGAAGTGGAGTTTTTTTTTTTTGGTGTTTCATCTAATTGCCCTTTTATTTATAAACATAACGGTGGTTATATTTACATTCATTATGTTATGCAAAATGAATAAGTATTTATTTTTTATATGTAAAAATATAATATTTTATTATTTATTGTCGTATCTTGTTGAAGTTTTTTTATTGGTTCCACTTACCTCCCCTATCAGTGACCAGAAGGTTAATTTTGCCCTTCCAATGCCTAAAATGACAACAACATTTCATGGAAAAACAATAAACTATCGCACTACAAGGGAGGTAAGTGGGATTATGAAACGTAGAGGGGGTCTATGTGGAATATTGACAAACCCCAAGGAAGGTAAGTGGAATTTAACCTCGTTTATTTTAGTCTGCGTTTTGTTCTCCAAAATTCTAGCATGCCTAGCCCAATCTAAACTTACCATTCTCACTACCTTTGGCATTTAATGTAACACCTATAAGCTTAAAATATTGTTGTCCATAGATTCACCACATTTTTTCTTTCATTAGTTTCCAACCTATCACCTATAAAATAAAGCCAGTTCAAATCCCTCTCATCCCAAAATCTTACAACCTTTCTTCCACTAATTAAAACCCTAAATACACAAGTTTTCATTGACGTAAGCCCACCAAAAGCTGTCACAGGCAGCATAATTAAATTTCTTGATGTTATCCTTTATCAGGGGAAAAAAGGAAAAGCATGGGGTGGGAGGCAATGCATGTAGAAGATTATTCTCTTTGGTTGATCTAACACACGCACACACAAAAGAAATAAAAAAGAAAAATGCGGTAGTTTTCTTAAGATTTTGGCCCTTCATATTATTATCCTGTTTCCTTGTGGATGTGTTTATATTGGTGCGTTGTTCAGGAGAACATCCTGTGTATACGGTGTTTTTGCTAATGCTCTTTCTACTTGTGTACATTTTTTCCTTTTTTCTTGTTTTCCCCTCCTACAAGGTGTTTCAATCTTTTTGTTAGATCCTACTTTATTTCTCTTTCTCCTGTAAATCCGCTAAAACATCAAATCATGTGACAATCAACAATTTATAGATCCAAGGGTATTTGAATTTTTGGAGATAAGGACATTTTGGCCACTGCTGTCTGACACTTGTGTACATGTGCATTTGTCTCATATATGCATTTGGAAAACCTTCCCATGAAATGCCAGTCGAAGCATGCTATATGTTATATATACATATATATACACAACTCAGCTCAGTACATTGTTTCTTCAACTACTTGGGGTTGGCTACATGAATCCTAATTTGCCATTATGCTTTGTGTAAGGCCATTTTCTCAGTCAACCCACATGTTAATTTGTTAATATATATATATATATATATATATATATAAATTGACTTTCCATTTGAGCTGAAATATGAGCTTCCTTTGATTTATACAATACTTGTAATGCTGTTACATCTTTCAACAGATTGGACAGCAGAATTTGGCTTTTGGACTGAAATTTAATGCTAAAGGAATTGTTGATTGCTATGAGAAAGATCTTGAGAGTCTTCCTTTTGGTCAAAGGCGTGATATTGAATTTAAGATGATTGAAGGAGACTTCCAACTCTTTGAAGGAAAATGGTCCATTGAACAGGTAAGATCCTCCACTATTATTATAACTGTGGTCCTTGTGCCAGTCATGAAGCATTTTGTCTGAAGGAAGTGTCCATGGTCATTGACTGTGACTGTTTGTTATGAGATATCTATTTATAGCATTTTAGTTTTAAAAATTATAATGGTTTTCATATCAAAAGTTCAAGTTACATGAGTTGTTATCTTCTTTGTGTGGTCAGTTACTCAGTGGGGAAGTGACTGATTCAAAAGATACGATTAACTGCCACCACGATTTTTGTGTGTAGTTAAAAAGTAGAGTATTCTTCATAGGTAATGAACATATTTGTAGCTTGAGGTTTTGCCTGGAGGGTGTGATTTCTGAAGTTTGGGCTTTTTTGTTAATGTCATATGTTTGTCACTTAAAAAGTTCTAAGAAAAATAGTTATGTTTCTTCTTAGTGATAGTTTTAAGGAAGGTGATATTATTATTATTATTTATTATTATTATTTTTTTCATTGGCTTTAGTTTTTACTTTAGGATTTCATTTTTGATAAAGATAATCTATGTAAACATATAGAAATCGTTCTTTGAAGTTAGTGAAATCTGAGCTCAGCTTGAATTTTTTTGGGGACCGTTAGAAATAAGAGAGAATAAATATGATATTGAATTGATGTGAATAATATAAGAACACATTTGGGTTTATATAGGAGACATGTGGGGAGCAAGTAAACCTAAACCCTATATAGTAAAACTATACATGGTAACAATATATTCTAATCAAGGTAAGTTATATGAAGCCATCTTGAGTTTGAAGACAATCCTTTCACCTTGATGTAACTGATGTGGCATTGATGCTCACGTGGTTGATGACATGGCAACTGAAGTGACAAGTGACTTGGCACTACTACTGGCACATCTGCTGCGTGAAAACTAACGTGGTAGGTGACATGGCACAACTACTGGCACCGTTGTGTCTGACGTTCCACCAATGCTGACATGTCAGGGGACGTAGGGTGGATCTGTGAAGATTTTGGAGATAGGTGCGGAGCGTGAATAGATTGACGTTGTCATCCCCAGTGGTAACTACTATAAACCGATGGGTGATGAATTTGTAAAGATTCAACACGTTGAAGGCGTGACCACTGATGGCGCAGTGACAGATCTGATCCAACACGTTGAGGTGCGGGATTGCCGCTGGTGTGTGTGAAAGCGCATGGAAGAGCGGGATTACCACTTGAGGTGCATGGTGGCGTGGTGACGGAGCTGATCCGACACGTTGAACATTTTTGAACAAGGTATCTCATTAAACAACGAGGCTTCGCTATACGGGGCATCCCTAGTCGGGGATTCTCTAAATGAGACATCTCGTTGGGTTTCCCGAAGGAAGACTTACACAACGAGGCTTTCCTAGACGGGGCATATGAAGATCTTGGAGTGCGGAAGCGCGAGTTTGCTGTAAGATAGTGAATACATATGATATTGTATTGATGTGAATAATATAAGAATATATAGGGGTTTATATAGTAGATGTGTGGAGAGCAAGTAAATCTAAACCCTATATGGTAAACTTATACATGGTAACAATATATTCTAATAGGGACTCTGGGAACTTGTATCTCTCTTGTTTTCAATCCCATTGATCCTGTGATCTGGATATATTCTTACTATAGGTTTGGTTTTTGACACCATTGATTTTGTGATTTTGGATATCATCCACAAACTTTTTAAATGGGCTGATTTTTAAAAATATTGAGGTTGTAGAATTAGAAATTTGTTCTTTAATGTGGTGAAATTTTTGTGTGATCCATGTGCAATAGTGATGAATCATCTAAAGTTTAATGGTGCAGTGCAATATGGACGGATGCAAAGGTCGTAATTCCTTGGTAGGCCAACAATTTCATACGAATCTCGCATATGTTGTTGATGTGGAGCCGAAGTTGTGGTTACCTGTTCGCCTTGTTGAAGGCAGATTGTGCAGGGAGATAAAAGTGAACCTTTCATGCATTCGAGAAGAAGCACAGAAAGCAATGCCTGCTCAATATTTTATGTAAGAATGCCTTTTTCACTTTATTTTTTGATAATTAAGTATTCTACTAAGATGACAATAAATTCTTGTATATTATGTTGGGATTCTGAAGCTTAACTACTGTAGAGATGTCGGGTACCTTTCTCCTTTTCACAGCCTGTGATTGGACTGTTAATGATTGATACTTGATACTCATTTGACTCCCACAATAGCCATCTCATTTTGTTATATGTGATGCAATCAGCCTAATGACTTCAACATTTCATTTTTTATATTGTCCATACTTAGGTTCTCATTAGTGAAGATCTACACTATACTGAATGCTTATGTGGACCAATAATAAATGAACACATTTTATTTTAATTACCAAATCATAGATGGTAATCAAATCACCATCTCTGATTTGGTAAGTAGGTATCTAACCACCATATTGAATTTGGTAATTAAAGATAACATGTTCATTTATTATTGATCCACATCAGTGATCAGTATGGTGTCTATCCTCAGTAGTGAAGACCCAAGTATTATTCTTATATACATATTAACTTTTCATGAAAAACCTACGCAGCACAGCGCCATTAGGTTTGGTTACTCCCCTTAAATATATAAATATATATATATATATATATATATATATATACTAGAATTAAAATAATATATAAAATACAATTATTTATCCAATATAGATTTTAATAAAATAAAATTGACTTTAATTTTGAATCTTCCAAACCAAAAAATGAAAGAAGAAAATATTTTTTTATCACGGAA
>JAOTQH010000007.1:8284-22884 GCA_025631255.1 Cornus kousa | reverse complement strand
TTCGGTGTACTAGCATGTGTACTAGACTAGAGCGGCTGAGTATTCATTCCATAAGGGCCCAATCTTCCTCTATGAACAAGAAATCTAAGCCAAGCTTCTCAGTTGATAATTGCCCTTGCCTCCCCCATGGAATAGATAGCTCCTCCTGCTCGACTTGGTTCTGCTTCCGGAGTCACTTCAGCGGCAAAGATGGATGCATATCAATTACCAGTTTTCAATGCTTGAACTGCTTTCGTTAGGGCCTTTGGCTGGATCACCCTGTCTTATGCCTCCTGGTCGCCGCTCTTAACCCCTGGATGAGATAGAATGCAATAGAATGCCTAATAAAGAAGAGCTTAAAGGTCTATCAATGGATGAAAGGCATCCACAACATCAAAGAGACTTTGACTGCTGCTTCCTTCTCTTGACTCTTTAATCGATCCGCGCCCTTCACTCAATCTTCCCTTTTCTTAAGGAAGTTGGAGATCTTGGAGCACCCATACCAGGAAACCCACTCACACGCTACATTGCTGCGTAAGTCGTGTGTCAATCATCTTTCTTTCTCACAAGCTGGCAGCAAGAGCCCAGCGTCTAACTCTTCAATACAATGCTCTTACCCTCTGTACGTACGTTTGGTACTGGACTTGTCCGCTTTTGGTTCTGCAGACGTGCAGGATAGCCAGCTTCCCAGAGTAGTCCATCCCCGCCGCTCATTCATTCTTCAATTGACGAAGTCCGGCAACTAGTTCTCGGGGGGATAAAGACCCCGTCTCCAATCATGTTATAAATCATCTTTCTTATCCAACGAGTTTCTATGCTTGTATTCCTTTGTTTAGTATTTGATCTGGGAGCTTGCTCCGTTAGGATTGACCTTTCATATGGACCTTGAAACAAAAAGGTTTAATAATGACTATTGCTACCCACGCTTTTCCTTATTGTGAGAATGCCCCCTTGTTACGTTCTCACTTTCTTTCGCTTCCTCTTGCCCATTCCGGAGCGATCTACTACGAAATAGGCACAGAGTCACAAACCTTAACAACATTTTGATCTAAGAACACTTTTTACGCGACTTTCTCGTCAAGACGTACGGAAGGCTATTTATATTAATAAGAGAAAGAGCTCACAAGGAAAGGGTCCCATGTTGATCTAAACCGCCATCTGGCTTTCTGGGTTGAGATGAGATGGAACATCTTCCGTATCTTCTTTCTTTTTCAGGAAGGTTCGTAACGGGCTGATGGTGGTGGACGGAGAATCGCTTTCCGGCGGTATCGGTTGTTGCGTATCTCTCTATCCTACCTCGCGCATGCCAAGACGAAGCAGCCAAGGGCAAGTCCCAATGTCAACAAAACAAGGTCAGAATTTTCATATTCACACAATAAATAAGCGAGCTTGCTTTCTTTGTTTGTATTGCCTGCTTATCCCTGAACATTGGAAATCCGCCATGCTAGCGACACATGGAAGAAAGAGGGCGGTGGCATTATTGTTCACTTTTCTTTCTTCTATCAACTACTGTTAGCGGAAAACATGTACTTACTTGCAAACATACCTGGAATCCACAAATGGTTTAGTTAAGTAGCTTGGAAGTGACACAAAATGATCGATTTGAACGAATATCACCTTTTGTTCTAGGCAGGGTCATTGGTCATTGCTATTAAAGGATAACTTCGTCAAAATACTTTCTTCTTTCTTTGAAAATAATTAAAGAATTTAGAATGTCAAAATAGCGACACCACTTGGCTATGGTGACCTAAACTACCTGACCACTTGAGAGTGGCAGCACCGGACCCAATCCGTTGGCCACCCGGGTGGGGCTTGATGACAGTGACGGTGGAGCTAGCGATCCAGCCCCTCTGAGATTGCTCTGGCGTTGCTATCTTGAGGACGATGGCCAAGTTCACCTTCACAATATTTTTGTAACTTTCCATTGTTATAGATTTGTCCACCTTTCATTGATCTCTTCTCCATATTGTGTCCTCTCTTGAGCTGAGTGAAAGCCTAGACATTATTTGTCCAGTTAGTTCTAGCTTTACCATTCTGAGATATAACAACAATCTGCCAATGAGAAGATAATGAGTGTATATTAATGTAGTCATGTGTGTGTGTATATACATGTATAGATGGATGTTTGTGACATCCTAAATCGCCTGGGGGAGAAGTTCTATATTTGTGGACACCCCCTTAACTGTGTAGATGCATTTTGAGGAAAACCGTGAGCATCGAGAGGAGACTGTGCAAAGTGGACAATATCTACACGGTCAGGCCGGGTCCACGACACTTGTATGTGTGGACACCCCCTAACTGTGTAGAATCTTTTGGAGAAAAATCGTGAGCACCGAGAGGAGAGTGTGCAACGCGGACAATATCTACACGGTGTGGGCGGGTTGTGACAATATATATTGACTTAAAAAAAAAGGTAGTGTCTAATAATTGTAAACCAAAGCTGCCATTGATAATAAGTTGTCATTGATGCCATTGATAATAAGTTGTCATTGATTACGGCTACTATGCTGCGAAGCTATGCGAGTACACCTTGGTTGCCACTTGAAAGATGCAACTAAGAGATGAAACATTCATGATTTTATGTTAGCGTAACACAGGTGATATAAAATAATAGTTGAATGACTCAGTGGGGGTAGCCAGGTGATAAACATTAATTAAAATGGTACGCATTCAAGCAGTCGAAGTAACATATGTAACGATGTAAGATAGGTAAAGTAAATAAGGATTGCGGTTCTATCTTGAATGGGGGTCCAATTTGGTGGTCAGTCCATTGTGATGTGCTCTACCATGGTGAGGTGAAAAGATTGCCAAGTTGGCCGTTGGTGGGTGCATATGTGGGTATTGTCGTTGCAGGCACTGAACATAGATCTTGAGGTAACAGAATCAAACTCTTATGTTGTTTCTGCAGACGAGGTTAGGCTTAACTTTATGAATTTTTAGGGGTTGTTTCTTCCAATTGTTGTATGAATTTATTTTGAAGTGTTTTTTTTTTTTTTTTTTCCTCCTGTGAATAAATTTAATTTAAAGTTGCAAAATTTCTGGACTTTTGTATTTGCTTTTTATTGAACAGGTTGAGATATGTTGAACAAGAATTGGCAAAGAAAAGAGGAAGGAAAATTGATGCAGCAGATCAAGCTGGGAAAGATATGACACATGCTGAGGACGAATTATACAAAATTCCAGAGCATCTTAAAGTGAGTTAATTGATTTCTTCTTATCTTTGTAGTTCTTCATTTGTAGAGCGGTTAGAGCCTTATTGTTCTGTCCCCATCTTCTCGTAATAATTCTTTTTGGCTCTTAGTTCTGCACTCCTGTTATAGATGTTAAGGATGAGATGAACATAATTCTTTTATATAGTGTCACCAGGAATTTTGTTGAGATTTACATCAACAAACTCCATGGTGGCCTTTGCAGATCATTCAGAACTGTTAACAGTTAAATTAAAATAAGAAAAAATTATGACACTATATTTTACATAGTTTGCCAAAATCTGCCTATGCCCATTGGGCATTATGTTATCCAATCCAATCTGATCTTCTTCAAGAAAAACTGAGTTTTGTACGTGAAGAATAACTGGTCATGTTTAGCATCAAAACCAAGTCTGAGGTTTTCGTACACTAGTCTCAAATTGCTCTTTTGTACAGATCCCAAAGAGTCTCAAAACTGGAATAATCCCTATAACCCCCATTTTAAGTGGTTCCTGAGTTCCATCCGCATAAGATGGTCTATGACCTTTTAACTAGAACCTGATTGAACAGCTTAGATAAAAGATACCATAACGAACATTACCAAATCCAGCGATTGATTATTTCATATACCACATTGCCATCAATCAAACCTGTTTTAACTTGACTGAGCCTCATTCCAACTACTAGAGGTTGATACACTCATTATTCTTAGTTATTCTTATCAAAGGTTCCTCCTCCCCCTTTTATATTCCAGTCTCACATTTTCTTAGGATTTCCCTTTTTCTTGAATCACACTCTTAACTGGAAGGATATTAGACTCTGTTGGTCCATACTCATTTCACAATGTCCTTACAGCCGATGTAAATAAATACCTTTTTTTTTTCTCTCTGATTATTAAGCCATAAATTATACTTGCTAATATTCAAATCTTTGGAAGCATATTTGAAATGTGATCCATAAGCAAATGTCCTGGTTTATTGTAACTGGGAATCGATTTCTCTTCAAAATGAACCAACATCGTTACTGCTCCATTAAAGATGTAAACAATATTAATTTGTTTTCTCATATCTCTCCACACTCTTTAGGAACATATTATATGTTTTCTTTTTTCTAGAAAAGGAAAAAAATGGGTCAAATAAGAACACTGGAACTCTCTCTTTATAATTTAACATTGATTGCTCAGTAAGAACACAACTCCGATAGTCAGCAAAATAAATAGAAGATAGCTTGAAACATTCTGGTTATATTTATATATTTTTCACCTGTTTTTAGTAAATGCAAATGGATCTGGTGTTGACTTTGCTTGAGTTGGCTTTGAATCTAATACTAAATTTATTTCATAAAAACTCAAGATGAGTTGACTTAATTTTTCCTTATTTGATTTGACAAGGTCAAGTGTTCATAATTGATTATAATGTCACCTTGTATATGAAATTGATCCCTTAATTTCAAATGTAGTTATGCACCTTCCAAGCAAGGAGCGACACACCTACAAAATTTTCATGCCATCTATTCATTCTAATTACTCCTGATATGACATTCACTATTTCATTCACCCACTGCTTTCAACTCCCTTTCTCTCTCTCTTCAAATTATACAATTTTCTATTCTCCAACATTAGCACCTTGTTCCTCATTTTTTCCCATAATGCGTGTAATTGCCTTAATATTTTTGAACTTGCACATGTTGTGTCCAGGTGAAGAGGCGAAACTCAGAAGAAAGCTCTACTCAGTGGACTACTGGGATTGCGGAAGTTCAGCTCCCGATTGAGTATGGCCTATCCTATCTTTTGTAGCAAAATAATGATTAAATTTTCACTCAGTAGTGAATTTCTAGGTCACCTTCTTTTGTCCCAAGGCATAATTTTGTTCAAGTAAAAGGGATTTGTTAGCCACAAGACTGTTCATCATTGGCTATTATTTGACACTGCTTCCATGAGGGCATGGCCTGGCCTTACATTGGTCTTTATTAGTTATCAGATACGAAGAGAGAAAAATAAAATAGTTCTCACTTTTATTAATCATCACTGGCAGTCTGCTTTGCCACATTCTTTAGCGTGTAGTGTTTGTTTCATGGTTTGCAGATACAAGCTGAGAAATATTGAGGAAACAGAGGCTGCCAAAAAACTCCTACAGGAAAAGAGGCTCATGGGTCGGTCCAAAACAGAATCTAGCATTCCCTCAAGTTACAGTGCAGATTATTTCCAACGTGGCAGGGACTACGCTGAAAAACTTAGGAGAGGTTGCTTACTACCCAACACACACGCACACACTTTGTGAGATAAATTGCAGCTTACTCTTTTCAGTTCACCTCCCTTTCCCCACTTAAATGGGAATTTATAGCTTGAATCACTTGGGCTGGGGCTTAGCTTGTTTAACTTCATTATCCTTAAGTTTAGCTCCCTTCCTGATAAAATGAGGAAGAGTTGCCCGAGTTACTTAAATTAATCTGGATGACATGGATCTCGTAAGTTACTTACTTGGATCTTATACGCAAATCTCAAAGTCATAGGATATGGGTACAACATAGATACGTCAAAATATAAAATCTTGCATAAAATCACTAGTTTGGAGCTTATAACTAAATGTTTGTTATTTTTGTATTCTTACACATTGTATTATTTTTTAATTAACCCATAATATATTTTAAATTGTATTGAATCCCATTCTTCTAAAAATATAATTACAAAACCACCCCGCCAAAACCACCTCGCCAAAACCACCTGACTGTATTCTAAAAGTTTCCAAAACGTACCATTATTGTGTTCATGCCGTGAGTATTCAATTGTCAGGATACTTCTAGCCGTATCCGACATTGTCTGGGCTGTATTGTGTAACC
This sequence comes from Cornus kousa, assembly GCA_025631255.1. Taxonomy (NCBI): domain Eukaryota; kingdom Viridiplantae; phylum Streptophyta; class Magnoliopsida; order Cornales; family Cornaceae; genus Cornus; species Cornus kousa. The sequence continues at coordinate 16,879 of JAOTQH010000007.1, read as the reverse complement.
TACAAGTGTCCGATACTGTCATGGCACCCCAAGAGAGGTATCCATGATTCCTAGCTTCTACCATGTTATTATTCATCTTTTTCTGTTACTACTGCTAGAACTACTAAAGGTGCTACTGCTAGTACTACTAATTTGGGCTATTGCTGTTGCATGATGCATGTGGGACGGGGGATTGCATATTTTCAGTGGTGAATTATGGGGTGTTGTAAGAGGCTAGACACCATCACCTTTCGGGAAAAAAAAAAAAAAAATCTCTTTTTCTTTTATATAAAATTCTCTCATCTTGCACTAAAAAAAATGAAATCCTTGCAGAACATCCCGAGCTGTACAAGGACAGAGGTGCAGAGGACAATGGTTTGGAATCTAGACCAGGTGATTCTAGTACTGAAGCAGCAGGACAGAGGCAAGCTGCAACGGATGAGTTCATGCTTGAGCGTTTCCGCAGACGAGAATGCCATCGTGTAATTCGGAGATGACATGCACTCGAGTGCTTGATTTATCTTCAATCTCAATAAAATGTGAAATACAGTCCTCTAGTGATTCAACTATTTTACTCTAGCTTCTGTTGTAATATCTGATCTATGCGTTGCCAAATTGATTCTGTTGTAATTCCATTTTCCTTGTTTCATGTTATTACTCTTATTATTATTGGTACCTTCATTTTCTTACTTCCTTTTCAATGGGAAGGAGATGCAACATTTTTTGAAATTCTTTCTGAGAGTTTGATGAGTTTGCTTATCCGTCTTTTTGCCCTCGCATGAAATTTCATGAACAATATTAGCGTTTGAACTACTTTAAATTTAATGAACAATATAACGTCTGGAATTTTAAATGAAGGCTGCGGTTGGCTGATGTGCCTTCTGAAATGCTGCATTTCTAAAGTAGGATTGAAGGTAGCAGATCTTTTTATATATTTATTTTTTATTTTATTTTATTTATTATTATTTTATTATTTTTAATATACACTACCAGTCTGTTAAGATACAATGTTGTCTCACCAATGTGTAAAATTGTTGCACACAACACATTAAAATATCTCCTCTCTTTCTCATTCCATTAACGAATCAACTCTACATTAAATAGGTTTGTAAAAATTATGTGGGTTCTAGACATGACACTTGCTGGTTGTTATATAATATTAAGTAGGTTTGTAAAAATTATGTGGGGTCCAGACATGACACTGGTTGGTTATATAAAACAAGCAGTTTGTAAAAATTAGCAATATTTAAGTTTGGGGGTGTGATGAGCGCTGAAAAGTATGCATTTAAACATTTTTTGGTGAGCTTTGGCAGAATCTTCATGAAAACTACTCGTGGACACTTGGTGGAGCAAGTTTACAAAGTTCCAAAGTTAAAATTTAAGAGTTTTGTTGGTCCGACCTTTAACTTATGGCCGAAATTCCAACCTAATCTCTCAGTTCTCTCAAACCTCTGTTCATGAAACCCAAGAAGAAAGAAAATGTGGAACATCTAACTTGGATTTGGATTTCTTTGGGAACAGTACTGATTTCAAAAAATTTCAAGGAATCCCTTTGGTGTGCTGATGTCATCAAAAATCAGTTTCGCGTTAGAGAGCAAGATGTTCTTAAGACAACATTTTTCAATCCTAGAGGCACTTGAACCTGGAGTGCATAAGTGCCGATTCTGGCTTTGCAAGGAGGGAATTACTCAATTTCAAGTTAAGCAATTTTTAAGCTTTAAGCCCAATAAATGTCAATTTTTCTGCTCGGCCAATACTAGCGCTCTTAAAAAAAGCGCTGGTGCTACCTAGATCGATCTAGAAGAGGCTTCGGAGGTGGCGGATGATAATCCTCCACAAGTTTAAGAAAAAAATTGATAAAAATTATCTCTGATCTCTCTTACTGCTCCATCTAATCAATTAGATGCAGATGAGCCTCTCTGGATAGGTCAGTCTCTGTCCTGGCCTGGCTGTGCCGGAGGTGGTGATGAGCGGTTACATCCAAGCTACTATAGCTGGCTTGATCTCAAAGTGGGTTGCATCAGATTGTGGAAATTGAAAGCAACAAGGGGATGCATATGAGGTGGGAATGAAGTGATCCCTCAATTGAAGCAGTTTGTAAAAATTATGTGGGGTCCAGACATGACACTGGTTGGTTGTTATATAAAACATTCGCTAAAAATAAATAATCCAAATTTTTTGTGCAAATTTATTATGACACATCAGAATTATACAAAAAAATATGCACAACCGTTGGAGATTCTCTAAGAATGCACACTTAGACAATTACTGAACATTAAATAACATGAGATTATTAAAAATGAGTTGAAAAATGAACTGAGAAAATAAAAAGTTGGGAGAGAGAATTTATATTAATGATCCATTCACATGGAACTAAGACAAGAATGATGATAATGTTGTGACTGTTGATATATTTAGTCTTCTCCTTGGGCATTAGGCATGGTCAATTACGGATTTGGCCATCAAATCCCGAGAGGATAGAAAATACTAGTTTGGACTTTTGACTCATATGTACACTTGCTGAATTGTCACTACTTGGAGCCCATTTGGTGTTGCTGTTATAATAATAATAAAATTTGTTAGTAAAACTGTCAAGAAAAGGTGTTTGGTCATTTAGTGACCAGTATTTTTCACAATTAAATTATTTTTTAATTAGTTTGATGATAATATATTTTAAAACACTTCTATTGCTAATTTTACAAGAAAATATTTTAATAGGATGTTGTCATATTTGATAATAGCAACTTTATAAATGAATGAATGTAATTGTCTTAATAAAAAATAAAAATAGGGACAAAATTGTCTAAAAATAAAAGTTCCCTAAAATATCTAATGCAGAAAGGAATTGTGACCTTAATATAGAAAGTTTCTAGGACCAGAAAGGAATTGTGACCTTAATGCAGAAAGTTTCTACAACCACAAAGGAATTGTGATCTTAATGCGTAGGTACGAATTAGATAGGCTTTTAGTAATTCAGTTTTAGAAGTTGCAAATTTTGGTTTCATTCAAAAAGTACAGTTTAAAATAAAAACGCTTTTTAACCAGTTGAAGAATAATCACAGACGCACTCTTAAAAGGTTTTTTGAAAGGGATAAGTTTGGTCTTTTAGACAACCATTTTTTTTTTCCACCCATTTAGCAATAAAAATCCAAAACCAGTTGCAAACCAGTTGCGAAGGAGACTCTTAGTGGCCAAACATATCACAAACATAAAATAGACTTGGTCACCAAATGTGCCTTACTTTTATTTTTTCAAGTGACTTCACTTTTCATTTTTCAGTAATTTAGTTATTTAGCACTCTTACTTTTTATGCCTAGTTTGGTACGTATGAATGAAATGGAATGAAAATGGGAAAAGAAGAAAATAGAATAGAATGTTCATCATCATCTTATTATTTGGTTGCAAATCTAAAATGATAGATGAATGAAATGATAATTACCATTACCAACGACCAGTGGCCTAGCAGAACCCTACTTCTCAAAGGGGGTTCAAGCCTCAGTGGAGGCATGGGTGTGTGAGTACCTGATAAGTGCTGAATGTTGCACATCTAAAACCTTAAAGTTACATATGTTAGTACCTTAGTAATGCTCAAGTATTGATACTTATGTTAATTACTTGTTTTCGGTTATTTTCAGGCACTCATCATCAAAACAGGTCAATTATACCTATTTTAAGCCTTTAATGGTGTTTCTAACGACCGGGAGGAGCATTGGTGTGTTTAGGGACAATTCCGAGTTTAGGAGGATGAAAAAGATGAAATCCACGAAAATATGATCGATCTTAGCTCCTCTAGGATCGAACCTAATCACTCCAACAAATTTAATACATATGTCACAAGCTTTGTCAACGATCAATAATTCTCTACCAAGGTTACGATCGATCGTAGCCAAGGTACGAACGATTGCAACGGAACCTACGATCAATTGCAGCTCTTCTAAGATCGATCCTAGGTGCATCAGTTAGAAATCCTGATAGTTGCGGGATTTGCATGATTTAATCTCTTCTTACCATATATGGGCCGGACTTCATCAAAATCTTATGGATTATATTTGGGGCCCGTTTTGGAGTTAATTTAGGGTAAGATAGTTTAGAAAGATTGATGGCGAAGGGATTCTCTCCATTGTTGCTAAGTTTTGAAGGTTGAAGAAGGTGACTCTGGTCAGAAATTGCAGTCCATGGAGATGCGTTCATCACATCATTGAAGATTTATATCTTCTCTATGAGTAGCTAAATTAATTCTTAGGAAATTGATGTAACCCTAGCCAAGTAACATGGTTTAATTATGTTTATTTTTGGGGATCTTTTCGGATTATGTATATTGATTGCATGGTTAAGAGCAATTGACTTAGTTGCACTAAGAAATTGGGATTTAATGTTTATAATCGGTTTTAATGAAATCTCTATCTTGTTTTAGAATTGATTTTGCTTCTATTGAATTCAAACTTCTCTTATTTTCTATGATTATAGGAGTAGTGATCATGCAATGGTACTTAATGAATATATAAATGAGTGGTTTGATGATCCATGCTTAGGGAAGACAGGTTGTACTACACTGTAGATTATAGTAGTTAGGTACACAATTCATGCCAACCGAAGATGGGCTATGCTTAGTGTTTGTTCATATACATCTTTCTAATTGAATTATAGTGAGCTTGTAGCCACTTGATTCCTGAATATACATAAATATGAATTTCTCCAGAAATTAATATAATTGACCATGTTATGAAGCTAGTGGTGAAGTCAATCCTTAAGTTTCCTCTCTCTTGATATCTATTCTCTCATAACGTTGTTTAATTTTAGTTTTTACATTCATTGCACTTAAAAATAGAAAAACAACAAACCAAATTATTCTCTTGAAACAAATTGGAACCAATTTCATACTTAACAATTCGAACACAGTCCTTAAGGTTTGACACCCTCTAAATATCCATATCCGACAAGAATTAGTTCTATTGTAAGTGGTCTTTTATAATTGACACACATCAATTTTTGGCGTCATTGTCGGGGACTGTGTAACGGTTTCAATTGTTAAGTTAGAGATTAGTTCTAATTTTATTCTTAGGTTAGGACTCTTTATTCTCATCTTGATTTATTTTTCTTTTCAAGTGCAGGTATTTAGGTACAAGGAGCACATGGAGTAGGTGACAAAGCTGCAGTTCGGGACCCTTTGTGAGTTTTAGTACTTCAAATTTTTGTGCTTGAAATTTTAGTTCTTCTATTTTCTTTTTCTTTTTATTATTATTTTTTGTATTGGTGGAATTTTAGCATTTGTTAGGTCATCGTTCATTGTCATTCCTGTTAAATCCACACGACCAGGAAATTGAAAAGATTCTTAGACAACTTAGGTGAACTAAAAAGGACTCTAATTTTCTAAGAGAATAAACTGAGAACATGGTTGATGATAACACTAATGCACTAGGAGGGGTTTCACCGTTTGCACCCGCTCCTACGCCTCTGAGGGACCATTACATTTTATCTACATATACATCTCCCTCATGCCTTCGATTTTCGGATGCTGCTGCAACCCATTTTAAGATCAAACCTAGTATGATCCAAATGATTCCTTCTTTTATGGGCTTGCCAATAAAGATCCTTATAAGCATCTTGATGACTTCATCAAAATCTGCTCAACTACCAAATTGAACACTCTTTGCGATGATTCTTTTAGTATGCGTCTCTTCCGGTTCTCTCTAAAAGACAGCCAAATATTGATTAAATTTCCTTCCAAATAACTCAATTACTTTATGGGCTCAATTACAACAAAAGTTCTTGAAGAAATACTTTCTTGTGGGGAGAACCACCCAATTAAGGAAAGAAATCATGTCGTTCTCCTAAATCACAGGGGAACAGATGCATGAAATATAGGAAAGATTCAATGATCTTCTTCAAAAGTGTCCACACCATTACATCCCATGATGGCAATTAGTGCAAGTATTCTATGATGGTTTAACTGAGCCTCATAGACAAATGGTTAATTCCTCTTGTAGTGGCACATTCTTGCTTAAGAGTGAGGCTGAAGCATGGAAACTATTTGAAAACTTGAGAGTGAAAATTCCATTCAACATGCTTCTACTTCTCATTCTAGGACATTTACCCCTAGTGCTCATCGAGTTGAAAGTCTCATTGAAGTTGAGAAGTCTCGAGAATTATCCATCCAAGTGGAAGCACTTATGCGAAGGCTTGACCAAGTCTTAGTTGCCGGGTGTGTTCTTATTCCTTCGCCTTGTACCACATCAGGTGTGTGCAATTTGCTCTAGTTCTTCTCATCTTATCAGAGATTATCATATAACGGGACAATCTTCTGAAATATCTTAAGAGCAAGTAAATACCACATTCTCCAGACCAGATAATAATCCATACTCCAATACTTATAACCTAGGATGGAAAAATCATCCAAATTTTTCGTGGCGCAATAAAGGCCTGAAAAATCCAATTCCTCAATCTCAGGGACAATTTCAAAATCAGCCTAACTTTTTTCCCCAAAATAACTATTTCAATCCATCATCTAACTACCCATCCTCCTCAATTTCAAAATCGATCTAATCCTCATCTTCCTCCTAGAAATTCTGCATTCGAGGATAAAATGTTGGTTGTTTTAGGTGATCTTCAGGCAAACACCCAGTTGTTTCATTATCATTTCCAATCTATAGTCAAGTTAGAAGCTCAAGTTGGACAACTAGTTAATGCATTAAATTGTAGAGAGGAAGGGAAATTACCTAGTCAGCCCGTGGCTAACCCAAAACGGCACACTTACATAATTGATGAAACTCATTCTTCAAGTACTCATCATGAGCAAGTGCAAGCCATAACTACTCTAAGGAGCAGGAGAGTGATTGGCAATAAGATTGAGGAAAAGAAAGAAGAAGAGGGTGAAATTCATAAGACTCCAAATGTGTCAATTCCAAATCTAAATAAGTTTCCTTCTTCAAATTCAAATCCATCCATTCCAATCCTTGAGACCCTGTATGAACCAACAACTCCATTTCCTCAATGTCTTAAAGAACATTCATACTTGGGGAAACAATGAAAGAAAATTCAAGACATGACGGAGGTATTTAAAAAAGTAAAAATCAATCTACCTCTCCTTGACGCAATTAAGCAAATCCCTCCTTATGTAAATTTTCTAAAGGACTTGTGCACCAAAAGGTGTAAATCTAAAAGTCAAATCCCTAACAAAATCTGTCTTACCAAGCAAGTGAGTGCCATAATTCAACATAGATTTCTTCCGAAGTTCAAGCATCCCAAAGCCCCTACAATTTTCTGTGTCATTGAAAACAATGAGATAGAGAGAGCCCTCATTGGCCTAGGAGCTAGTGTTAATCTCCTTCCTTATTTGGTATATATGCAATTGGGCTTGGGAGAGCTTAAACCTACGACGGTTGTCTTGCAACTTGCTAATAGATTCATCAAGCAACCTCGTGGGATCATTGAAGATGTGCTTATTAAAGTGGACAAGTTTTACTTTTCGATAGATTTAAGTCGTCATTTCTTAGCCACGGCTAATGCTTGCATTAACTATAGGACCGTGGCTATAGATATTTCTTTTGGGAATATGAAGGTAAAACTGAACATCTTCAATGCCACTCCACATTCCCCCAATGAAAATGAGTGTTTCCTCAATTGGTTGAGGATTCACTCCTAAATTTTCAACCAAAAGAGCCTCTTTCTTTGGTCTCTGATACTCCTCCTATTTCTTCCCTTAAGATTCCTCACAAACTTGAGTTTAAGCCACCACCCGATAAGCTTAAGTATGCTTTCTTGGGACCCAATAGAACTCTTTCGGTTCTCGTAGCTTCAGATTTAACAAATGCTTAAAAGAGTAGTCTCTTGAGTGTGCTTCAAGAGCACATAAAGGCCACTGTGATGAAGAAGGTAGTTGAGTTGTTACATGTTGGCTAGAGTGTGGCATCACTACTTATGGGATCATGTAACAAGGGTCATTTGTTTTACATCGGTTCTGGATGGGAAAGTGATTGGATGTAAATGGATGGATATGCAACACTACTTAATAACTTAAACTTTTGGGTAAATGGGTAAGCGCCCACCCGTTACAATTGGTATCAGAGTTAAACCCAGTCTTTGATTCAGTGCCACGTTAAGTGTCCGGCCCGGAAGACGTCTAGGTAAGCCAGCCTGGGTAGGCAGGATGGCTCAAGCCGCAACGATCGTGGTGCGAGTTTGGGTGGAGGAGAATGTGACAAGGGTCATTTGTCCCACATCAGATCTGGATGGAAAAGTGATTGGGTATAAATGAGTGGATATATAGTACTACCCAACAGTTGAACTTTTGGGTAAATGAGTAGACGCCCACCCATTACAGACCACTACTTGAAACTTTATGCCCCTGTTTACCACTTTCCAAATACTGATAACCCTGTTGCAACCACCCTTTTCAACCCAGCTTCTACTAAATGTTTTCAACCCAGCTTCTACTAAATGCTTAGCTTCCTAAAAACCTCTCCACGCCCAAGAGGGATTTTCTACCCAAACCGGCACGCAAGAAAGAAGTACGAGGGAAGTACTTTCTTTTAAATAACTGATAAAATAAACAGTTTGGCTCCATAAAAAATCTCCAACATTGTTTAGCTAACATGGCCATATTAGCATGTTTTGGAT
>JAOTQH010000005.1:6213759-6232118 GCA_025631255.1 Cornus kousa | reverse complement strand
AAATTCTGACAAAAGTAATAAAAAAAAAAAAAAAAAAAAGGTAATAAATAAGGAGGAAAAAAAAATCTCCTTTTGATAGAATATATTTATATTACATCTCACCATGTATATGTAGTCCTTCCATGTGACCATAAAAAAACTGATTGATTCTAAACAAACATCGATCTCTTATCTCATTCGGTGGTGGACAACCATTTTGAAAGTAAAACTGCAAGCATCGCACAAATTCAAATAAGAAGTTCAAAACCAATAACCAAAAATACAAGTATGTTAAAAACTAAGCATAAAGAAAACAAGCACTTGAAAAGTAACAGACTAGTAGTATAAAGCCAGAAGAGCGAAGGAAAATCATTGTAAATTCTTCGAACCTGAGGTATCGGTTCTCTTACAGGCTCACTCACTAATTTTAGAGGAGAACCTAAAGCAGAAGGACCCGCCCTCTGTTTTGCAAAGCGAGGAGAACCGGATGAACTTCTTGGTGAAAGAGGAGGAGTACTGCCAGCAGGAAATGAATTGCTTGAAGCAGCTTTTGGGCTAGAAGATGTTCCAGGGACATTCAAGGGAGCACCTGCCTTTGCATTGTTAAGCAAAGATTTTACCTGCACCAACAGAAAGATAATTCTAAATAGTTGTTTTTCCAATATTTCAAGACACAGGATAAGTTAAAAAGAAACAATATGGAAAGAAAATCCAAGAAACAGTTTATAAATGCATAACATTTTCATTGCAAAAAGTGAACTCAGGCAAGTAAGGTTCTAGTTTACCAATAGCAATGCCACAGGTTTCATGAATGATAAACAGAGTAACTTACACCTGCATCCCCTAAGATAAGTGTACATTACAATTTCCTGTCTGTTTTCGAAAATTACACACACTTCCTTTAACATTTAGATTTCTGTAATGCTCACTTTGCGGTGATGGGATTAACAAGATTTGTATTGGCGCTTATTTTCCTGTCTTGAAATATTGGAAAAACAACTATTCTAAAAAAGAAACCCCCTCCGTCCCAAAATAAGTGTCCACTTTTCCAATTTTATCCGTCCTAAAATAAGTGTCCCATTTGAAAAGTCAATAATGTACTATTTCTTGTAATATTACCAATTTAACCTTCTTGCATTGAACCTATAAAAAGTAAACCATCACATCACTTTGGACCCACTAAGGATAAATTTGGTAATTCATTCACTACTAATACAATAGAAATAATTATAAAAATCATTCTCTTAAAAAGTTAGATTCCCAAAAAGGGACACTTAATTTGGGACGGATGGAGTAGTAAATAAGGCAGCTTCCTAATTGCACAGAGAGAGAAGAGGGAATAAAATTCAGAGAAGGGGAGAGAGAGTTAGAAATTCTCCAAAAAGAAGCAGGATTTGACCAATACTCCAAATCGGCATCAGCCAACTTCATCAAAATACAGCGGCATTCAACAGCAAAAATGAGGAGAATGGGCTGCTGAAATTCAAAAAGTTTTCAATGGAAGAGGGTTAGTAGGTGACTTCAAACACTGCAAAAGCTGCAGAGGAGAATATCTTGATGCTGAAAGTCATGCGAATTCGCATGCAGGTTGAAATTAAGATCAAGAAAAATGCAGGTTTTGATTAAAATCAACCACCACCACCCTGCCAATGGGAACAACCAATACAAGGCCCACAATCGCAGCTTAACCTACAGACATCAGAACATGCGAGACAACGAGAGAGGACCTTTTGCTATGAATAATTCAAGTGGGTTTTCTGGTTCTCTCTTCCATCTTTACCTGTGAGCTCATCAAACCATAAGCCCACAACCTCTCTCTAAAACCACCATTTCTCACTCTAAAACCAACTTAGGCTTTTGTCCTCTCCTCAATTTACCCAACACTACATACTAAATTACTGATCAAACTCAGAACCATCTCCTTAATCTTCACTGAATCAAGTTTTTCATCCATTTCCTTCTATTCCTGCCCCTTTTTCTTCAAAACCTCCTCCTCCCCTGGCCTTGTCTCACCAGCGGGGTTGGAAACCTTGGGCTTTGCTTGTATGCACCAGTAGTTCCGTGGATGCAACTTAAGGGGTTGGAAACCTTGAGCTTTTGTATTTCCTAAGTAAACAAAGTTTCAATAATTTTAGAAATACGCTTAAATAGTTACTTGTTAATATGATTCTAACTTATGCAGCAAGAGTTTAAGAAAATCTAATACTCTCCACTGCAGTAACTCATACTTTGGAGTTTGTGCAGAAAGAATATTACACAGTGACAATTCGTAGGAATGGAATCGAGGTTCTGATATAGTTACGCAAAGTTCGCTGATCTAAACCTAAAGAGGGGGTGAATTGGTCTTATAGAACTAATTTCAGATTTCAATGACTCCTCAAAATTAAAATTACATTAATCAGAAATTTGAACACAGAGGATAGAAGATAGTAAAAATCCAAACAATCCACACCAATAATAAGCAATAAAAAATAATGCAATGGACACCAAACTTTTACGCGAAAAAACCTAAGCATGAAAAAACCACAGGACCCAATCCAGGCAAATTAAAACCACTATATGAGAAAGAGTTTACAACATAGGTTAACATATGCTACCCTAAGAATCCCCTAGTTACCTCTTGACACAGAAGACTCCAAACTTTCCCTCTAAAATCTCCAAGCAGTCCTTCCGCTCATCAACAATATCCGTTTCTCAAGAACCCACTTCTTAGTGATTCAATCTCAACCACAAGTCGTCCAAATTTCAACCGCAGATGGTGGACTGAAATGTTGTGTTAAATTCTTCCCTGTAGTACGCAACTACAGATGTCAACACATGTAGATTACACTCACCAACTAATGCAGATGAACTAATGCAGATGGTGAATGCAAAGAAAACTAAGATGCAATCTCAAAGCTCACTATTATCTGCTCTCTATATGATATATGAATTATACATGATTCTACCCTAGCATAGTGCTTAAATAGCCAACAAAGTAGCATAGAGAAATTAAGGTAGATAGAGTTTAAAAGCAAGTTCGAAACTGTTTTTATAATATGTTTGATCGACAGCATTCCAGAGGCCTTCGATCACTACTTCCATTGATCGAAGTATTCTGTAGTTTATATTTGGAAAAAAAAATTCAACAAGGAAGTTAAAAAAAACAAACAAACAAACAAACAATTTAGATTGAACCATGCAAATTTAGAAATCAAAATAAGACTGAACCATGAAAATTTAGAAACCCAAGATATGCATGCATGATCCTTACTTGTGAGTGCATCAATGTGTCAATTTACCTTTATACCCTTATAGATGAAGATAAACAATTTACCATTGGATGTAGCATGAATTCCATCTTCAACCATGGGAGATGACTAAATCTAACAAACTTTTGAAATTTTCTAATCTAAGCTAGAAATTAAAACAAAAGCTACAAACTCAAGTTTAGATCTACAAAATTTTCCAACCGAAGTCCTAGTGACCAATCACACAGGATTGCAAGAATATTACATAAATTTTCTGATGAAATTATAAAAAAAATATAAATATAAATAAGTAGGTATTAAAGATGCCTGCAAACACCCTTGGAGACTTCTTACCCAGCTTTCTTTTTACTAATGGTAAAAGGAACTGAGCCTTTTCTTCTCTCTCAACTAAGCCAAAGTTGGAAATTTTATGTAAAGGATAACATTATGACTACAGATTTGATACACTTTAAACTTTACTAATGCTACCTAAATCTCTCTTGATTGTTGCAAAAAAATTAGACTTGTGTTCTCTTCCCAAAACCACGCCCGTCTACATAAATTTTTAATCCAGAAATGTAATTTGAGCTATTAATTACTTATTTAATCAGTTTTCATATACAAAGTTACAACATGACCTATTAGTTTCTTATTTAATCAGTTTTCATATACAAAGTTACAACATGAGACAACAATCAAATATACTATACGAATTCTAATGCAATATAAGTAAATATAAACACAAATCAACCAATGTAAGCAAGCAGATGAAGTAATAACAACAATCACAACAAGTTGTGTTAGAAAAGAACTTTGAATAATTTTCTCTTACTTGTAAATGCAAAGGAGGAGGTGGAGGTAGGAAAAAAAAATAAAACAATTAATATTAATCCTAGCTAATCCATGACCAAAATGTTTGTCAAATCAAGCAGGCCGTTACTGTTCAAGCTACAAACCTTAAACATTCACTGATTAACTAGAATATAAACATTAAGCACCCATTACAAACACAAAAAGGAAGCTTATAAAATCCGCAATATATACGTGTGTTTGTGTGTTAACCTATACATAGAGAGAGCTTTTACGAGAGAGTTGAGACTAAACTAAGATGAGACACTGGCTATAATTATCATTAAATTGAAGATTAATCATATAACAAACTATGCCAAAGAATAGAAAAATGCATGGCCTCGATTGATCAAATCAAAGTCGCTGAAAAAATGAGTAAAAATGATTATCACCATGATGTAATGGTGGTTTTATTTTCAAGTTGTGGTCTCGTGAACAGAGAATAAGAATCTGGAGGGATATGATGGCATGTACTGATCAAAAGTCCACTGCCATATTGCTGACAAGTGACAAGTAATAGTAGATTTGGTGGGTTGGATTCAAGTACTAAGTTTTGGCAAGTTTACAGGCCCATCCCTCCCAATACTATTGGAACTGGGGAGATAATACAGGTTCTACAGAAAATGAAATGTAAGATTCATGTTTGTTAAATTCCTCATTGTACTGTTTGTTAACTTTGTTTGAAGTTGAATTTTGATTACTCCTGCACGGCAATTCAGATCAAATGGGTACTGATAGTATTTGAAGAGAGATAGCAGTATAATCAGATTTTGCACGGATGATGTCGGTGCTTCCCTCATCTTGGTTTCCTGCCTTCAAAGGACTCTCAGGGGGAAAAGAGTTTTGAATCTGTAGAGTTGATGGTAGAACGAGAAACAGTGATCGCCCTAAGTAAACCTACCAATGCATAAAACTGGGAGTGGCCACATTTCTGTCACACTTATACAAAGTTGACTGGTGCTGCATTACATTAAGTTGGTATACACCAGATAATCCATTCGTCATTTTGTTTTTCATTTGTTTCAATTTTATTCATGTCGTTGCTAAGGATCAAATGTAAACAACACAATTATGATTCGCAATCACAGCATTCCAATAAACAATTAAAACAACACACTATAGTGTGAACCGAAGCAATTCCATTTCTGATATGATGCAATGAGGAAAATCATATGAATGTGGCATTGGGATAATTACCAATAGAGCAGTCTCGGGAAGTGAAAGCCACTGCTCAAACAGCTTCTCAGCAATATAAGGGTTTGAATTAATGGACAAAGGAGATACCTCCGGGAGCTGCAGCAATTCAGCGTCAAGACACGCCACATCCCCATTGACATCCATATCCATAGCAACCCCAAATTCAATATCTCATCCAATAAAAAAAATATATATTCAAATACAATCTTCAGATCTTGCAAACACTGTCCACAACACTAAACAAACAACCATAGCTCAAGACGACCCACTTCATTCGAATTCGAGTTCAGATCATCAAAACCTAGAATTTCAACTTGAAAAGCTCATAAATGTGATCACTATCAGAAATTTCAGCAGATTTGAAGCTGTGAAACTACTGAGAAGTGAAGATTTCGTCAATTGAGAATTGAACTTACAATCAAATATGCAGAATCGATTTCGAAGGACGGAGTTTATAGAAAACCCACATTCAAATTTTACCAGAGTTCGGAAGAATCCAATTTACAGGGAATCTGGCAGACCTAGAAACCTTCAAATAGAAAGAGATTTGATTGAACGAAATAGAATGCAAGGAAAAGAAAAGGAAAGGAAAGAAATTTGATCGAACGATATGCAAGGAAAGGGAAGGGAGTAAAGTGAATAATAATTGACTGAGAAGTCAAACCAAACCTTAAAAATTAATAAAACCTTCCACTCGGACTAAAATCCACAACTTCAATTTTAATCCGAATATCTTTTCTTCATGTTCGGTAAGTCTACTATGGATTTTTATTTATTTATTTATTTTTCTTTCTGTTCCTACAAACTAAAAAAAAAAAAATGTCTCATACATGGACCCACCTAATTCTCTGTGTGTGGAGCGCAAGAGCGGATGTGTACATGAGAACAAATGTGCACGTAAAGCGTAAAAACATCACCAATTGATAATAAGTTAAGTGCAAAAAACCTCCTTTACTATTGATATAGTGCGTGGTAAAAAACCCCTTATACTTTCAATTTGGTGCGATTGGGTCCCTGATGGTGTAAAATGATGATAATACCCTCACTTCAGTTAAATAAATTAATAATTATAAACAAACCATGTAAATAATACCCTCAAGAAGCCATTGTGTGTATATATATATATATATATATATATATTATACTTGTCACACAGCACACAGAACTTTGTGCCGCCGGAAAGATGGAGAAAAATCCTAGGTGTAAAGTAACGAAACTAGAAAGGATGGGGAACGAAACCAACACAATCGAAATCCTCCTCCTCCTCCTCCTCGCCCATGCAGAAGTAGAGTGTTCCCTTGCAGAGTTCTCGCTCAGAGAAGTAGAGTGGTCTTGGTCCGTCGGATGCATTATTGACATCCAAACAGAGTATGTGATCCTGTAATTCCATTCTGCCATACCAATACAAGACGGCATCATTATAAAGAACATTTCTGGGGCGATAGAGACCTACGTCACCACTCAGGCATGTCCATGATTTATCATCCAAATTGTATTTATACAGCACACTCATTCGTAAGCTAGTGAGAAGCACCTTCAGCTCCCATGCTCTACTAGTTGAATTTTGTAACATTTGTATAGCATCCGCCCGCCTCTAGATGTCTTTTTTCTTACTCCAGGCCCCGGAAAGAGAGATGAAGAGACGGAGACACCGTCACTGCCGATGCTTGCGACTCAAGCACGGTCACCATCACTGCCGATGCTTGCGACTTAAGCACAGTCACCATAACCAACACAATTGCTTGAAAGCTTGTCGGAGTATGTGTGTTTTCCCGTTGGTTCAGCGATGTTGCCGAAGTGGGTTGAGTTCTCTTGGGACGTTGGCAAACTGAAATTAGGTTGCTTTTAATTCAGTCGTCGCCAACGTCATGGCTCACTCGCCAGAATCAGTTTTGAGCTTTGCGGTTTGTTATCTAAGTGAGTCTCGTGAGCTTGTTCTTTATTGTCATCTAGGGACATGAAACATACGGGTGTACAGCTCACAGGAGCAGTGACTGAAACATGCCATGTGTCACTGGTTTTTTGCATGCCGGTCATGGGACCAAAAATACACCGGAGCTCAATGATTTATCATCTTCATCAGAGCATGTGAGTTGTGGAGCTTGTCGTTGGTTATGGAGTTCATCGGCGTTCACTTGTTGCTTTGAAGCTCACTAAATACACATACATGGAAGTGTAGCTCGCTGGATGATCACCGAAGTGGGTCTCATTTGCTTGAACTGTTCGTTGTAGTTTGGAGCTTTCTGTTTGTTTTTGCCTGCTTTAATAGTGGTTTCGCCGTCGATGGAACATCTAAATGATGGCGATGGTGGTCTGTATATATATATATATCCCAAGCTTGGCCGCGATTTCATTCTTGCATGGGCGTGGAGAGGTTTTAGAGATGACCGGTATCTCTCGCCGTTGATCTTGTTGCTGATACAATCATCGCCAGCGGGTCCGATCTTGTTGCTGCCGATACAACCTCCTCACAAAGATTCAGATTTTGGGTTGAAGACTTAGATACCTCCTTCAACTTCATCAATTTTCATTATGCTCTCCCAAACAGAACCTGCAACTACACGGTTTTTTTTTTTTTTTCTTTCCTCAATTGGATCTTGGGTCGGTTAGTGGTGTTGTTTACAAAGGGTGATTGTGGATAGTGCTACTGGAGGTTTGGATGCGGTTCAAGACGGCCATGGACTCGCCGAACATTTTATTCCCGTCAAACAGTCCTAACACCAGCAGAAGAATCGAAGATGGGTGTAGGTTGTGATCGATTAAGGGTAATTTTGTAAATTTGCATTGGTCAATAAGGTTAAAAATGTCATTTCAAGTATTGGAAGGTTAAAATTGACCTTGTACTGATTTGTTCATGCTAACACCGTCAATTGCTTAACGGCAGGGGGTAAGTTGCTACATAAATCAAAACCTCAAGAGAGGTAGGTGAAATTATGAAACGTAAAAGGGGTGTAAGTGGGATATAAGCAAACATTAGGGGGTGTAGGTGGAATTAACCCAAAATAAAAAAGCCCAGGAGTCAAAGTAACAAACAGAGAAAGAGCCAGACTGTTAGACGAATGACAGAGCCCTAGTTGCAAAGACAAACGACGAAGCAAGCTCAGTTCTTTCTTCTTCTTCTTCTTATCTCTCTTCTCCTCTACTTCTTTCTCTTCTCCCTTCTCCTCTACTTCTCTTGCGTCTCATTTTTGCTTACTTCTCTCTTGAGTCTCTTCATCTACTCCTGTCATTTTTTTTATTTTTTTGGGCTTTGTTTTTTTCTCGTTTTCTTTAACAGGTTCTCTCTTCATCCACTTTTTCTGTCTCTGCATCTTCTTTTTTTTATTTATTTTTTTTTTTTGTGGGCTCTGTTTTTTCCTTTCTTGTTAATTGTTTTTCTTTCTTTCTGTTTATTTTTAATTTTATTTTTTGTCTGTGCTCTGTCTTCCTTTTTTTTTTCCCATTTTTTTATTATTATTATTATATTTTTTTTTTTGGTCCCCCTCTCTGTCTTCGTCTTCTCTATCACTTTCTTTTTTCTTCGTCTTTGAATGTTGTCCCTGCTTTTACTTTTCTTTTCTTTTTTTCCTGTTCTGTTCTTTGGAATTGGATATATGGATTTCCTTTTTCATTTTTGATATTAATTTTTAGAATATTGATGACTTATGAGATATGAATGCTTCCAGACAAACTAATCCACCATCAAGAAAGACATGTATAATTTAGGTCACAGTTCAGTGCCTTCATATTCCTAGTTGATCTCTAGACACCGTAAGATACCAAACCTTCAGTACGCTCGAAGATTTCCAAGTCATTCTTCTGATCTGTGGACAACCTTCGATCTTCACGAATTTGCTTCTCTAGTGATTAGTGTCAGTCATTAGTCATCCATACTGTGTTTGTGTAGAAACACTTTGGTGTTGGTGACATTTAAGCTTCACAAGATGATGACCACCTCACACAAATTATATCCTGGACTTCATTTCCCAATCAAATATTTTCCTCCCGAATTAATCTTTTTTTTTTTTTCTTTATTTCTGATCTCTAAATATATCTGAATTTGGTCAATTTTAAGTAATTTGTTAAATTTCACACCAAGCACCCAATCCATATTAGGCATGACTCCATCAATTGCTATGAGGTTTTAAACAATACTTCAAATGCTACTTTACGAAATTCTTGGTCAAAATTTTTAATCCTGAATTTAGTTTTCTTTCATTCGGGCGTCACATTAGAATTTCTGTACAGAAAATTAACATAATTTTAAAATAAGCATCTAATAAAAGTCCTTGCCCAGTAACCAAACCCTGGAAAAGAAAGAAAGAAAGAAAGAAAAAAATGTTTGATCCTAAAATCCACCATTATAATAATGATATATTGAAGCAATATTCTGAATATCAGTTACCAATATGCTAGGCTAACCACACTTGAATAACATCTCAACGTGGAAGGTTGCAGGTTGCAGAACCGAGTCTGAAAATTGGGTGGTATAAATAATTTGCATATCATGGAGATGTTTCTCCAAAACAGATAGGCTAAGCTGGACCAAACGGACTGTGCTCCAGGTCTATGCAAGTGAAGCATGTAGATCAAGATGAAATTACTTCTCAAGAAAACCCTATTATTCTTTGAAGATATATTGATATAAATATAGTTATAGCGTTTGTTTTTCCGAGTGATATTTCTTTTTCTGAATGTTCTTAGTATTTAATATTAATTGGTATTGTTATGTCTGAATGCATGTACATTCAAATACAATCATTCATGCACACATGTACAGAACACACACAAAACACATGTAGGGAGGGAGGGAGGGAGAGAGAGAACCTGGGCAATGAGCAGTTGCGAAGCTATATAACTCTTCATTCTTGAAACAACATATGCTGCAGTTTGCAGGTTTTCTTCCTCAAAATCATTATTGATCAATCCAGGGCGGGAAACTGTTTCCAGATCATTGTAAGAATCAAAAACATCGATGCTATCCATGGTCTTTACAAGCTTTAAAAACCTTGGAAGAGCAGAAGCAGCTGCTTCTTTCAAGCCAACAAAGACATCTCCCCATTCATCTTCTGAAAGTCTGTCTCCCAAGTCACCAGCCAAACGCATCAACGCAGCTACCCCAGTGCTCCCAGGACCTTGACCAGGACTTTTTATGAAACCTATCAGTATTGAAACTACTTGAGGTAGTTGAGACCTCACCACAGCAAAGAAAAAGACAAATAGGTCTACTAGACATTGAGCTGCTACTGTAGAAGTTTCAGGATCCCATGTAATTCCCTCAGAATGAGAAGATCCGAAAGCTGTTGAAGACTGTCCATCATTCATTTGTGTTTCTTTTTCGTCGGGCACACACTTGAATATGGGAAAAACTACAGAATTGAAAACACTGATCCAAAATGGGCATGAAAAAAGATGACCATGATCCTTTAAGATGTTGAAAAGCACTTCCAAAGCACTTTTTCTGATAGCTGACCTAGGGTCCGACGTTAGTTTTGATAACCCTGAAACAAAGTTTGCACAATAACATGAAGGTAATTAAAAACAAGGTTTACATCCAACTTCAGAATATTAACACCCATGAGGACCAATAACTCTCATCAACAGACAGAAAAGACAATATAAATTGATATGACAAAGTGGTTACTGTCTGAGGATTCCAAGTATGATATCTACGGCCTCATTGCAGGAAGATAGTTCTAAAATTTTTTAATTCTTTGCAGGGGGCTGAACGTCAGGGAGATGAAAGATAAAAAGTGTTTCTTCTTGAAAGAAAAAAAAAAAAAATATATATATATATATATATATAGAAATCATAAAATTGGTTTTAAATATCAAAAATATTTCAGTAAGCAGCTGATCAAACACTGGATTCTGTCAACTTTTCAACAAGTGCATTCTCCTGAATGAAATCACGAGTTAAAAGCAAAATACCTGTGAGCAAAGGAACCCAAAAGGAAACGTGATCACTCTTATCAGCGAAAGTTTGTCCATCTAAAGCATCATTGTTTGCTTCTTCAACAGATGAGGCCTCAACCTTGCTCTTATTGTTGCAAGCCAGACCCCCATCTGCCAGTTTGACGGCGCAGAACCGGAGAAAAGCAATGGCATTGAGGCTAACATCACTGTTAAATTTACTATTTGTGAAAGTGATGAGGCATTTGACACAATCAGTAAAGGTCACTATCTCCTTCTCAGTTATGTAAGGAAAATATTCTCGCACTATTTTTTCCATTGTTTCGAAAGCCAACAAGACAACATTCTTCCTTTCATCAGCTGCTGCAGCTGTAAACACCTGAGAAATAAAAACCAACATAAGAAGCAAAACATTTGAAAGGGCCAATTTGGCCATTTCCACGTATCAACGTCTGTAAAAACAGGAATGGTTTATAAGTGGAATGTGAGTAAAACACACTATTATATATAGACAACAGATCAAATTTTAATGCATGGTACAAACCCATAACTGTGGATCAGCTTCAGCACCTCATTGCAAGGTAATTCTAAAAGGAACTATACTATTAGGAACATGGTGACAAGTCTTGACACTTTCCAGAAACATGTCCGATAAATCCTATAGCATCATAAAATAGATATGACCTTTTCTTTTTCAATTTTGAACGTGTGGCTGATGATTCTCAAACTCACAAAAAAAATAATAATAATAATAATAAAATAAAATAAAAATAAAAATAAACCAATCGTTAATGCTCTCTCTATCCAATAAAAAGTGTCCATTTTTGAAAGACTGCATTTCAGAGTATGGATAAAGAGCCTAAATGTAGAGAGAAAAATGATGAGTGATTATACAGGAACCACTAAATACTTGAACAACTTCCACGAAGCAAAATAAAGTGGGATATTTGGGTGACATAAAACACACAGAGACACACGAAGGAAGGAGCGAGAAGAGTTGGGAAAGAAATTGAGTCATCCAAGTAGTGTATCTGAAACACACACACACACACACAGAAACCAGGGCATACATGTGCAAAAACAATCATGCCCAGAGTTCAGTACCCAACTTGGATGAACAGCATCATATTTTTAATTTAATCATGACAGGGCCAAAGGAGGAAGAGGTGGGAGAGGAATTGAGTCATCCAAGTAATGTATATGCAACACATACACACACAAGCCAGGGCATACACGTGCGGAACCATGCATGTCCAGAATTTAGTACCCAACTAAAATGAACGGCATCATCTTTTTAATTTGACATGACAGGGCTGAGCCCAGTTATCTTTTCTATAACATACTAAATGCAAGAAAAGCCAACTTTTTAAATTGTGAAAGCTGACTCTTTAAATTGTGAAACCAGTTACCATGGTTTCATAATTCAAAGATTAACAGATGATTTCTTTCTTCTGTTCCGATCTAATTTTTCCAAATTCTCACATTTTTTTTGAGATATAATCAATAATGAAATTTCAAATACTTCTTAATTCTGTCCAACTACAAAAAAATTCACAAATAAGTTTCACCTTTAATACCTATACATTTGTCATTGATTAAAACAGCTCTATTTTTGCTCAAAACTTAGAGAAGTGAGGACTATATTTTAGATAACATGACCAAGTTATTTCTGTGAAAATATATATTCACTTCAATCAGACTCTAGGTTAGAATATGGACCTTCCTGCCTAATGCATAATGTTAGTTGATTCTGAACCATGCATAATCCATAAACAAAAAAATTGAAGACACTCACATACCATAAAAACACTTTTCCAGCCAGATTTTACATTATTGACACGGCTGAGGACCATCTGTGAAATACACCTTACTATTAACTCCCTGATTTCAGAAGAGCTGCTTTTCTGCATGACGATCACAAATGGTTTCAAGAATTCATTTTGGAAATTGTAGTTTGCCAGCTCTTCTCGCTCTAAAAATTTCATAGCAAGCTGCCGTAAAGAATCCATGACGAAAATAGCAACTGAGAGATTTTCTGACAAGCCAACTGACACAAAGAAATCTGAAAGAACACTCCATATACGAGACCACACCAATCTGATGCGGTTCATATTGTAATGCCTGCAAAACAGAAACAATTGTTTAATTGTATATTTCATCCCACATTTTTATCTGGAAGTTCCTGTTTAAAACAAACAAGTTACAAAACTCTTATCAGAAATATTCCAACATTAACGCAAAGGTGATTTCATCACAATATCTTCCTTTAGAAAGGAAAAGAAAACACTAAAACAACACGTTTGGTTGAAAGGAATGAAGGGGGAGGGATGGAAGAGAGGAGGGACGGAGCAAGCCTCCATTGTTTGGTAAAGGAGAGAGAAAGAGGGGAAGGATGAGAGGAGGGATGAAGCATCCCTCCAGAAAATCAAAATCCTATAAAGGAGATAAGATGGATTGCATATTTAGTTATCAACAAAAATTAATAATCTCATCCATCAGTGAACTACTCATTAATTTTGCAATAGTTACAGAAAGCAATTTACTGCTAAACAAACATAACCTGGAAGGAACAGTGTATTCTTCTTATTCAATCTTTCAAAAGGATATGAAAATTTCATGGAAAGTAACTATATTTGAGTCAGAGAATAGAATCTTACGCAACTTCGACCAATTTTGTGAGGCTGAATACACGAGGGTCTGTTGGAGACTGCAATTCTGACATAGAAACTTTGCAAAGGGCCTTCACAAAAGCTACTATTGCCTCACTATTTAACCTTTGGCTATGAGCAAATATGTGGTTCAACTCAAAGTTTCCAACCTGGTCAAGCAGATTCAAGTTTGAAATGAAGTTATTAATCTGCTCTGGCGTTACCAGCCCGGAGGTATTGACTCGAAGATTAGTGCTGTCATATGATCCCCCTCGAACAACAGCCACCACAGCTGGATTATGAAGAGTTCCTTTTTTCTTTAAAGATGGAAAACCAGCGGACTTCAATGTTTTTTCTTCAGCTTCACTGTTAGATACAGTGAGAAAGGACGCATCAGAAGGAGCACCCTCTCCCAACAGTTGAAGGTGCTCAAATCGAGAGAGACATGTTAAAATATGCTCCCAGGCTTCCTGAAGATAATTTCCATCTTCAATGGCAATCGATATCATTGCCTGCCAATGTGAAATATTACACTATCCACATAAATTATAACAACAACAACAACAACAATAATAATAATTAAAATATATATATAACAATACAAATAAAATAAAAAAAGACTTGCTTGCAAAATACACATGGTAAATGCTTCTAGGATAAGGAACAACAATGCAACAAGCCACTGACTCCAACGAAAAGTAAATCTAAATGGACCAACTCACCACAAAAATATTACTTTTCTATATGAACAAATATAGATGGCTAATTATATGGAAAGAATTGGCATAAAGATATGTGAACAAACTCCACTCATGTAGTAAATATGGGGGAGACCTAAGAAGCACGGACACGGGACACGAGACACGGGTACGATACGACACGGACACAGGGATACACCAAATTTGAAAAAAAAAAAAAAAAAAAAATTAGGACACGGCAAGGATACGGCAATAAAATTATAATTTAATTTTATTATATAAGAAAAAATAAATTTTTTTCTCAATTTCTTCTTTAGTCATAACTTATTTTAATTAGGCCCACAAATTAATAAAATAATTTGTTTGCCTAAATTCAATTTTTTTTCTTCTTTAAATTCATTTAAATACAAAGAAAGAAAGATTTATCTTTGTATCCAAAAGGCACAAGACTTGCCTCTTTAACCAAACAAGAGGCACAGGACTTGCTTTTGTAACCAAACAAGTGTTGAAAGAGATAAGATTGCAATCTAATCCCCCTCTCTTCCTCACCTTCTGACAATCACAGACGTCTCTCTATTTTGGGCCAGTTCTCTCTCATCTTCTCATCACTTTCAAATGTTTTCATCTTTTATGTCACTGATCTCTCTCACCCAAGGTCTCCATCTTTGGTATATCTCATACATCTCTGCATCAACTGATTTTGAAGGCATCACTGTGTTGGACACATGTCCGAGGCTTGGACACATGTCCGAGGCTTGGACACAAGTGTACGACACTGGTATGCCATCCCATTCAGGCGTGTCTGTGCTTCATTGGGGGAGACTATTTGTGTGAACATCCTGATCCAAGCATTTCTAACTGATCTAGAAGGGAACAAAGTCCATAGTTGGAAACATAAACATACTCTTGATGTTTAGTTATAGACAGTGCCCAGTCATTCATCCAGAAAGAGGAAAAAACTTTTAGGGAAAAAAATAAAAATAAAAATAAATAAAAAATAAAAGCAAGAAAGAAAAAATAATAATAAACAGGTTACCTTGACAACATCAACATTTTTTTGCTTCATATCTGCAGCACAATGGAGGTTAGTAAACTTAGCTACAGTGGTAACAAAGGCATCCCTCTGGGTTTGCATACCCATTACTGCAGTAACATGCACAGCATGTCGGAAGCCCTGTAGGCATTGAGAAGTAGCTGCCTTGTCATCACTCTGGTCCAGAGTTACACTGAATGCAGCAAGCATTGGACCCCAACAGACCTCCATCATAAATCTCAATATCATTGCATCTGCAATGGTATGATAAGCAGACCTGCAACACCATATAAATGAGGATTCCATTATTATTACTAACCCTGACAAAGGTTCAAAGAAAGAGATCTAAGGTGAGCATCATCCCTAAGATTCAATGATCTACACCAATTTATCACAACACTTGGTCCAGTAGGAGAATAATGTGCATGGAATGGACGACACTAATGATAATCCAATCTAAACAAATTGATGAATCAAAAGATCTTTAACTGGAAACATTTTATACACTAAAATTGCAACACCCCCATCCCCTGCTTGTGCTCAAGTTTGAAGCATCAATCCTTTGTAACAGGCTGACCATGCTTATAAATGACAGACAAAAGCCACAAAAAAAATATTATAGAGGCCTTCACAGGATTTATATCATACTTACTCTGATTTTCCCAATTTTGCTTTAAACTGCTCCTGAATATGCCCTATAAGAACCCCATTTGCACCCAAAGGTTTTTCTTCTGTCTGCTTCCAAACAAGATTGAGTATATTGTCCAAGCCCAATAGTTTATTAAGACCGTTCGCCTGCCTGCTATATGGTGCGGAAGACTCAGCATTCAGCCTGATCTCATTTTTAACAATTTGATCATAAAGGACACCCAGAAACTCTTCAGGTAAATCCTTGCCATCATCGATCCCTCGATTATTCCGGATGAAATCAGCCTTGCTCATCTTAATAGCAAAACCAGGGCAGAGTTGAAGTCAGGATGGAATCTATTAGTTCAACATTTGCCAATAATACTTACATATTGTGAATCTCCCAAGTTTGCAATAAAAATTTGAATGCTAAATATGGGAAATGATAAGTTTATTTCATATTCTCTTAATTGATTACCTATTTTAGATTTCCAGCATACACTTTCATGTTCCAACCTCCTACTCAATTTTCTAATAAAATCACCAAATAAAATAACAGTAAAATATCCATATACTTCGCAGAAAATTATAATTTGAACCAAAAAAAAAAAAAAAAGGACAGTAGAATATCTCTCAGTTTATCAGGTGCAGCAAGGTATTAAAAAAAAAGTTCAAAATGATTTTAAATGTGATACTCTCTTAAATAAGCAACTTTTTTTTTTTTAACTTCATTGAAGAAGCGACTAAAAAATATAAAACATAAAGATTTAATAGTGTCACAGCCAAAAACAAAACAAATTAATCATGACTCTGCCACTGTGGTAGAAGATAAATGGAGAAATATCAGCAAGCTCACCTTCTCTTTTACCATGTTATTATGAGCATCAGTGTTTAGCATTATCACAGAATAAGCAAGAATATAAGCAGTTTCTGCCGTAGAAAATGAATTTGGATTGCATTTACAATAGCGCTCAGCAAATTTTTCCATGATGCGGTCAATCTTCTGTGCCTCCCCAGGTAACCTGAAGCCCCTTAGGAAAAATCTAATTGCTTCGCCGAAGTCCATTGCTTCAAAGCTAAAGGAATCCACATAAGCATGCATAACCTTTAAAGAAAAATCTTCCCTTTCACCCAAATAGTCACCAAGCATAGTTTCGTTTAGCCCTGTAGTGTTCCTCAGAAATGAAGCCACGGCCTCCGGAGAATCACCAATTTTTTTTGTGCTTATTAAAAACTCAATACCCTTGGAAGGTTTTCTATTGAACAGAGAAACACCTTTCTGCATTTAACCAAGTAATATTGTCAGTACATAGTATTCCCGAAATATAAATAAAAATAATAAATAAAAAAGACAATGTGATAACACATAAGGCACTTAAAAATCATAGTAACCGCTCATGACACTTGCAAGGCAACCATCTTCTAATGAGTTAGTGCAGTTTGAGTATTAAAAGAAATGACTAAGCACTATTATTGATAAGGAAACGGTCATTTTTCTCCCTCCAAGTAAAATCATTACTTAACCTGAAGCTCTAATTTATAAGCTCGACGCTGCTCAAGAGTAGCAGCATCTGAGAACTCAGAATTTGCTTCTGGATGCAGCTCACTATCAGGGACAATTCCTTCTTCACCTCTCAGGGTTGTATGATTATCAATCGAATTGTCATTGTCATTGTCAGAGTTCTTTGGCGGATAGAAGTCCCCTATTCTCAGCTGTTGGTCCATCCAAGCTCCCATTGACTTAATGATTCTAACCAAGCATTTTACCGATTCATTCCGAAATGTAATATCCTGGGCTGGAGACAAAGTGGTAGTGGAACCAGAAGGTGGACCTTGAGCAGTTTTCAGAAGGCCATTGACAGTCCTGCAAATATCTGATGGAATTAAAAGGGTTTAAATACAATTTTTACTAAACCTTGATGCCAAAATGAAATCATAAATTAAATGATAAACGAATATATTGAGCTCCATCCAGAATTCATATCATATGAGCAATGGATTATCATGGGTCAACATAAACTTGCTTTAGTAGCCCCATGTCTAAATAGTGAACAATAGAAGTAAGCAATTAGGGATTAATTAAGATTCAAAAAAGTTTCAAAGCTCTGCATGAAGGACCCAGCATTATGAATTACCCCAATAACGGCTGTTTGTGATTTCCAGCAAAATGAAATGACATCATTGTCTTCCCCCCCCCCCCCAGATT
>JAOTQH010000005.1:6194339-6213659 GCA_025631255.1 Cornus kousa | reverse complement strand
TTTTTTTTTTTTTTTATTTTCAAAAAAAAAAAAAAAAAAAAAAAAAAAAACTACTACCCAATGTGAGATCTCCTTATGAGGGGCAAACTAGGCAGCAAGCCCTGAACTCAACTGTTGCTTGATCTATGTGCCTAATTCATTCCCTATTGCTTTTCTGAGTGTGTTCAATAATACATTGTGGTGTTGTATTTGGATGCATGTAAATATATATATATTTTTTGATAAGTAGATGCATGTAAATATTTACAAACACAAATATGCACACAAATAGCTAAACACAAACACACTGCTATTCTGAGAGTGCTCACATGGCATAATTATATTTGGATGCATGAAAATACAAACACAAATATGCACGTAAATAGCTATGACACAGACGCGCATGCGTGCGCGAGCACAAATGGGGAACACACACACAAAGAGAGAGAGAGAGAGAGAGAGAGAGAGAACCTGTATAATGAGCAACTGTACAGCTATATGAGACTTCATTCTTGAAATGACATATGCCGCAGTTTGCAGATTGCCATCCTCAGAATCACTAATGGTCAATCCAGGGTCAGAACTTGTTTGCAACTCATTATAGGAAGGACCAATATCAGGCACCTCAACACTGTCCATGTATTTCAAAAGCTTTAGAAATCCTGGCAGAACAGAAGCAGCTGCCTCTTTCAAGCCAAGAAAGACAATTCCCCATTCATCTTCTGAAAATCTGCCTCCTAAGTCGCCTGTCAAACGAATCAATGCAGCTACCCCACTGCTTGCAAGACCTCGACGAGGACTTTTTATATACCCCGCAAGTATTGAAACTACACCAGGTAGATGAGACCTCACCACGTTGAGGAAACACACAAATAGGTCTACTAGAGATTCAGTTGCCATTGCAGAAGTTTCAGAATCCCATGTACTTCCCCCAGGATGTAAAGGAGAAGCTGGTGAAGACAGGTCATCGTTCATTTGTGTTTCTTTCTTGTCATGCACACGATTGAATATGGGGAATACTACAGAACTGAAAACACTGATCCAAAATGCTTGTGAAAAAAGATGACCATGATCCTTCAAAATGTCGAAGAGAGCTTCCAAAGCACTCTTTTGAATAGCTGATCTAGGGTCCGATGTTAATTCTGACAACCCTGAAACAACATTTTCAGAATGAAATAAAGGTGCTTAAACTTATTAGTTCATTAAACATAACAATGCAGAGTAAATCCCACCAACCAATAAGCAGGCACTATAAATTCAAGTGCCAAAATGGTAACTGTCAATGAATTCCAAGTACAAAAACTATAACATCTTTGCAAGGGGCTTGATTAAATTCTAAGGCTTTTTTGCAGGGGTCTCAGAGATCAGAAAGATTATAGATAAAGAAAAGGTATTGTTTAAAAAATCAATAGATTATAAAATTAGGCTGGTTTCATCTACTACCAAAAATCTTCTAGTCAGGTGCAGGCAAACAGTCTGCCAACCAACTTTTAAACATGTACATTGTCCTGCCTTGTATCTTAAGTTGAAAGTGAGTTTACCTGTAAGCAAAGGAACCCAAAAAGATA
Organism: Cornus kousa; assembly: GCA_025631255.1. NCBI lineage: Eukaryota > Viridiplantae > Streptophyta > Magnoliopsida > Cornales > Cornaceae > Cornus > Cornus kousa. Next base: position 6,212,112 of record JAOTQH010000005.1, on the reverse strand, counting down.
CACAATCATCTTTATCAGCAAAAGTTTGTCCACCATATGCTACTGGGATGGGTGGGTCATCAGTCTTCCTCTTCTCATTGCAAACAAGACCACCATCTGCAAGTTTGACAGCACAGAACCGTAGAAAAGCAATGGAATTGAGGCTAACATCACTGTTTCTTGTGAAAGCGAGGAGACATCTAATGCAATCAGTAATGGCAACTGTTTCTGTCTCAGTTATGCAATGAAAATATTCTTGTACTATTTTTTCCACGGTCTCGAAAGCCAACAAGACGATATTCTTCCTTTCGTCAGCTGCTGCAGCTGTAAAAACCTGGGAAGAAAAATAAACATGTAAACTATGAGAGAAGTGTGATATAGCTGCTGCAGCTGTAGAAACATGGGAAGAGAAAATAAACATGAAAACTATGAGAGAAGTGTGATATTTGCAAAATAGCCAATTTAGCTACTTTCCAAGCTTCCATGCGCAGAAGACAGGCACAGGTCTATAAGCAGCCTGAGAGTTGTGCAAGGTACAAGCCCATGATGGTGTAACTTCAGGAACTCATAGCATAAAAACTTCTAAAAGGAGATATCAAGGTTATATGCAATTCAAAATCTCTGACTTTCTGGACAATGTTGGAAAAATCCTTGAGCAAGATATCATGAAAGATTAAAAGCTCAACGAGCGATGCAGTTCATATGATGTTGAAGATTATGCTTATAAATCGAAACAGAAGGGCTTTCCTTACCCAATGTATGCCCGCAGACGGGCTTCTGGGAGGAAAAGATGGGAGACAGACTTAACTTTTGTGGCTTTTGCCATTATTTTGTGGTTTCTCTTGGACTCAAAGTCACGACCTCACACTTACCAATCTGAGCTTTTACCATTGCACCAAGCTATGTCCCTTCTTACAAATCCAAACAAGAATAATAGATAAAAAATGGTGTAAAGGTCTTTTAACTTTTCAAAGCCTCTGCCTGAACTTTCCCCAAACCAGTTCTTTTAATAGTGAAAGTAACACTCTTCTTATTGTGTCCTCAGTAGACTTTCCCCAAACCAGTTCTTTTAATAGTGAAAGTAACTCTCTTCTTATTGTGTCCTCAGTAGACTTTCCCCAAACCATTCCAATTTTCAGACAAACTGATACCATGGTTTTTCAATTCAAAGATTTACAAGAGGCTTTTCTCTTGCCCAAATCTAATTTCTCCAGGTTGCAGCTTCTTGTCAAATTTATGCAATTATTGAATTTAAAATATTTTACTTCTTTGGTCCATATTATCTAAAATTAATAAAAATCTTCTTTTGAATTAGATTACCCAAACATTTTTCATAAATAATAAGAATAAAAAAAATTAAAAGCTGTATATTTGCTGAGCCCAAAGAAAGGGGGGACCGCAAAGGGCTGTAGCAAAGTGGTACTTACTCACCTTGCAAAGTAGATTGTCGAGGGTTCAAGTCCCCATCGGGGTCAATGTGGGTGTGTGAGTTTCTTGCCAGGATAAAAAAATAAAAATAAAAAAAGCATAGGGGGGACCAAGTGTCAATAACATGACCAAATATTCCTGTCTACATACATATTCACTTCAATGAGGCTCCTGGTTAGAATATGGACCTTCCAGCCTTCTGCTCCATTCCAGTGAATTTTGAACCATGCATGATTCCAAAAATAAAACATAAAAGACATTTACATACCATAAACACACTCTTCCAGCCAGATTTGACATTGTTGACACGGCTGAGGACCATCTGTGAAATACACCGAACTATTAACTCCCTTATTTCTGCAGAGATGCATTTTTGAATGACAATTGCAAATGGTCTCAAGAATTCATTCTGGAAATTGTAATTTGCCAGCTCTTCCCGGTCTAAAAATTTCATAGCAAGCTGCCTTAATGAATCCATGACAAATATTGCAACAGAGAGATTTTCTGACAAGCCAACCGAGACAAAGAAATCTGAAAGAACACTCCATATGTGAGACCACACCAACCTGATGCGGTTCATATTGTAATGCCTGCAAAAGAGAAACCATGGTGTGATTGCATATTTCATCCTCTCTTTTTTTCTGTACATTGTTGGTTAAAATAAATAAGCTAGATGACTCATCAGGAGTTTTTTCAAAATTAGCAACCAAGTGATCTAACTTCATATCAATTTTTTTAAAAGAAAAAAGTTATGTAAAAGAACGGAGAGATATTGGATTTTTAAATATTTAAGAATCAATTGAACTTCAAAATCCTATACAAAAAGAGATGAAAAATATTTGTACATTTAGTTATCAATAATAACTAAAAATCTCATGGAACTGCACCACCTACTCATTTATTTTGCAATAGCTAAAAAATATATACTCCCTCCGTCCCAAAATTCTTGGCCTTCTTTCCATCTTTGGATGTCCCTCAATGTAAAAAGGTAATTTACTTCCCAAATTATCCTCAACTTTTTGAAAACTTACCCCCAACAAACACTACTTTTAAATGGGTACTTTTGTAATTTTAAAAGGGGACACAGCATTAAATGCTTGTCCCCTTAAAAAGTTGGAGTTCCAAAGAGGCCCAAGAATTTTGGGACGGAGGGAGTATTATTGAAAGACAAAGAAACCACGGACAGAATATATCTTTTTGGATCTATCATGAAGAAATTAAAATTTTAATGAGATTAGAGATTCTGAGACAGAACTCAATCAGATAAAGAATAGAATCTTACGCAACTTCGACTATTTTTGTGAGGCTGAATACACGAGGATCTGTTGGAGACTGCAATTCTGACATGGAAACTTTGCAAAGGGCCTTCACAAAAGCTACTATCGCCTCACTATTTAACATTTGGCTGTGAGCAAAGATGTGGTTTAACTCGAAATTTCCAATCTGGTCGAGCAGATTTAAGTTTGAAATGAAGTTATTAATCTGTTCTGGGGTTACCAGTCCAGAGGTATTTGCTCCAACAGTGGTGCTGTCATACGAACCTCCTCGGACAACCGCCACCACAGCTGGATTCTGGAGAGTTTCTTTCTTCTTTAAAGATGGAAAACCAGAGGACTTCAGTTTCTTTTCTTCGGCTTCAATGTTAGATATAGTGAAAAAGGATGCATCGGATGGTGCACCTTCTCCCAACAGTTGGAGATGCTCAAATCGAGACAGACAAGTCAAAATATGCTCCCAAGCATCCTGAAGATGATTTCCATCTTCAATAGCTATTGATATTATTGCCTGCACTAAAGTGAAACACGTGGATGAGTGTTACAATAGGATGTAAAAGGACATGCTTCCAGAATACACATGGTACATGCATTTGAGGATAGGGAACCACAATGCAAGATTCTTTACTGACAACTAGGGAAGTAACCGACTGGGTAATCTCCCCACCAAATCACTTTATATATATGATCAGAAACAGATGGCTAATAATCAGAAAATAAAATAGATAGCAAAAGGATATGAGGTAGGATGATCGAATGAAATCCACAAGTAGTAAATGATGTAGTAACTTAATGCAACATAGCAAATTTCGTTGAGAGGAATCAGCAACAAAAAGAAAAAGGGGTCAACATCTTAATATGTATTTGAGAGACTCATAGATTGTCCTTGGGCTGAGGAGTGTCCACATGAGTTCGTTGAGGTGTCTACACAGGCCTGGGTACTATTTGTGAACATTCTGATGCATGCATTTCTAAATGCTAAACATCTATGCAGACTTGGAAAAGAAATATCCACTTGATGTTGATTTCATGCAATGGATAATCATTTTCATGAGGAATGCATGGTTGGAATGGGAAAGGAATTGTAAGCATAATTACCTTGACAGCATCAACATTTTTTTGCTTCATATCTGCAGCACAATGGAGGTAAGTAAATTTGGCTACAGTGGTAACAAAGGCATCCCTCTGGGTTTGCATACCCATCACTGCAGTAACATGCACAGCATGTCGGAAGCCCTGTAAGCATTGAGAAGTGGCTTCCCTGTCATCACTTTGGTCCAGAGTTACACTGAATGCAGCAAGCATTGGACCCCAACAGAACTCCACCATGAACCTCAATATAGCTGCATCTGCGACAGCATAATAAACAGACCTGCAACACCACATAGGATTGGAATTCCATTATGTTTTTCTCACAAAAAAGGTTCAAAAGAAAAGGAGAGAGAAGGTGACCAGCATCTTTGAGATTGGATTATCTATCACCCATTTATATGACACACAACACCAGTACAAAAATCTGTAGCACATGAAGGAGGAAAAGTCATGACTGTATACTTAAAGTAAAACCATTGAGATTTCCCAAAACTGCCTAAAACTGCCTCCTGCTAGAGCAAGAATGACATCAGCCCTCTTGTCACAGGTAGAACTTGTTTACAATGGACAGACAAATAAGATGAATACACCACTAATTGATCTTTACAAGTTCTATATCTTACTCTGATTTTCCTGATTTTGCCTTAAAATGCTCTTGAATGTGCCTTAGAAGAAGCCCATTTGCACCCAATGGTTTTTCTTCGGTCTGCTTCCAAACAAGATTAAGTATACCATCCAAGCCGAATAGTTTATTGAGACTGTTCGCCTGCTTGCTCTGTGGTGCAGAAGAATCAGCATTCATCTTGATCTCTTTTTTCACAATTTGATCATAGAGGGCGCCCAAAAACTCTTCAGGTAAATCATTTCCATCATTGATCCCTTGATTATTCCGGATGAAATCAGCCTTGCTCATCTTAATAGCCAAGAACAATGCAGAGTGGAAGTTAGAACATAATCAATCAATTCTCCATTTACCAATATTGTCTACAAATTGTAAATTTCCTGAATTTGCAGTATCAATGTAATTTTGAATAATAATTATGGGAAGATGATTATGATATATCATATACTTATATTTGATTACGTATTTTATAATACTCCCTCTGTCCCAATTTAAGTGTCATGTATGGGGAGTAGTAATTTTTAAGGGGACATGCGGGACATGCATTGTCTCCCTAGAAAGTTACTAAATTGCCCTTTTAAATTTTGAATATTCAAGTTTGAAATTTAAAACTCAAAGGACATATATGGAAAGATGTGAAATATATTGTTTAAAAAAGGAAAGTAGACACTTATTTTGGGACAGACAAAAAAGGAAAGGATGACACTTACTTTGGGACAGAGGGAGTTTCTTATACTCCCATGTTCCGGCCTCCACTCTAATTATCTAAAAGTATTACAGAACAAAACAATATTGAAGTACCCAAGTTGTTTGAAACAATTATTCTTTGAAAAAGGTAACTTGTCCATGGCTCAAGTGCAGAAGGTATGTAAAGAAAGGAGGAAAAGATGAATTGAAATATATACTTATTCTTACATAAGAAACTTCTTCTTCTTCTTCTTCTTTTTTCTTTTTTCTTTTTTTTTTTTCCAACTTCGACGAGCAAAAAGTAAAAATTAATTTTATTACATATTCAATAGAAAATCTCACAGCCAATAGAATTGCACTTGTCATGACTGTGGTAGAAGACAAATGGGGGGAATTTCAGCAAGCTCACCTTATCTTTTACCATGCTATTATGGGCATCAGTGTTTAGCAATATCACAGAGTAAGCAAGAACATAAGCAGTATCTGCACTAGTAAATGAATTTGGGTTGCATTTACAATAGCGCTCAGCAAATTTTTCCATGATGCGATCAATTTTCTGTGGCTCTCCAGGTAACCTGAAGCCCCTTAGGAAAAATCTAATTGCTTCACCAAAGTCCATTCCTTCAAAGTTAAAGGAATCCACATAAGCATGCATAACTTTCAAGGAAAAATCCTCCCTTTCACCCAAATAGTCACCGATCATAGCTTCATTTAGCCCAGCAGTGTTCTTAAGAAATGAAGCCACTGCTTCAGGAGATCCATCAATTTTATTCGTGCTTATAAAAAATTGAATGCCTTTTGAGGGTTTTCTGTTGAACAGTGAAACACCTTTCTGCATTGAATCCAAAAATTGCCAGTACAGGTTAAAATAGACTATTCCTGAGTCAAGATATAAACTTAAAAAAGAGAATGATATCATGGCACATAAGGCATTTGAGACTCAAAAGTAACTACTCATGTCACCCATAAGGCAACTATATTCAGATGGGTGAGCTCAGTATGGGTACACAAGAAATGACTAGGCATTATAAAATGACAAGGGAACGATCATATTATCACTCTTCCAAGTATTTATAAATAAAAAATAAAAAAAATTATCACTCTTCAAGTAAAGTGTAACTTAACCTGCAACTCCAATTTATAAGCTCGACATTGTTCAAGGGTTGCAGCATCTGAGAGTTCAGAATTTCCTTCTGGATGCAGCTCATAGTCAAGGGCAATTCCTTCTTCTCCGTTCAGCAATGTATGATTCTCAGTCGAATTTTCGTAATCAGAGCTCTTTGGCGGATAAAAATCTCCTATTTTCAGCTGTTGGTCCATCCAATATCCCATTGACTTTATGATTCTAACCAAGCATTTAACTGATTCAAGCCGAAATGTAATATCCTGGGCTGGAGACAAAGTGGTAGTGGAACCAGGAGGTGGACCTAAAGCAGTTTTCAGAAGGCCATTGACAGTCCTGCAAATATCTGATGGAATTAAAAGAGTTTTAATACAACTTGCTAAACTGCATTGCCACAATGTTATAGTAATTACAAAGAAAAGAAAAAAAATAAATAAATAAATAAATAAAAAATCCTAATGTACATTTTGAGAGAGAGAGAGAGGCATAATTAAATAAGTGACTTCTACAGCATTTGTAGATGGAGGACTATCAATTGTCACAAAACAGAGAACTATTTCTACAGCATTCTCCGCATCCTCACTTGGGGTTTCTTCAAGAAATGAATCAAATCTGCCTTTTCAACTAAACAAAATTCAGTATATTTTGGTCCTATTTTTTTTTTTTTTTTTTTTTTGACAGATATATCTTGGTCCTAGTTTTCAATAAAGTAAATTAATTATAGCTTTTGCAAAAGTGATGAAGATTATCTTAAAAGCATATCCGAATTTTAATATAACTGGAGCCACTGTATATATTAACAAATGACAAGAGTTAATTCAAACAGGTAACTGCTTCTAGACACACACATCACATTTGTACCCCCAAATCCCATCAGAAGGCAAATGAGGCATGGCTTCCTTCCATAGGGTCATGATAGAGAGACATAACCCAATGCAAGTGCAACAAAGAAAGAAAAGCAAAACCCAAGCAATCAGATACAGCATTAGTTTTAGTGTATGAGTATGTTAAATATTAAGTCATACAGAAGTTTAATAAGTTCTATTTTTAAATCTTTCTATATTCCAACGTTACTTCTCTTGGTCAGAGTTTCAGATTCTTGAAGTCCAACTTCTTGTTGGAATCCAGCCCATTAGTAGCTTATAAACTCTATTTTTTCATGCAATTTGAGTAATATTTAGTTACAGTATAAGTGGGTCAAATTTTATATAGTTTATGAGTCTTGATGGTTTTCCAGTAAATATAAATAAGGCCCTTCGCTACAATTAAGATTAGGGTTCAAAGAGAGGTTTTTCTTGGTTAAAGAATGAGTGCAAAGCTTCTTTTAAGTTCAGGTGTGGTCACAAACAATCCCACATGGAGTAGGGTACTTTAATATTCTCTCTCTTGATCTTTCTTGTTTGCTGAATATGGAGCACAATTTAGGCTGATTATCAAAATCTGAACCCAAGGCCCAAAATCAATGGTTTTCAAACCCTAATCATATCCCTTTTATTTTGATAATCCATCAGAACCCCTTGTGGTTCAGCCATAGAATATAGGAACCCTAGGTTCTAGGCATTATCAGCTTATATAGAACTCAACTTTGTTACATACACCACCACACAAATCGGATAAAACTCTAATCTTAGTTCAAACTTTTTATTTCATACAGAAGCATAACCACTGTCTCTAATAAGTATAAGGCTATAAGCAATAATAAAATTCAGGAGATTAGGGCAAATCATATCAATGAAAAGTTATCACAATGTCTCACCATCAGTAATCCATGATAGTCTTGTATATATATCAACATGCCACGCTCGAAATGTAAGAGAAGGGAGGGGGAAGATGTCATATTCCACAAGCTTGTGAGGGTTTCCTAAGCCTAAATCACACTCAAGACGTAAGGAAAGGGAAGAAATACAATAAATATTCTCAATACCTTTCAAAAATGTTAGGAGCATCCACATCGCAGTCATAGTTGACAAATATATCAACGATAATCTGTGCATCTTGAGAGATCTGCTCCACTAAATTGAGGACAATCATCTTTTGTAAGAAACTTGGCTGAAGCACATTCTCAAGCACACGAAGGATGAGCATCGGAAAGAAAATTCCGATTTCTGATTTCAACACTGATCTAAATTTTGACAATAAGCTTATGAATATTGAACAAAGAAGTTGGAATATACTCATAACTGAAAGTGCACTGTTCTTTAACAATGACAAGCAAAGATGCTGCTTGATGGAATTAATAAACCTGCACAAATAAAAAATAAAAAATATTAGATTCCTTTTAATTTTAACAAGATAACTGTATGACTATTCAAAAAATAACCAAAATTCGATTACTTAACAACAACAATACAAAAAATTTGACACATCTGCTCAACAAATAAAGGGAAAAAGCTAAAACACTCCAGGGACATCCGACATCAGAAATCAGACAATTAATATAAGGATGTCCAAAAAAGATTCTTCCTTTTTCTTCCTTCCGTGTTTTATAGATGCCACCTTCTGCTTAAATTGGCATAAAGCATTGATGATATCTGAAGCTGAATCACATCTTATGTACGTTAATTCTATTGCATGAATTCACAATCAAATTTAAGGTAATCTGAGAGATACATGAGCTCCCGGCCTTTTATGTATCACCAATTACTTGTTTTTTTTTTTTTTTTTTTTTTTTTTTGATAAGTATATCACCAATTACTTGTTACTGACATCCTTTTTATCTAACTATTACGCATAGTTACTTTTGTCAACTAAGTAAAGATATTACTTAAAAGAAAAATTTACCATTGTACTGTCTGACTATTTAATCCAACTACATTATCCCAATGCTTGCAGAGCTACGGTAAATTACTTCAGGCATAGAAGCATTAACCATTGCTTGGTGCAATGGAAAAAAAGTTCGGGTTGTCAAGTGTGAGAAAGTTGGTTTGAGTATGAAAATAGGCCACTTTGTCAAACCAATGTCAAATGTTATGTTTGTACCTAGTCTCCCTCTCAACAATGTCGGTAAACGAGAACCATACCAGGTAATGACTTTTTATGGCCTTTTCAAAATTTAGATCCGGTACTTATAGCAATAAATGACTGGAAACAAATCTTACATGGACAACTACAACGATGGTGATATGTAAACGAAATGTGGAGAAAACTTATTTACGACTACAAGAATTGAAAGTTCCTATTTTATTTTTGCACAAGGATGAATTTCTTGAAGTAGAATATGTGGATAAAGTGTGTACTTTTTGAGCTTCCAATGCTTTGTTTTCGATTATGGTTAATCAAAGCCCCATGGTCTTTTCAAGACTTCAAAAGCCTTGAGCAAGGGGATCCTTACATTATATCTCTTAAAGGGGCCATTACCCAATGTGATCACCGTTGATCGGGAGTGTTGGGAGGAGTGAAGCGGATACAGACCAAACCTTTGGCACTATCTGCACTAAGTGATTCCTCTTAATATTCAATCCCATGTTCTCACACTTGATAGCCGAGAATTTTACTAGTGCACCAAAAAATGGCTTCTCTATTATATCCTTTGCTATTTTAATATCATTATATCCTTTACTTTTTATTATTGCAATGGAAGCATTAAAAAAGTTATTCCAAAGACTTGTAATAAAAAAATTATTAAAGAAAACAAGGATACTTTTTGGCCAAAATAGGGATTACTATTTAAAAGGGGTTCTTTGTTTTTAAGATCTAGGGTGAAAGGTAAACATGGTTAAGAGTGAAACTGTGCCAGAAGAAAACATGGACGAAATGGATTCTCTCTTAATTAATTGTAGGTGTAGAGATGGAATACTTCCTCCTCCTGGTATCTGGATTGCTTTATGTATATTATTTGAATATAGAAGTGGTGTAAGATGTGCAATTGTGAAAATGTAAAGAGTGTTGTGTGATTGGAAAAGATGTTATGTTTCTGAAGGAGTTAAGTTGATATTGATCCACAATATGCTCTCGTATTTGGAAATATATTCTGTCTTTACCTAATATTCTGATTTCCTTAGCCATGAAGTTGGAAAAGCTTCCATAAGACTCCAGTTTGGGGAATAATTTAAGTTTTATCTTGTTGACGTTTTATTCATATGCAAAACAGGTACCTTCTGAGGTAAAGAAACTCATCTAAGTTGATTTGCTGTTGAGAAGAGTTGTTACTGGAGAAGGTGCTTACTAGGAATCACAGCTGGATAGGGAAAAGCAACAAACACATCAATTTCGGAGGAATGTGAATCAAGGGTAAGCAATATTTACTCATAGAATTAAGTTTACCTGTGGGCATTATTAAAACACAATTTTTTTAATGGTTCTTTAGTGTGGGGATCTTCCGCGTCAGAATTATTTGAATCCTTTTAGAAGCATTGAATAAAAAAATATCAATTAAACTTTGTAGCTTAGGAGAATGGATTGTCTTTATTTCAAAAAAATTATTGGGTAAAAAATTAAGTGAGGTGTTTGACTACTGTTGACATCTAAGACGGTAGTTATAATAGTTTACTCTCAGTTACATCATGTTTCCTATGATGAAGGATTGGCAAGTTTCCGATTTCCCTTGGACTTTTTTGTTGCTAACAAAAGTAGATTCTTTTTACATAAGATGGTGGCAAAAGATATGCTTGTGTGGTATATCAGTTCAGGCATAGAAAGAAGATCCAAAATGTTTACATTATGTGCAAGCCTGCAAGGAAGGCAGCACGTTCTGTTGATTAATTGTCTTCACATTGCAAGGTATGTGCAAAAGGGTGGCAAAGTCAATGGATCACTTGTTTTTACATTTCAAGGTGCTATGGGATCTTATTCTATTCTTTATTATTATTATTTCTTTTTTTGCCTTGGCATTTGATAGCGTAGCATATATCAACTCTTGACAATTTGTGCCTCTCCCTGGTGATTGTCACTTGGGATACTCATTTTAGTAAAGAAGTTTAGGATTATGAGCTAAAATGATGGCACGCGTCTTCTTCGGAATGTGGGACAAGTTCTCCATTAATTCTTTTGATGGTCTTTTGGGATACTCATTTTTATATAGAAGTTTAGTATTAGGAATTAAAGTGTTAGTACATGTCTTCTTCGGGATGTGATACAAGTTCTCCATTAATTCTGATATAATCATTGTGAAGTGGCAGGTTTAAAGAGCTTTGGTTTCGCAAGAAGATAAAGGACATAAAAGGGAAGATGTGAAGTTTTTTTATATGGACATTCAGAGGAGATTGTGGAAGCTTTCTGTTTTTGTTAGAATTTTGGTTTTTCTTGCTTGTAATTAATAGTGTGCAGCTCATATGAATTTTGGATATTTCCTTTTTATTTTTCAATAAAAGTATTTAAGGATACAAAAATAATTAAATTGAGAAACTCCGAAAGTGATAGAGAGGTGAAATTTAAAATTGCTTATTCGCCAATAAGACTAATTTGTGCAATAAGTTGACTGCATGAAACCTAACATCCATAGTGTATATTATTAGTTAATCTATATTTCAGTTCAACTGTTTAAGAAAAGTAGAGTGATAATAACTTCCAAGTCACGGTTTCGAAAATGTTTTTATCATGCAAAACCAATAATGGATTAGTGAAAATCTTCATATACTTTAATAAGAATAGAAATGAAAATAAATAAAATTTCCTGACCAAGAGATAGTTTAGCAAAACCAATCGTAATTTAGGTTCATTGGCATGTAAGAAGGTATAGAAAGAAGAGAACTGCACCCAATCATCCATAGACAGTGATATATGAATAGGCCAATAGGGAAGTAATTCCAAAGTTTTATATGATCAACACATACTCCAGTAGGACAGTTACACCCTGAACCCTGATTCAGCATCTTTATTGTTCAAAAACATTTATACCATTTATTGAATGATCACTCAATTTTTTGTTCTTTGGTCTGTTCTCAGCATCTTTTCTTTACTTGCAATGATTTGATTATCATAGTACATAATTAGTGACTAACCAACATTGACAGGTATCAAGCAAAACCATTTGCAAAATAAAATAACAAAAAGGAAAATAGTCACAATAACATCTAAAATCAAATTCAAATAACAAATTCAAACATGAGGCTAAACCCTTAATGAGTTTTTGAACACTTGCCTCTCATTTATACACCAAATTGTACCCGCATTGTCCATGATTACCTTTAGCAGCTCCAGAGACAATATCTTCCCCCTGAGAAGGATATCATCATCGGAATGCCCCTGTGATGAGAACTTCATTGATAATTTACACAAATATTTGAAAAGCATAAATCCATCCTCCCTAATCTTACTACCCCCACTCGAATCAGCCCCATCATTTGACTCACCATCACTCAATACACCTTTCCCTTCTGACTTCACCTCTGAAAGATTCCCATTTTGTAATTCTTGCGACGGTTTTAAATCTGAAACCCCTTCATTTACTTCCACAACCTCATTAATGAAGTTCTGAACCAATTGTATTGAACTCCCTTCATTCAAGTTCCTATCAGTGAACTCTAACAATTCTGCAACCGAAACCGTCTGAAAATTAACCAGCATTGAGTCCTCCTCAAGCCTCTTAAAAACAATAATCATCATCTGCGCCAGAACCGACTTTGCGCAGATCTGGTTCGTCCCATTCAACCCACCAAGATACAAATTGTAACAGGTCCTAACAATGTGCACCAAGAGTTCACCCCTAATCAACACACACGGAGATCTCACGGCGGAAAGCAAGACCTTAAGCACGCCAAGCTCGATCACCTCTTCCCCGATACCACTGCACTTACAGATGTTGTCGACGAGGCGGAATACAGAGAGAGGGCGGTCCTTTCCATTGGGACGATCGATTTCACAGCGGATCAGATCAAGTGAGAATAATCTGAAGGCGCAATCAAGAGCGATCTCGATGACCGTGGGAGCGCCGGAATCGAGGGCGAGAATTAAGGGTTGGAGGACGAAATCGGCGTCGGAGGAAGATAGACCGTACAGAGGAGAATACGAGGTTGGATCGGAGGAATCGGATAACGTTTCGAGCTTGTCGAGCGCGGTTTTGCAGGCGGCGACAAGGTGGGAGTGCTTTCTCCAGGTGACGTTCTTGACGATCTTGTCAAGCGATGGCCCCAACAACCGGCCACAGCGGGACGTGCCGCCTAGGGTTTGCGAAACTGACATCTTCTATGGAAGCTATATATCTACATACATATATATACACACAGATATATATATATATATATATATGTATGTATATGTATGGTTTTAAAGAATCATAAAATGGAGATGAATGAAAATTGTAGAGAGAGGAATGCGAGGGTCCTATGAAAGAGCTGAAACTGAACATTGACAAGAATTCATCGTCCGGTTTTCATTCTTTTGCACGGTAGAGTCTAGACAGACACAGCCTCACAGGGATCCACTTTTTTTTTTTTTTTTGTGAACATGCACAGGGATCCACTACACCTATGTCAAACTTATTTCATTTTCATATATATATATATATATATATATATTTTAAAGGTAAATTTGCAATTTATTAGACATTTGCAAGTTTGGAAAAGTTACTCTGTTCATCTGAAAAAAATAATAATAATAAAAATAAATAAATAAATAACCTTGACTGGCGGGTATAGGACCCAAACTAATCCCATGGCCATTTGAGGGTAGGGTAAATTCCATTGAAAAATAATCAAATCAGTAACTACGGATAAAGAGAGGGATTATTAAGCCAATCCCAGACGCTTCTGGCAAAATTGCATTCAAAAAATAGATGATGCCTGGTATCCTCATTTTGAAAACAGTGGATGCTTATCACGCAGAAAACAATACAAGTGGTAAAATATGTCCGCGGTCTAGCTCTATTCCAACACAGTTTCCTCCACGCCACAGAAACATCATAGGACCTACAAACCTCCCAAGCTCTTTTAAAACTGAAATTTCCATCCTCCATAACAATATATCTGTATTAGAGTGAACTGGAATAGTGCTAACCATCTGCAAATCAGGGGTATCAAACAAATCAAAACACCAACTGTTATTCTGTATGATAGCAGAAAGAGACGAATCCCTATGAAAAGGTAAACTTCTGAATAGCCTGTGGCCAAACAGCTGAACCAAAGTCTCACCACCACACCAAGGATCCTTATATAAGCTAAATTTATGTCCATCTGCAATATGGAAAACAGCTTGTTGCATAACATTCTTAACAGAAAGCATCCGCATGGGAGAAGCACTGGAAAATTGAACTGCATTCCAATATGAAACACCCCTAGCATATATATCACGAAACCATCTAACCCGCAAGTTTTATCCCAGGCCAACCCACAGAAAACAGTAGTTTGAATATCTTCCACACGTCTAAGACCAAACCCACCTTCAGGTTTAGGCCTAGCAATAAGACCCCGCTTCCGAAAATACATCTTAGAAAAAGAATCAGAACCACCCCCGATGAAATTATTTTCCTTTGAATAATATGGGAAACGTTGACAGGAAGCTTTGCAGCAGAACACCAATACAAGATTAGAGGGTAGATAACAGAGCTAACTAATTCAGTCCTGCTAGCCAAAGAAAGGCTAAGATTTGACCAAGTAGTTAGTTTACTTTAATCTTATCCCAAAGATCGAAGATAGTTGAAAGAGATAAGCATTAGAATTCAAAGGGACACCCAAATATTTGAAAGGAAAAGTGCCTTCCTTGAATTGTAAAACTCTAAGAATACATTGCCTCCTTCGAACAGCTTTTCAGAAATACACAGTGGACTTTCTCATTGGGATGCAACCCAGATAAATCAGCAAACTCAGCAAGTATCCTTTTAATGGCCAAAACGGAACTCAGGTCAGCCTTGGTGACCACAAGCAAGTTGTCAACATAAAAGAGATGGCATAGATTGGACTTTATCTTTGTAGTAGCTGCAATAGGCTTAAGATAACCTGCGTTAACTTCAGCTTCAACTAAAGAAGAGAAATATTCAGTTAGTAAAGTAAATAAAAGTGGAGATAATGGGCAGCCCTGTCTCAGACCTCTACCAGGTTGGAAAAAGCCTTCTGAGTCCCATTTCTCCTCACTTTCTCTCCACTATAAACCAGGACGCTGCTGTTACCAGTCACCACCATAACACTGATTCCAAATTGGAGGATCCTCACATTCTCTTTTCAAATCTTTACTCCTTTCTCCATCTCAAACACACTTATTAGTATTGCCTCCAAATTGTACCCAAAAAAGAAAGAGAAATTGTCACAGCTCCATGACCATAAAATTTCTAAAGAAGTGGATGGTGGGGAGGAGTCACCAAAAAATAGAGGTTAAATGGAGGAGAGTAAACCTTCTTGCCATTAATTTTTTCCTCTTCACCTGCCTTCACCTCTGCACAGCAAAGGATAGTTATACTCGTATTCTGCTACCAATAGTCGCCACAGGAGCAAACTCCATGATGGAAATGATGATACCGGATTGGATCCCTGATAACAATGTTCCGACTCTCCATCTTTGCCAAGAGTTTTGCAAAAACATGACAGTCTCCACAGATCCTGATGTTCTTCCTGATCCTAATAGTCTTCTCCCTTGGCAAGCTCATCATGCCAAACACAATTGCCAGTTTCTCACTGTGGTATTGGAGGGAGTCTTCCTTCTGTTCCCCTTCAAGATCTTGCAAGACGAAATTCGTGTCTGGAGCATAACCCACTTCCTTTAATCTCCAAATCAACTGGCTCAGCTCCCTGCCGATCTCACCAATTTGTGGGTGTGACGTGTCTCCCAGTATGAAAGCATGAATCTGTTTATTTACTTCAATCCAGCTACATCCTGGTTCCTTCCTGACTCCTCTATCCCTCATGGTCCTCCTCACTTCTGCAACTTCTTCCCATCTTTGAGAATTTGCATAAATATTGGATAAAAGTATGTAGGTTCCTGTATCTTGGGGCTCCAAGTTTAGAATTTTTTTGGCAGCATATATAGCTATATCCGTGTTACGATGAACCTTACACGCGCCAAGCAAAGTTCTCCAGGTAACCACATCTGGTTCACATTCCATTTCATGAATTAGCTTAATTGCTTCATCAAGCTTCCCGGCCCTTCCAAGGAGATCCACCATGCAGCCGTAGTGTTCTCTTTCTGGGTCAATCCCGAAATGCTTCTTCATTGATTGGAAGTAGTATTGTCCATCTTCTACAAGCCCTGCATGGCTGCAGGCAAACATAACACCAAGAATAGTGATATTATTTGGTTTAATACCTGATAGTTTCATTGAGTCGAACAATTTCAGTGCTTCAAGACTGAAACCATTTTGGGCCAAACCTATTATCATGGTGCTCCAAGAGATCACATCCTTCTCCACCATCCGAGCAAAAGTAGAGTTCGAATCTTCCAAACTGCCACACTTGCAGTACATATCAAGAAGTGCATTATTAAGGATTAAATCTTGGTTGAACTTTATTACATGAACGTGAACTTGTTTCCCCAATTCCAACAGTGCTAAACCAGTACAAGCTCTCAAAACACTCGTAAGCGTTGACTGATCAGCCCAAAAACCAGCCCTCTTCATGCTCTTAAAAAGATTTAAAGCTCCATGACCGTCACTGTTCTGAGCAAACCCACCAATGATGGAATTCCAAACAACCAAGTCTCCAGTCACCATCTCATTGAAAACTCGCAGAGCTTCTTGCAATTCATCCCACTTTGAGTAACTATCAATTAAAGCACTCCGAACAAAGACATCAGAATCTAACCCAATCTTAAATATGCTACAATGAAGCTGTCTAAGGTTGGGCAGCCCATCACAGGCTCTCAAAACCGAAGAATAAGTGAACATGTTAGGACTTACTCCATCTCTAAGCATTAAAATCAAGAACTCCAAGGCCTTATCATTGAGCTTAGCATTAGAGTAAGCCGCTATCATTGTCGTCCACGACACAACATTTCTCTCAGGCATTTGATCGAACAGTGCTTGCGCTTCATCCAAGAGATTGAATTTGACATACATGTTCAGAAAAATGTTAATCAGAAACGTCTTGGGCTCGTACCCATTAGAGAAAACGTGCTTGTGGACGAGTCTGCCTTGTGAAATCGCTCTTCGAGCCAAGCAGCACTTGATGAGCTCGGAATAGGTGATAGAATCGGCCCATATTTTGTGTTTTTGCATGGAATCCATGGCTTTCATGGCTCTTGGGAGATCTCTTTGATAGCAGTATTTGGTGAATTCATCAACCAGAGAAGATGAATCTGGGACGATGCTGGAGCAGGTGGGCGTGGAAGAGTGTGGGCGAGAAGGTAGCAGAGGAGGAAGGAGTAGAGGTCCAGCGAATGGTGTGGGTGTGCGCTTCAACCTTGAAATGGCATTCATGGCTCACCAGACCAAATGGCATTAAGAAATTAGTCCCTGTGGTCTGATGAATGGGAAAAGAGAGAGGGAAGAAAAAGAAAAAGAAAAAGAAAGTCAAAATAAAAGAGAAAAGAAGGTTAAGAAATACTATTAGTATTTTTTTGTTTGGTTCTAAAATGATGTGAACTGTAAAATTAATTAAGGAAGGAAAGGGACTAGGGAGGGAATGAGAATGTGCAAATAATTTCGAAAAGGTTTTTTTTTTTTTTTTTTTTTTTTTTTTTTTTTTTTTTTTTTTTTAAAAAAAAAAA
>JAOTQH010000005.1:6182440-6194239 GCA_025631255.1 Cornus kousa | reverse complement strand
ACTACACTACACAACACTTGTTCCCTACAGTGCTAGAGCACTACACCACACAACACAACACTTCCCAAACAGGCCCTAAGAAGCAAAAATCAATCATGCCGTGCTAAAATCAATTCTAAGTAATTAGTCCAAGTTCAAGTTTCACAAGAAGAAAATGAGCTTCAATAAAATGGTAATACATGTCACTAACTAATTATATCTTGTATATAAATAAAATTGCATTTATTTGAGATTTCTATTTGCTCCAATCCAACACCAATAATACATACACATTAAGCGGAGGAAGGAAAAAAAAACATACTAAATTGAACTTCTTTGTATTCCATATTACATTCAACTAACTGGATTCATAACCTTGTTATTCTCAAACACACTAAATGAAACTTCTTTGCGTTCCATATTATATTCAACTAACTGGATTCATAACCTTGTTATTCTCAATTAAAGGAACATGAATGCTAAAATGTAAAGAATTGAGAATAAAACCAAACTTAATTTGAAAGTCTAACATCTCCAATGGATATTTTAAAGTTTGCGTGATCAATGACTAATTTTGACATGAAAAGTTTCTCTAATCGATATCTCAAACACTTAATTAGCATTTGGTATATATATGGTAATATGGCAAATTTAACTATCAAAAAAGTTGATGCCAAATGAAATTTTTTATTTATTATTTTAATAAATAAATTTCACAAACATGTCAAATTTGACATATTAATCTCTACCCGAAATTTTAAATAATATTAATAAACTAATAAACTTTGACACGTGGAGTATGCCAAAATATCATATAGTAGTACTGCAGTATTAAATTATTGAGTAATAAAAGGCCTCGTTTGGTTTCTCTTTTTTGCACGGATCCTTGTTTCGCGTGACAAGAAAGGGAAGGACTTCTCTTTCCCCTGTATTCGAATTCCTTCCGTGCACACTAACAATCACTGGGACCGAAAGAGTCGAGAGAGAGCCATCGTCACCTCTCCGATCAAAAATGGAGTCTTTCAGATATAATTATACTATATCTGAAACCTTTTATTGACATTGTTTTGTACTGAAGATAGAACTCTAGGTTTTGCGGAGTGGTGGTGGGGAGAGAGAGTGATGTCTCAGCTGAGAATAAAGGCAGTGGTGGAGAAGTTCGTGCAGGAGTTGAAGGAAGCGCTCGACGCCGACATACAGGACAGGATGATGAAGGAGAGAGAGATGCAGAGTTACATCGAGGAGCGCGAACGCGAAGTCGCCGAGCGTGAAGCCGCCTGGAAAGCCGACCTCTCTCGTCGCGAGGTAGTTTTTTTTTTTTTCAACGATTCTTTCATTCAATGTTTTAATCTACTAGTATTGTTGTAATCATCAGAAATCATTTGTACTTGTTCGTATTCTCGATCATTAGCATAGACTTGAATTAGAGTTCCATCGTCTATGTAGATGTTAGGGTTTTGATTTGACTTGCTTGGTGGTGTTGTTATTTCTTATGAATATTCATTTCATTGGTGGAAGTGAGAGCGTCCTATTCCTACCACGGTAGCAAATAGTTTGTGTTATTTCATAATTTAATTTTAGAAAATATGATTATTCACCACAAATCATTGATTTAATTTTTGCTCCTATTGCATAAAGGAACAAGAACTTGAATGTTGGACTGCCTGTGATTGTGTTGGATGATAACCGAGCAAGAACGCTTTCATACCTTGCAAAGTAAGAACAAATGAAGGACAAATATCACTTTTATCAAATAAGGCAATCTAACTAGGGTACCAGACTAAAATTGTAGGAGAGCTAAAATATGCTAAAAAAAAAAACTCGAAGTAGGGGACTCAAACTTGCTTTTGTTGACCTTCCCTGTATATTCAAATTAGAAACTCGTGAGAGTCGCACGGGAAAGCTTCATACTGGCTTGAGCACCCACAATGTCATTGTTGGGAGTGTTCCACTCCTAAATGGCCCACATTTGGTGCACGACTTCGTACCCACAGTTTCATGTCCTGACTTAACAGTATTTCTCAGGAATATATTGTGGTCTTGTGAAGAGCATTTTTGTCCCTTCACAATATGATGATTTTCACTTAGCTTCTGGAATACAACTTTCAAGTGCTTAAGGGTCTATTTTGGACTTGAGCTATGCACCACCACATCATTGAGGTATACTATCATGAAACTTATAGGGGTAGTTGTGGAAGACTTCTTTCATTAGAAGAGTGCAAAAGGTTCCCCGGCGAGAAACTTGGACCCATAGCTAGCTGCACATTGTCTTTGCCTCATACCCTATGCTATGAGGACTAGATACTGGCCTGACTTTAAGTTTTGTATGTATTTGGTATGACTTCGTTATTCAGAGAGACCTACTGTGAGCTGAACGGGGTACTTGTTCTGCAGCGTCACCTTATTGGGAAAGCTGTAATGTACATGCGGTCTTCATCTTTCATCTTGCTTCTTTTGAAATAACGATGGGGATCCCTAAAGGTGCTCTTAATGACCTAATAAGGCCTGATTCTCACAATTCATTTAGAGAAATTTCTATCATCTATGAAGTAGGATAGGATAACGCAAGCGTTTTCACCCATTGAATATACAGAGAGAGAGCAAAACGCACTGGGATGGCCTTCAGTCTCCCGTAAGAAGAACATCTTTAAAATTACTTGGAAATTATCCATGGGAACAACAATGAAGTTGGCATGTCCTTCCCGAATTCTTCCTTTAACAGGTACCGACTTCGTTATTCTGTAGTTCAACACTTCTATCTAGCCCGGGTCTCTATAACTTCAAGTGAAATCTTGTTGATTCTATCCCCAACATAAAGTTACTGGTGGCAACAGTGTCAATCATGGCAGGTGTGGCCTTCCTTCTTGATCTTGACATCCACAATTACGACGCCTTAGAAAGTGCCTTCTTCCTCTCTGCTGCTTTCCCCCTCCTCCCTTTTTAAAGCATCAGGTAAACACAAAGCTTTGTTCAAGGCCCATCTCTTCCTCCTCATATTCCTGCACATTCTCTGAGAAAGAAGCTTGCAGGGCATTTAGTGCTTTCTTATGAGCGCATTCTGAAACTCTGTGAGCATTAAATAGAATGTGCACTAGATGATCCCAAAAAACTTGAAATGAAGTTGGAAGTCCCATGTTGTAAAAAAATATTATATTCAAACAGATTTAAGTCCCATGTCCCATGTTGTATGTTTGAGTTTTCGTACCCGAGTTGCATATTCCTGCCCATAGAGAATGCAATGGTTTTGCGCTGGGGATGGACCGACTCAACTGGAATTTGGGCCATTTAGCTGTGCAATTGTATATTTAAGCTTGGATGTGGCTGGTTTAACTAACATGTATATGGATTTGATTCTTTGAATACGTTTGGCCATGCTTGTTTGTTTGCCTAATAAGTTCAGCATTTGCGTCACATGGTATTAGAAACAAGCAGATACTTGAGTTGTGCAAGCTTCTGATATGCTTATTTTCTTTATCTATAGAACACTGTTTTTTTTTTTTTTTCCCCCTGGTGGTTTTACACTCTTCTGCAATGTCACATAAGACTGTTCTTTAACAATCTCTCATGACATTCAGTAACTTACCAAAATTTAAGTTACCAAAATTGTCCCTCTGTTAACCGAATTTTATTTTTTTCCTGCCTTGCTGGAGGTAAAGTATGATCTATGTTTGAAATTTTATTCCCTTGCACCCATCTTTCAGGCAGAGATTGCCCGGCAAGAAGCAAGGCTGAAGATGGAAAGAGAGAATCTTGAGAAAGAAAAAAGTGTGCTAATGGGAACTGCATCCAATCAAGATAACCAAGATGGAGCGCTTGAAAT
The DNA here is from genome assembly GCA_025631255.1 of Cornus kousa. Taxonomy (NCBI): domain Eukaryota; kingdom Viridiplantae; phylum Streptophyta; class Magnoliopsida; order Cornales; family Cornaceae; genus Cornus; species Cornus kousa. The sequence goes on along the minus strand of JAOTQH010000005.1, from coordinate 6,190,440 downwards.
CACTGTAAGTGGCGAAAAGTACCGATGCCTCAGGTTTGCAAAGGCAAAGAAATGAGGTTCTATTGATATGGATTTAGCAAAGTGAACATGATTTTGAATGCTGGTCCTTCTGAACCTTGCGGTGGCCACTTTCTGATTAAATCTTCATTCACATTAAGTGCATTGGTTATGTACATAAAGGCGTACAATGCATTAAATTATGAACTGATGATGCCCGTGCTTGTAATCCAATTTCACACAGAAGGACGAGCATTGTTTGATGAAAAAGAATTAGTATTAGCTATTATTCTTTTCATTGCAATATCATAGCAAAAACTGGAGGGCCCTTGATTGAATGGAATGCAACTCTATGGATTCCTATACTTTTCTTTGCGTAATAATTTCATTGATCTGCATGCGAGAAACCTAGTGTGCTTCCATTGTGTTGGAAAGAAAATAGTCACAATGTCTCCCAGTTATTATAGGATTGAAGATCAACCAATCGAGTCTTAGTCTAGACAGATTTGTCTAGCAGTGGAAGGTCGAACTTGAGTTTGACTTTGGGCTGTTGCAAGCAAATTCGAATGCATAATTTCAGTTTTTGTTATGTTTTATTTAATTCGATTGTCTATCGATACATGCGTTGTCTCTGTGTGCGAATAAATGCAGTAGTTGTCAACGTTACAAAATGAAAAAGCTACAACAAGATTTGTTGATTATTCTTGTACCCTTATTAATTGAGGATAGCGTTACACCATTATGCTTGAAACAACAAAAAGAATGAAGCATGACATCTGATAGAGAAACGGAGATCCATAAATCAGTTCTTTTTGGTAGGATAAGAAGCCATTTTGTTGATACCACATATTCCCTCAGGTTTTCCTGTGTTTCTCTTCATCCTTATGTATCCTTTTTCTCCCCATCTCGGACCCCAGGAGTTCTTCACAATGATGTAATCCAAGTCCTTTGATGATCCATATCCAACGGCTGCAACTCCATGATCCAACTCTGTTCCACAATGCCCGTTAAATACTCCCTGCAAAACCACAACAGTGTTGTTATATCTACAGTCCTCCATTTATATGCATGCATACTGCAATACAACCTGAAAGTCACGGGCTTGAAATGAGAACCGCTCGGCTGTTCGGAAAACGACTTACCCCACTGTAAAATTGGAAGTCTCTTCCAGAAGCTTCGATGGCGACACTGATAGGCTGGTGTGCTAGAGCCTTCAGGAGACTCTTTTCGTCATTCCGTGGCACATCTTCGTAACCACTAATGGTCACCATCTCCACATCTTCTTCCTATAGGCAGCAAACAAATAAAAAAACATAATTTTCATTTTTTGGGCTTTAAAACTTGTTATATTATATTCTGGCCACTTTTACAAGTTGTTTACGCATGAAGATGTGGTGGTATACCTTTTGTTCCTCGCAAGTGCCTTCTTGCATGATATATGGGTAGTCATCCTCCTTATGGAGTCCACCATTAGAAACTATGAAGGCAAATGCATAATCCATTAAACCTCCATTGCAACCACTGTCAAAAGCTGTGTCACAATCAATCAGCTGTTGCTCGGACAAGGAAGTTAGATTTCCGGTGACAATCTGGTTTATGCCTTCAACAGCCGCCACTGTTGAAAATGCCCAACAACTGCCTGCATTCGTCCACACCATCACATCATTTTAGTGTATCATCACCCAAGAAGATGCAAATTGTGTGTGTGTGTGTGAGAGAGAGAGAGAGAGAGTAGTGCTTACCACATGAACCTTGGTTCTTGACGTTTGTAACAGCTCCTTTCTTTCTCCAATCCACGGACTTGGGCAACGGCGCATCTATGTTACTAAACCCCCCAGAAGACTCTCTCCTTGGAGACACGGGTTTTAATCCTAAATACATGCTTTTGAACTCTTCATGGCTCAAGTCTGCAAACCCATTCAACCCAAGCCAGTAGCTACTGACATTTTTATTCCTCTCATCGATATGCTTCAAGTTATCTACAAAGATCTCAAACCTATGAAGCTTCTCTTCAATGCTCTCATAGATTTTACCATGCTTTGATATCCATGACTCAAAGAGATATTGGAGTCCATCTCTCGAAGTCAGGTCGTCCGGAGAATAACCCACAATTGAAAAATCATGAGCCAGAGCAGAGCAAATGAAGAGAGACAGAGAGAAGGTAAAAATGGAAATCTTGGAAAAAGTGGAGACGGCCATATTTCTGCTGTGGAATTTGGTTGTGACAAAAGGTAAGAAGAGAAGAAGATGGGTGGATACGAAGAAGAGATGAGGAAGTTTATATATAGATTTGGTTTCATAGGTTGCTTTCAAGTAAAGTGGTTTCCAGCATACTGAGTCTTCAAGGTTTGTTTTGAACAGGCTTTTGCTCCAAGCATGCTCATTTGTTTATTGGAGAGGAATTAACCTAGGTGTTTGGTAAAAGTATTAGAAGAGAGAAAAATCTGTAAAATGCATTACTGATCAAAATGCAGCCTAATCAGCATGATGAGGTCACCAGATTTGCCCGTCTCTCCTAAAATGTTTGGTGCACCAATAACAATACCATTCATTTTAGGATTACTATTTCCTTTATGAGGGAAGTGCATTTCGTATATGGTCTCATTTTTTAAAGTAGAAGGTCAAGAGTTCAAGTCTTCGTTAAAAACTTCAAGATTAAGAATGAAATCCTATGAATCGGACACACAGCCTTAACAGGGGCATAAATGACATACATTCTAAATAGGCCAGGTGACCTGATTAGATAGGTACCCATAAAATTATTCTGGCATATTGTTGAGTGAACTCCCACATGATTTTTAATTTTTTTTGATGTGGCAGTTCATGAGAAATTTCCTAGCATGGACCTTCTAGCAATCAGACATTTGAGCATTCTATATACCATGTGAGTGATAAAAATAAGACTTTTGAGCATCTCATCAGACATTGAAAATATTCTGGAGAGACCTAATTGGGGCCACTGATGGTCTATTCTTCATCTTATAATTGGTGCTCTGTTTGAATACTGCATTGAAGCTGGCCAACTATATTACTGAAACAAATTCATTTTGAATCACCCAGAATTGCAAGAATTCAGCTAGCAATTTCCGAGAAAATCATCATGTCATTAAGAATAATTCCGAGGAAGTCATCATATATCATTAAGAATTCTGAAGCGCAACGCAACAATGTCAAGAAACTAGGATCCACCTCTAATGAAATGTTGTGAAACGATTGAATAATTTCCAGAAAGGCTTGAAGACAAATTTTAATTCGTGATGCAGCAAAGGGGATGCTTTTACGAGAGAAAACCATCCACAGAGTTAAGTCGGTCAAATCAGCAAAATGAGATCAGAAAGCTCAAATCTAATAAATCAACTGAACAAGGTTTTATATTTAAAGACCAATCATATCAATTAATGTTACATGTTTTATCATATTCAACTTTTGCTCACTTGAAAAAGATAACCCATTTGTGGCTGATCTACCGCAGAGAAAATTACAGAAACTCGTGAATTAATAATTTCAAAATAATCAACTGCAGAAACAAAACAAAAACAAAAAATTACAGTATATTAGCCTATATTGCATTTACACAGATGCTCCGATGGTCTAAAAAGGGAAATGTCATCGCTATCTTTGCAGCTTTCCAATAGAGTGTAAATATATTGAGACAGAGACAATACTGTAAACATGCAAATAGAAAAAACCAAATCAATGAAAGAAGTAGAAATCACATCCGAAATGACATTGAAAATCGCCATGCCTAATGGATGCATTTATTTTTGGACCAACGGTAATAACCATTTTTCTGGATGCCTTTGCTACCATGCTCGATGAATTTGGCACCATGACACACTTGTCCACAATGAAAAAGGCATGTCAAACATGATTCGTTGCCAGATTTAAGGGCAAACTGATGTATAAAATGTATTCATAAACATCTAATTTTTAATTCCAGCGCTGTTAGATATTAGCCTACTCAGTCCACCACTGCAAATTGCAATGCTATTCAAACAGGCAGGAAGGCCTGATTTGCCCAAAATCTATTGAATAGCTAAAAAGAGGACCTGAACATAAATCCGGAGGTACTTACGTGGAGTCAAGGAAGAAAGCAAACGAGAGATGAAACCCAAATAGGAGCACAGAAACTACAGCGGTAAGCAGCATTGCCACATAAGTTGAATACACCGGCATATCATTGTACAGCCAGAAAAAAAATGTGTAATGAGTGCACAATGGGACTTTTTCTGTTTCATTTCCTGTACTGCATAAGCACCCTTAAAGCATGAAGAACTGAAAATGACAAGACCAGAGTAGATGCCCATATATTTAGTTAAGGGAACTCCCACATGATTTTTTGTTTTTTTAATTTGTCAGTTCATGAGAAGTTTCCTACCATGAACCTTCAAGCAATCAGACTTTTAAGCATTATGGGCATCTACCACATGCTTTTAAGACCTCTGAGCATCTCACCTGACACTGCAAATATTATGGGGAGACCTAATTGGGGGCCACTGATGGATTATTCTTCGTCTTATGATTTAGTGCTCTACTTGAATACTGCATTGAAGGTAAGAAGAATTCCGAGGAAATCATCATATATCATTCCAAGAATTCAGCTAGCAATTTCCAGTCAGTAAGAAGAATTCCGAGGAAATCATTGTATATCATTAATAATTCTAAAGCACAACACACCAATGCCAAGAAAGTAGGATCCACCTAAAACGAAATGCTGTGAACGATTGGATAATTTCCAGAGAGGCTCGAAGACAAACTTTAATTTTTGATGCAGCGAAGGGATGCTTTTATGAGAGGAACATCCACAGTTCAATCAGTCAAACCAGCAAAATGAGATCAGAAATCTCAAATCTAGTAAATCAACTGAACAAGGTTTTATGAATAAAGACCAATCATATCAATTAATTTACATGTTAATCATATTGAACTTTTGCTCACTAGAAAAAGATAACCCATTTGTGGCAGATATACTATAGAAAAAAGTTAAAGAAAGTAACTAATGAATGGAAATGTCATCACTATCCTTGCAGCTTTCCAACTGAGTGTAAAAATATTGATACAGAGACAATGTTGTACACATGCAAGAACCAAATCAGTGAAAGAAGTAAATGTAAACATACCTATGCCAACTCTTTTCAGTATTGAGTAGTGACCTTAATTGGTAATAACCATTTTGTGGATGCCTTTACACAATGAAAAAGGCATGTCAAACACGGTTCATGGGCAGAATTGTGGGCAAACTGATGTATAAATTTCATCACAAACATCTAAATTGTAATTCAAGCACTGTTAGATATTTACCCTACACAGTCCACAACTGCAACATTGCAATGCTATTCAAACAGGCAGGAAGGCCTGATTTGCCCAAATTCTATTGAACAGCAAAAAAAAAGGACCTGAACATAAATCTGGAGGTACTTACATGGAGCCAAAGAAGAAAGCAAGCGAGAGATGAAACCCAAATCGGAACACACAAACGACTGCAGTCAGCAACATTGCCTCAGAAGTAGAATGCACCTGCAAATTGTTGCCCAGCTGAATAAGAATTTTAATACCTTTTATGAAGTGTGTAATGAGTGCCCAATGGGACTTTTGCTTTGTTATTTTATCCTTTCTTCTTTTTCCTTTTCATTTTCTATATTGCATAAGCATCCTTGAAGCATGAAGAATCCCAATGTAACAATTTATGCTATATTAACGCATCAATGCTGACACAGATTGAACACCATCTCTAAGAAACAACACCAACTTTATGATTTTCAATTTTTTCCTGCATTGAACAGTACCAGATAGCATAGCAATGTCAATGTCCTTGTCACTGATTTTCTTATTTATTTATTCATTTATTTCTATTTTTGTTTGTACAAAAATGTTGAGAAAAAGTCTCCAGTTTTCAAAAAAAAAAATCTTGTAGATAGTGTGGTCTACATAAAATAATACCATTTATTATAAAATACTTTTTTTTTTTTTAATCTCCTCGGGTTCCTCCTTTGATTAAGATTAATTAATAAAACAATGTCCACATTTGATATCAAGATATCATTTGATGACATAAGATGAAGTAATAACTTGTATATACATTATACATCCCTGCCAAAACATCTTGGCTCTTCTTTTTGATTCGGTAGAAAAAAATTTGTTGCTGAAATATGCCCAAGCGTGATTTAGATGTTTTCCTTCACATATCGATGGTAAGTCTAACAATGTAACTTTTTATTTGATCATATATATATATATATATATATAAGAAAATGTGAAGGAAAACATCTATGAGCAAATAAAAAGTTACATTGCTAGACTTACCATCGATATGTGAAGGAAAACATCTATATATATATATATATATATATTTATAACACTTGATTCATCGTATACCTACCAATTTATTAAAAGGCATTGCTTTGTAATACAAACTAATTCGGACGTGTTTGCGGGGAAAAGGTTATTCACTTTAGTCACATTCCAATTGACTCCGACACTAACCTTCCTTGAAGATGTAAAACCATTAATCTACATGGCAACCAATTTGACTCTCATATATTACCGCAAACTAAAAAATGATAATAATTTAGAAGTGAAATTATTACTTGAGATTAACTAGAACATCATACATCAATGGTGAAAAAAGTTTGTTGACACAGCCGTGAAAAAAGTTTGTTGAACATCATCAAGGACAATGATACCTTGCACATGATGCAACTGACAAACATTTCCTGAAACACTTCAGATACTTTGTACACCTTTTGAAAGAAGTATGACTAGGATGACACAGTTTGAAGCACGATCAAACAAACCAACATAACTCTACAAGATTTCACATTTTATAAGTGAAATATCTTGCAAAACAGGAAATGAGGAAGTTGCAAGCAAATAAGCTGCTGAACTATGTAAATTCAAGATAAATAAATTACCTAAGCACATGGTTTAGAGTCATTTGGACTGTACTTAATGAGGATCCTTGGCCCCTGTAAAAGAAAAGACAGCAAGTAAAAGATACAGGATGATGAAATCATCCAAACAACTCTACAGGAGAACAAGATTTTTTAAGATAAAAAGCCAATGACAGTAGAGCTTTCCGTTTCAATAAACATATTGAATCTGCAAACAAAGGAAAAAAATTTAAAACTCTTATCCTGTTTTTCTAATAGGAATTGACAAATCAGTTTCTCTTCTTATCATCTCTAAAAGTTAAAAGCTGGGAAACTACAAAATAAATATATATATATATATATATATATATATATATATATATTTATACAAAGCAGTGGGGAGCTAATTTAATTGATTTCAGAGGAGCGCCTTCCGTATAGAAAAAACATGTAGCTAGACATAGATAAAATACGTACATTTCCATCAATATCCAATCATCACCCATATCAAATCATATGATGCAAATGCAACAACGGTCAACTTTTAACATCATCCATTTTTTATGCATGTTGAAGACAAGTTCAATCATCTGTAAATCAAATTTCACCTTAGACAAACATGAGAAAATTAGAAGCAAAGAATAATTTCAAATTACTTATTCATAACATCATTAAAATCGTGAATTACTATTTCAATTGCATTGAAAGGCTATTCCAAAAAAATCCAACTAGAAGTTTTGCACATTTATGTTCCTTGAAGGATGCTTTTTAATTATAGCCTGCAGAATGCATTAACAAACTTGTAAACAGAACTAAATATCTAGACGACTCAATTGAGATTGTCTACTGTCTATATTGCGTCAACCAAAATCGTCTATGGGGAGTTCTAACATAATTATGTATGACTAAAATAAAACAAATCCTGATTGTTAGATCACCGATTGTTCTAGAAGGTTAAGCTGTTAGAGAATGAGCCCAACAATGTATATCAAGCTACCAACAGGCTAGTGGCCTAGCGGTACCAAGCTCCTACTTCTCAAAGAGAGGTTAGGGGTTCGAGCCTCAGTGGAGACATGGGTGTGTGAGTACCAACTAGGAAAAAAAATGTATATCAAGCTCAACCAACCCATCTTC
>JAOTQH010000005.1:6169218-6182340 GCA_025631255.1 Cornus kousa | reverse complement strand
AAATTTAAAAAAAAAAAAAAAAAAAAAAAAAAAAAAAAAAGAAGAAAAAAAAAGAAAAAGAAAAAGAAAAAGAAAAGAAGAACCCTGTTATATTAAAGGCGTGAATACCCCCCACTGGCGCTTAATAAACCCCCTACTTTTTTAAAATTGTGCAAATAAGTACATTCCATTAATTCCCGTTACGGAAGACTGAAATGTCTAAAATACCACAACGACAAAATAAAAAAGTAAAAAAACACTGAAGAAGGCTAAACGATGTGGCTTATACGCTGTTATACATATCACCTCTCTCTCTCTCTCTCTCTCTCATCTCATTCTCTCTCTGTCTCTGTTCGATTTCTTTCTCTCTAATCGATTTCGTTTCAACTCTCTCTGTGCGCGTGTGTGGGTGTGTTCAATTTCAATCTCCCTGCCAACTTACCCAGTTGAATGGTGTTCTAGTGTTTTTTTTTTTTTTTTTTTTGTTTGTCGTTCTTCAATGATGTTCTTGTTAGGCGTGTTGAAAATCAGTTTCTTTGAAGTTCTATGACTTTCTCTCTTTCTCTCCCTACATATACATACATATATTTATCATCCTGAGAAATTTCATCGTGAGTCGCGAAGGATTCTTTGAAACTCTCTTTGTGAAAATTTCCTCGATTCACTCTCTAAAATTAAAAACGTAATATATTTATGCAATCGTGGTTTTTCTGGTTCTTGAGAACTTTAATCAGATTAATTTACTCACATTTAGCATAAATGGGCGTGGTGTTATAAAACTGAAGATGTATTAATGAGTTAGGTCAAGATGTTAACTGGTGTTTGACTATTGGAAAGAACACCAGTTAAACATCTTACATTACTTTCTCACAGTCACAGAGTCGAGGTTCGACTATTGGAAGAAAGAGATGCTTTAGCTGAAAATGTACGATTGTGGGTTATGTATAGATGGAGGATATGGAGGAAAATAGTTGTTTGAGAAGATGCAATATAAAGATGTCTTTTGGGATTGTTGGATTACAGGTATTCTAGGATTGGAAGTGTCTGGCTGCTCGTGAGTTTTAAATTGGATGAGATTCCCGAAAAACAATGTCTGGCTGCTTGTGAGAGAGAGAGAGAGAGAGAGAGAGAGAGAGAGAGAGAGCGAGAGAGAAAATCTGAGAGAGAGAGAGACTGAGAGAGTGTGTTAGGGGCTATTTATCATTTAAAAAGGGTATTTGGGGTTTTCAGCGAACTTCTTTTGTCAGAATTGACGGTCATATATTTTAAAGGTCATAAGATGAAGGGGCAATTTGTACACATTTTTCAAATGTTAAGAGGTTATATGCTCATACTAAATAGAAAGGGTGTTTTGTGTACAACTTTTATTTAATGGGGGGTTTCCAGTGTTTTTAACTTTTTGTTATTTTATTAATTAAATTAAATTCATATCGTGAACTATAAATATTAGAGTCAAACCAGTGCAACTTTGCATATGATAGCATAGATCCACAATAACACAATTATTGTTGCATTCTACGAGGAAAATGTTTTAAAAATTGAACAATGGTTACTCTCTCCGTCCCAAAATAAGTGTCATGCTTTCCTTTTGGGATTTCCAGAAATAAGTGTCCTCTTTCCTTTTGGGGATGATCCAAATTGAAGTTTTTCTAAATTGTCCTTGGGTTTTGAAAACTTTTTTAAATCAATAAAGTAAATTTTTTTTTTTTTTTGATAAGTAAAATCAATAAAATAAATTTTCAAACTTTGTTGGGTTAGTTTTATAATTTACAAGGAGGAAAAAGCATTAAATAATTTAAATCTATGTTCTCTTAAAAAGTTAGTTCCAATGTGCGACACTTATTAAGGGAAGAAGGGAGTACAATTTGATTCCGTCGTTTGTGTGATTACTGACTTATAATTACCCTGAGAGGGGATTTGTTAAATCTGTTTTGAATTTGTTGACCATCGATGTTGGAAAAGGAACATTAAAGATGGTTTTCTGAGGAGAATATTTTGCAATTCTGAAAGTGAGGAGATCTTGTTTGTATAAAACAAGTATAATTAGTGTGTTCAGCAAGACAGCACTAAATAAATGGCACAGTTTATACTTGTTTCAATTAAATAGAATACAAAAGCATACACTAAATGCTGCTTTTTATGCATTTGATGCACATGAGATTGCAGCAGCCTGCCGCATTGCTAAATTTGCTATGTTACATTGTTACACAGACTATTGAAAATGCGTTAAGTACCCGTGTCAAATGCATAACACTCGGACATGGTATAAGATATTGTGTTCAACACATCTAGTTGGACATAGCAAGCATATTGGATAATTCAAGTTTATTATATAATAGTAAATAAAAGTCTCTGAATATTTTTCTTTTACAATAAAGAAGAAGAAGAACAGTACGTGTACTTTGCGATACCCTGCTGTCCTTGGGTTTGGGGATTTGATGAGTCTAATGTCTTCTTGTGCATGAAACACCAGTTCATGTAATGTTGCTGAATTGTAATGATAGGGAGGATAAACTTACTTATAAATTCCTATTAAGCTGGCTTCTTGAAAAAATGGTCTTCCGGTGTCATATTGACCTATAGGTGGATATGTAGACCTTTCGTTTAAAAAGTTATTTTGGTGTGCTAGAATGTTTTTCCGCTTCCTAACTATGGTTGTAGCTTGGGCAGTTTAAGCAAAAGGTTTCTGTGTATGACAAGTTTGGGAAGCCAATCCTCACAGCAGTGGACAATTCTAATCCTTGGTGGAATTTGTTAGAAGAAGCTGTCAAGAATGCTAATGGAAAACTTGGAAAGCCGGAGATTTTTCCTGCCTCAACAGATGCTCGCTACTTCCGGCTGCGAGGCTTGCCAGCAATTGGCTTCTCTCCAATGGCAAATACTCCCATTCTACTTCATGATCACAATGAGGTAAACCTCTTAAGACTCTTTTTTTTGGGCTGGTTTACATGGTAGTAGGTTTTTTTTTTTTTTTGCTAGTTGTGACTTGCCCACTTTTTGTCCGTAGTGGGACTTGAACCATCAACCTTCTATTTAAGAAGGTGGAGATGCTGAATATTTACATTTCCATTGTTTTGACTTATTTCTGAAATATAAAATTTATATTGCTATTCCAAAAATATGGGTATCAACTGATGTATGGTCTGAAGAATTTCAACGAAATGAATGCACCAAGGTTTTGGGTATATGCAGTGCTGGCTTGAGCCTTAGGTGGTCGCCTAAGGCCCCAACCGATAGAATTCTCTCCTATTTCTTTCTCTCTCTCTCTCTTCCTCCCCCTCCTCCTTTTGTGACATAGAAGTGACCAAATAGTTAGTGAATTTTCATTTTCATGATGTAGTTATGAAATTGATTAGTTGGCACGGACGGCATGCAATTGCAATTTGCAATTTGCAATTTGCAATCTAATTGTGACATATTTCATTGTGTTGCAGTTCTTAAACAAGGACGAGTACATAAAAGGAATTGATATATACGAGTCAATAATCAAAGCTTATGCATCTTTTGTTGAGCATACAAGAATTGAAGAAGGTTCCAGAGATGAGTTGTAAGAAGCATGGTCATCCTTTGTTTTCCCCATTTGCAAGAAGAAGTTTTGGCATCAGTTTCCGTTGTTGAGAATAATGGAAGTCACGTCTTCCAGTAACGAGGGGGGAACTTGGGAAGCAATGGGATGATGAATGATGATGCCACAGTGAGGTGTTTCTTCACTAATACTTGTTATTAAGTAAACAAAATAAAAGTAAATAAATAAATGAATGATGATGCCACAGTGAGGTGTTTTGATATAATGTCTGTGCTTTTGAAGCTGTGCTATTTGTATTGTACCATAAATAAAAATGGGGATGAACAAGTGCTGCTGATCTTATGGGAGTTGTGTTAAGGTAATTTCACATGTTGGCATCAAAATTTTATGAAGTAGGTAGCTCTGATTATTATTATTATTATTATTATTATTATTATTGCTTACGTCACATGTCAAAGGGGGGAGGGAGGGGCCTGTCTGCAACTAAAGCCATGCCACAGGGCGTCAGGACATGTCTTGGACATGATCAAAGTCATCCTATTAATAGTCTTCATCAACAATTTAGAGCTTCGCTTCCAATTGGTTAAATAGTAGATAATGTGGAGGTTCTCACTTCTATTCTATACTCACAACTTAAATTTGAGCATCAAACATCAAAATACTCCAGATCTAGGCTTAGATGTTGAATATATATATATATATATATAGGAATAAATCCATTAAAAACTAGTAACATTTGTTAAATTTTACAGTAAGGGTGCAAACAAACCCCTAGTCATGTAGGAGGAGTGGGCCCACGTGAGTATTAGGGAGTTTGGACTTATCTATCATCTCACGTGAGAACGATTGTTTAATGTGTGACTGGGAAAAAAACACAGAAAATAAAGAAATAAAGAAAATAAGAGATGGGTGAGATGTGGGGTAGTAGAAGAGATTGGTACTCACCGGGGGAAAAGACTATCAAGTCCAAGAAGAAACAACTAATGGTCTCAATTCGTTAGCTATCTTTCTCTCTCCCCTCCATCGCTTGCACATGAGTTATGTTTATGATCATGAAAACCAATAAACCCTAATAAACCAGGGCATCATCAATTCAATTCAATTCACCATCACATTTTGTATAGCTATAGCCTATATATAATAGAGAGTTAAGAGAGAGATCTGATAGAGAGACATAGGTATATATATGTCGCTTAGGATAAAGGCAGTGGTGGACAAGTTCGTGGGGGAGCTGAAGGAAGCACTGGATGCAGATATACAGGACAGGATGATGAAGGAGAGAGAAATGCAGAGCTACATCCACGAGCGCGAACGTGAGGTCGCTGAGCGTGAAGCCGCCTGGAAGGCTGAACTCTCTCGTCGCGTAGTATGTGTCTTCTTCATTCTCATTCTTACTATCTATTTTTCTATATTCCATTCTATTCTATTATATGGAACCAACCACCATTAGTATTAGTATTAGTATTAGCATTCCTTCTATATATACTCACTAACAATTTTTCATGTTAATATCTTACTAATTTATTAGTAGTATTTGAATCACATCATCACATGCTAAACTTCTTAGGTTTTGCATTTTGAAGGGTGGAAGAAAAACAATGTATAGGGTTTTTACACAAAGGGATGCAAATGGAAATGTTAGGATTAATTAAGACTTCATAATGTTGTTGGGTTTTGGAGATTATTATTATTATTATTATGTAGGGACCTATGAACACACAGTTTTTCATACCAAATTTTACGAGTTTCTCTCAAAATCTGAAATTCAACTCTGTTCAAATAGAGAGTTTGATTGTCATACCCATTCATTGTAGGCCGGTGGTCAGATACTGATGGAGTGGGTGGGGGTAAGATGTTAGCCATTTGGAAATTTTCTATTACCCTAAGAAACACCGATAAGTAAAACTCAAAGAAGATAAATTATGTGCTACCCTACCAAAAACACATATTAAGACTTGATTCAACCCAAAAATTTAGTTATAGAATGTCTAAAGTGTGCATTATAAGAATTCCACATTTGCTTTCCCTTTCCCTTTCCCTTTTCCTTTTCCTTTTCCTTTTCCTTTTTCTTTTTCCGGTTAGCATGTTGTTCATCAGAATGCCTGCCTTTTTTGTGTGGTATCTCAATAATCTCGCATAACGAATTAAGTAGTTTTTGTACCATTTGTTTTCCCTATATGGTAATAAACGTACAAGGTAGACCAAGTGCCTGCCTTCACTTCAAAAGAAAGAGGAAAAACAGAAAAATCAATCAACATATTGGTAGAAATAGAGTTTTTCAAGAGAACAAATAAGTAGCTCAAACACAAGCCAAGTCCTCTATTCTTAAAGCACCCAACATTCATCACTTCAAAACAAAGCTCCTTTGCAACCTCTTGAGGATTTCTACTAGTGCCAACCAACATGTCTGGAAAATACTTCTTTCTGGTGGTGTTGCACACTGCTTCTGCAAAACTAACTCACCCCATTCTTTAACGTCTCTAATGAATTCCACTCTCTTCTTTTTAACTTCCATTGTTGCCCCGACACCCACAAAGCTACAGTCTAATTAATTTGGCTTCCATGCCACATCCTACACAATAAATTATAGATGCTTTTCCAATATGTAGTCGAAACTTGTTGTTTCCATAAGTTGCACTGGTTTTTTATTGACGATTGATGCGGACGTTGATCCAAATGTTGAAAGTTTATGTTGCTGCTTACACTCATTTTTTGTTTTGGCATTGGAGCTACGTACCACTGTGTTCAAATTTTATTTTCATCCCTTAAACATAATCTATTTTTTCAGGCAGAGATTGCCCGGCAAGAAGCAAGGCTGAAAATGGAGAGAGAGGAACTTGAGAAAGAAAAAAGTGTGCTAACAGGAACCGCATCAAATCAAGATAACCAAGATGGAGCTCTCGAAATCACCGTAGGTGGAGAAAAGTACAGATGCCTCAGGTTTGCTAAGGCTAAAAAATGAGGCTCTACGAGGAGGTGTTCGAACTAAATGATTCTCGGTGCTGGTGTTTGTGAACCAACAAGAGCCACTTGATTGATTATAAGGGTTTTTATTCATGTCAAATGCATTAGTTTTGTACATGTAGGCATAAATCGTATTAAAATAGTAACTGGGTTTATAATCCACTTTTGAGAAGAATGAAAGAAATATCGTTGATTAATGAAAGCAAGATGGTATTGTAATTTTTATTATTTTATTGATCTATGTGATACAGAACCAGAATGCTTTGATGGTCTTGAAAAGAAAGTCGTCTCTCAGTAAAATGTGGTTGAAGATCATTTAATCAAATTAGTTTACAACTTACAGACAGATTTGTATTGCAGTGGGTCTTGCACTGTTGTACATCTGATGATGGTCATGCTGTTTTTTCACTGCTGGATCTTCTGATTAATCGTGTGTCTGGCATTTTTGTAAAGGTAATTAAGGTTAATTAATGTGATTCTGAAGGGAAAACCCGCTGGTCAATGTTAATTTACTATTTCCTAAAATTAAGAGAAATATGGTGTTTATATCAGCTGAGGGTAGGGTAACAACATAACCATTACTCCCGCAGTATTGAATTTTTTTTCCATACACGAAAGTGTGATATTCAGGAGTTGTTGGTCCTTTAATTTATATTTATTCATCCATTGCTGGTTCATGTCATATGTGTGTATGAAGAACCAACAATTCCTGAATCTGTACAAATGCTTTGAATATTATGAATATTCCACTAATTCTTTAATTTCAAACTATTTAAACTTGTTTATCCAGTTTTTATTTATTTATTTTTTGAGAGAGAGATGGAAGATGTTTGCATTTGACATATGATAGGGATGGATACACATTGAGTATTATAGTTAAGGGGAAGGGGCGGTTAAGTGATGTAAATGTAGTGGTGGGGAAGTTATGGACAGTTACGATGTCTACACTCCAAAAGCCCGCCCTTTTGAATTCACTTTTTTTTTTTTTTTTTTTTTATAAAAATTTCAAACCCCCCCCCAATAATTAGAAAAATACAAGTGCAGATTTGCAGAGCACCAAAAAGAAGACAACAAACAACAAAAAACATGAGCATTGTTGACAGTAGTGGTTTCATATTGCTCTTGTTGCTTACCATGTCATTTCTTGTAAGAGGAATTGCAGGTTCAGGTGGTGGAGTAGGAGGAGGGAGAGGCCAATCACCACATTCACACCCCCCCACGCAACGTAGCTCTGCTCTATTCAACGTCAAGAGCTATGGTGCTCGAGCAGATGGACGTACCGATGACACCAAAGTAAGTTTGTTTGTTTCTTCTCTCTTCTTTCATTCTGTTTTCCCCCCTATTTTACACTTCCTGATAAAATTGACAATGTGGAAACTACACACTACCCTACCAATTTTCTCATTTCATTTTGATAATGGAAATTCTGTGGACTGGTTTTAGTTAGTCGATCAAAATTGGTTAGTTGAGGTTATGAGGTGAAAAGGACCCTTCCAATGTCAACATTTCTTTTCCCTTCAATGTCGGTCTCTTTCATTAACACCCCCCTTTCCCTTTTTTAAAGATCTCCTGCTGGCTGTCTTTATCATGCAGATGTACGATTTAAGTTGCTCATAATTGGCTAGTTCTCACATGGGAAATGAAATGCAGTTGAAGCTATTCACTTGCTAGCTTCTTCACGCCTTAGGATTTTTATTTTTCCTCATGACTTACACAAATTTCTTGTAAAAGGGGCACCTCTACTATTGCATGTGTTGGCTTTGTTTGTGGTGCTCCTTTTCCCCCTCCGTTCAAAATTTAACAAAAAAAACGACATTATATTTGAGCTGGTATGATTATCCTTTATGGGTGCATAGTCAGTATAGTAGATGGGTACACGAAGCATGTAAAGAATACATAATGCCCCTGAAAGTAGATACGCAGCTATATAAAGCGTGTATAATTTACGCTATGTTTGGTAGAGTGTATATACATAAACATGCTCGTTAGTTAATCTAACAAGACTAACATAGAACTGGTAGCTGCAATCCAGGCCTTCATGGCAGCGTGGAGGGAGGCATGTCGGTCTGAAGGTACGGTATATCTTCTGATACCGAGAGGAACATACCTGATAGGCCCTACTAAATTTTCAGGCCCCTGCAAAAATGTATCATCACTAATTGTTAGAATGAAGGCAAGTTTTCAATCTTCACACGGTTGTTGCCATCTCTCAAGTCTTTTTTACTAACATCAATGTATGCTGGCGTCAAATTCTCAATAAAAATGAACTTGCAGGGATATTTGAAGGCTACAACAGACTTGTCCAAGTATGAGCATAGTGGTGGATGGGTTGAATTTGGATGGGTAAATGGATTAGTGTTGACCGGAGGTGGGACTTTTGATGGTCAAGGTGTGAAAGCCTGGCCCTTCAACACGTGCTTCACCAATTCCAGTTGCAAACTTCTTCCCACTGTATGTGCCATAACCCATACTTCATATGAATTACTCTTTACTGTATGTGCCTTAACCCATACTTCATATGAATTACTCTTTTGATTTGTGTTCACAAAATTGCCTTCTGTGGCGTCATTCCATTATTGTTGCATTAGGTACCATATTCAGTACTGAGATGTGTATGCTGCCTCTTGCTATATTCTTTTACCAGTAGGTTGGAAAAGGAAAAAACAAAAAAACAAAACAAAACAAAACATTGATGAGTAAAAAACATCCTCTTTCAGAATTTAAAGTTTGTGGCAATGAATACAACGGTGGTTAGAGGCATAAAGTCACGGAATAGCAAGTTCTTTCACGTAGCTCTTGTAGACTGCAAGAACTTCAAAGGGAGTGAAATCAGCATCTCTGCCCCAGCAAACAGTCCCAACACTGATGGGATCCACATCGAGCGAAGTTCTGCTGTTTATTTTTCTCGATCACTTATAGGCACTGGTGATGATTGCGTATCTGTTGGACAAGGAAATTCGGAGGTCACCATTACAAGCATCACTTGTGGACCAGGCCATGGCATCAGGTAAGAAATTATGAACTACAAGGGGCCTTGTCTTTCTGTTTCCTCAATTGTAATTGTAATTTCAATCTTCTATGTGTAAATTGTTTTAGCCTAACAAAATGCCCATTTGGTTGATAGTGTTGGAAGTTTGGGAAGATATCCCAATGAAGGAGATGTAAGTGGACTTGTGGTCAGAGATTGTACCATGACTGGAACAATGAATGGCATTAGGATCAAGACATGGCCCAACTCTCCTGGCCGGAGCACAGCCACTAATATGACATTCGAGAACATTGTCATGAACAACGTCACCAATCCAATTATAATTGACCAGACATATTGTCCATTTGCTTCTTGTGCTTCCTTGGTAAGTAGTTACTACTGCATAGTCCTTGTAGCTTGAGCAGCAAAACAGGTGGACTAGCCTGCCATGTACACTTTTTTCTTTTGGTAAATAAGAACACACACATTGTGTCTCATTTGAGACTTGAACACTCAATTTTCTATTTGAGAGGAGGAGATACCACTTTAGCTAAAGGCTCGGTGGTAAAAAGTGATCTTGGATGGTACGCGAATCCATTATGATTTTAAGGTCGAAACAGATGTCTAGGCTGCAGTGCTGATGATACTCCTATTGTTAATCGACTGCAGGCACCATCTCGAGTGAAGCTAAGCGATATATATTTCAAGAACATAAGAGGAACCTCATCTTCTGCAGTAGCAGTGACATTGGAGTGTAGCAAAGGGATCCCCTGCCAAAACATTTGTCTTGAAGATGTCCACTTGGATCTTTCATCAGGGGAGAGAGATGCCACTTCTTCGTGTAAAAATGTTCGAGCCAAATACATCGGAACCCAAATTCCACCACCTTGCACTTTGGTTCGATAATAGGCAGCTCTAAATTTGGATCAACTAGTGATGATATTCCACAGTGCCAGTTATATCATTTCCTCTTGGGTGGGTTATGGATTTATAAGAACTTTGTGCTTTCTCAAATATTGGATTGTATTTCTCAATTTGAGTTGCAATGATTTGTTTGGCGAATGTGCATGCACACTCCTATTTTCTTCTTTCTGTGATATTGTGGACTCGGGGGTTTTCGATGGTTTTCTCTAAATATTTCTCTGGATTTGAATTTTGTTGTTCCTTGTTTCGTCACATGTTACTGTCAAACTTTAAGCACGTACTATGGACATTCATGATTCACTAGTCTGTATACATATTCTTTTTTAATTTGAGGGAATCAGTGACATTGGGTAAATAACTTCTTGTGACTTAAAAGGGTGTTATAGTTTTGCGAATGTTCTTGTAATTTATCTTATTTTAATATATTCGATTCATTTAGTTTGCGGGGAAAAAAACAGAAGATTCATTTGAATCATCAATCATGACATATACATAATGGAAATATTGTTCTTTAGTCTAATGATACATAACCTAATCATAATAAAAATTACGAAGTTGGGAATCATCATTGCTTTGATTTGAAGTAGTGTTTGGTAACATATAGTAAAAACATAAAAACCCAGTTTGGTAAAAAAGTGTTGCATGAAGAGACTGGTCCTTTTATCGATTTTTCTTTTATCTTTGTGACATTGGGATACGTGTTTACGGAGTTCTCGAGATTCTTTTTAGCATTTCTTCAAGTCATGGACTATTAGAAATGCATTCTGACCATTTCCCCAATTTTTAGATTTTTGACCTGGGAGGTGGTATGGGTTTGGGACGGATTTTTCTGCTCTGGATTTGCAACGACCTGAATCCGGGGGTCCGAAACCGCTACCCGGTTCCTTACCTGGACCCGAGGTCAACTAAGGATAAAGTCGTCATTCTACGTCAATAGGCACTTAACTAGGTCTATTATACTATATTAGATACCCATACATCGTTATACATTCCAAGAAGTCCCGAACCTTAAATGAGAAAACGAGAGAGAGCTAAAAAAAATGGCTAAGGTAAGAGCCTATGTCCGGACACAAGTTTCTACGTTCGGATGTAGGGTGTCCTATGTCCCCCACAGCGAGCATAGGTGAATGCAGAGCTTAGACCTCCAAGGAAGGTTCTGAATCAGGAAGATGTTGATAGGTTAGACTATGTTATTATAACTGAAGAAATTAAGACTGTGGTGTTGCATTTCAATCCAGATAAATCACCTGGTCCTGATGGTTTTCCAATAAGGTTTTTTCAACATTACGGGAATTGTTGGATAGGATCTCATTAATGCAGTGTGCCATTTCTTTAACCCTGGAAGCATGCCTCAAGGTATTAATTCCACTTTCCTAACTCTTATACCTAAGGCTAACCATGGTGACAAGATTGCAAACTACAGACCTATAGCCTTATATAATACTGTGTATAAGATTATATCTAAAATCCTTGCCAATAGGTTGAGTAAAGTTCTTCCTAACCTAGTAGGACCTGAGCAAATAGCTTTTATCAAGGAAAGAAGGTTGCATGACAATATTCTTTTAGTTTCTGATTTGATTAAAGGTTTTTGATAAGAAACAGGTTGCTCGTTCTATGGTTTTGAAGGTTGATTTAAAAAAAGCCTACGATCCTGTGGATTGGAACTTTATTCAAAGGATGTTACAGGTTTCCGGGTTTAGTACCAAATGGATTAACTGGATTGCTAAGTGCATATCTACTCCAAAATTCTGTATTTTGTGTAATGGAGTCCCTGCTGATTTTTTTCTCCTCATCTAGACGGATTAAACAAGGTTGTCCTCTCTCTCCACTGCTTTTTTGTCTGATGACTGAATACTTTAGTAGCTTGATGGATCAAACTATTGAGGAGGGCAAGATTAAATTATAAAAAGATATTGCAAAGACTAATTTGAAGATCTCTTACGTGCTTTATGCTGATGACTTGTTGGTTGTGGTTAATGCTAATATTGGAACTGCGAAGTCTATTTTGGAAGTGTTCAAACATTTTCATGAGTTTACAGGGCTGCAATTTAATAAGGAAAAAAATACCATGATTTTCTCTAAATTTGTGAGAGGAAAAGGAAGACTGTCTAGAATCCTACAATTGCAAACTGAAGTGTTTCCTTTTAAATACTTGGGATTGCCTTTGTCTAATAACAACTTGAGATCAGGGGATTTTAGAAGTCTGTTGGATAAGATCAATCTCAGATTAGCTCACTGGAACACAATTAATCTCTCCATGGCTGACAGAGTTAAATTACTTAGATCAGTGCCTTTATTCTTACTTGAATCATTGGGTATTTGGTTTTAAGATACCCTAGGAAGTCAAGACTGGTTTGGAAAAAAGATTTAAGCAATTTCTGTGGAGTGGAAAGCAAGATGTTAAGAAGTTATCTCAGTTGAAATGGAGCGAAGAGTTCAGGATATTGATGTTGCTGCAAAGATAACACTATACTGGGATTTTATTCAGAAGAAAGACAAGCTATTGATTAAGTGACTTAATGTTGTGTATCTACAAAAAAGTTCCTTTTGGAATGTGGCTATCAAGACATGTGACTCTGCTGCTTGGAAACAACTTTTAGGTGTGAGACAACTAACTGTTGAAAATTCTGAATTTAAGATTGGTGATGGTAGGAGTGTTAACTTGTTAACTGATCCTTGGTGAGACTCTTGATCTCTTATCCAGAGGTTTGGTGCCGCTACACTAAGACAGATTAATAGAAATCTCACAGTTGCTATATAT
>JAOTQH010000005.1:6140800-6151579 GCA_025631255.1 Cornus kousa | reverse complement strand
CCCCTACCAACTAGGAAAGAAAAAAAAACATTTCTATGATTTTAAAATTTCACACTATGCTTGGATGTCACGGAGGGAAAGGAAAAGGAACGATACAATTAGTTATTACAGAAAAAAGAGAATGGAGGATAGTGATAGCCCTTATTCTTGCTTTTGGATAATTAGAGGGGAAAGGATACTGGTCACACCACCTCTTGATTGAGAAAGATTGAGGAAAGACAACAAAGGAATGGATATTTTCTTGCATGAATAATAGGGGTGAAATGTAAAGCCTTTTTTTTTTTTTTTTTAATAATAATAATTATAAAATAAGGGGAAACGAGTAATTGTTAACTCCCTTATCCTTACCCTTCTTTTCCTCCTACATTTTTTAAGGAACACAGGAGCAGGGTTCTAGGGGTAAGAATACCTTCCATTTCTATTATTTTCCCTCTTTACTTTCTATCTAAACTTGGTGTAATTTTCCCCTCCATTTTATTCCTTTTACTGTCTAAATCCCTCAATCCAAGTGGACTGTAAAAGTAATGAGGATTTTGAGGCTCAAGCCTCATGTCATGAGGTTTACATTTTACTTCGTTAGATGATTTTATCATCTTATGCTTCAAAGCCGTCCTTTAAGTTTTTTATATACATGTTTAAATTTCTTTAATCCCAACTTTTTTTTTCCCGTTTGAGTCACTGTTTTTTTTTTTCGGTTTTCCAAAGTTTTGTTTTTTCATTTTGCCCGTCTGCTTAGTTGATATGCTATTTTTATGGTTAACTGGTATGCAGTATGTTATGTTTGCTTGTTTCTGTATGGATTAGGAACTTTTACTAAAGAAGGTGATAAGAAAGAGCATTCTAGGTTTCTGAAAGCAGAAGATAACCAGAAGAAGACAGAAAAATCTCGTAATAAAGTAAGTTGTTATTATTAATTTATTTCCAGTCTTTCTCTCTCTTTATTTATCCTTTAATTTTTTATTTTTTAATTGTCCATCTAATTTGTCCTCGTATGTATATTCTGTTCTTACCTTAATTTGCAGTATTTATGTTTTAGGATTTCATCTTCTTCAGGTATTTTCTGCATCAAATGTTGCCAAACGGATGAAATTGAAGTTTACTAATGCATGGATATCATTTCTTAGGTTATCGCTTCCTCTTGATGTATACAAGGAGGTAATCTCACAGCTTTACTGAACTATATTGTGTGTCAGTATTGGTTGGATTACTCTGCGATTATTGCTTTGATTGAGTTCACCAATGTTCTATAGTGCGTGACTTCTGAATATTTGCTTCTATATATTTTAAATTTTATCACGTTCCAGTTTTTGTTAAACAAACTCATGATTGGATATGATCTGATTTACAGACATCAATTGACTTTAAAGTTGACTTCTGTAGATACTCCGTCCAAAATATAGGCTGTGACTTAGGCCCCATCTCAATAGTTCATATTTCATAACATAGGTCTAACTGCCTCTTCATATAATGCTATGATACGTAGCTTTTCTCTGTTCTTTTGAGTTACCCAGTTTTATTTTGTTTCTTTGAATATCTTTTTATTGTTTTGTTACCATGCTTTGCTATTAATATTTGGCAGTGGTTGATTTAGGGTTCATCTTGTGAAGCAAGGAGTGCAAATCTTTGTGCAAAACTCTAGGGTACTGTCAGCTAATTGTACCGTTACCATATCTTCTCACTCCATCATTTCTTGATGGTGTGTGTGGTTCTTTTATCTTTATAATTGTACTATTCTTTGTTGTATACCCGTTAATATTTGATCCAAATGTTTAGATATGCAAGTCATGTTACCATTTTCTTTAGTACCAAATTTTTTTTAATTTTTATTCAAATGCTTGTCTTTGCTTTCTTTTTTCTTCTATGTCTATATATATAATTATTATTTTGGTTGTGTATGCTATGTGCTTCCTTGACATGCCTGTTGTCTGATACTCAGGTTCTTGTCAGTCTCCACCAGACAGTTATTCCTTATATGTCTAAGCCAATCATGTTATGGTGAGTCCAAAACTGTTATTTTATTTCTTTTTGTAGACTTCATTCCCTTTTGAACTTAACAACTTATCTTTGTGCAGTGATTTTCTGACAAGATCCTATGATATTGGCGGTGTTATCAGTGTCATGGCTCTTAGCGGCCTGTACATTCTTATGACACAACATAATTTGGAGTATCCTAACTTCTATGAAAAACTTTATGCGCTGTTGGTGCCCTCTATCTTTATGGCAAAGTACCGTGCAAAATTTTTTGAGGTAAAATGAGAACAGTTCATCACTAGTTATTTTGTGAAGTTAAGATTTTAGGTCAAATGTGGCTCTTGTTCCACGAATCTGAATATGAGCATGTAATTGTTAGAGTTTGATTTGAAGTAAACGTCTCTATTTTTCAGACTGGTGACATCCAACAAACATTTATCCATCATATTTAAACTTTCTGCTTAAGCAACAATTTTTTTTCATGGAAATCATATTTTCTGGCCTTAAAATATTAACTATATTTGGATGGGCCTAGCAAATGACTTTTTATGCTTATCAGTATTATTTTAACTTTAGGGGATATGGTACCATCATTTATGTTATGAGAATGGCCAACATGAACGGGATTAAGGCAAGGATGATGATGATGGTGATGATTTATGTTATGAGAATGTTCGTGTCATGCACGATCAAGTTTTTATAATTTAGATTTGGGTTAACTTCTGTCACTGGGGAAGTGAAATGAAGTTGTGGAACTTTTAAGGAAGTTTAAAGTGGAGTATAAGGTGCAAGTATATTGTTCTATCTTTCCTCTTTATAACTTTTTTCAGTCCTTGTTACTCAGTTACTTGGTGTGATGCACCATTGCTATGAAATTGCTGGTGTGGCCACGGCACAGGGGGTAGAGCCACATTCATGGACTAAAAAGAATAAAAAAGGAAAAAAAAATAAAACTGAAATCGGGAATAGGTGTTCCATTTTTAGGGAATAAATTAGCGTTTAAGTTTTTAGGGTTTACTGGTTAATTTCTAAGACTTTGCAAATTGTCATCTGCAGCTTCTTGATTCTTGCCTGAAATCGCCACTTCTTCCAGCATATGTGGCTGCTGCTTTTGCTAAGAAATTGAGCAGACTGGCACTTTCAGTCCCTCCTTCAGGAGCACTGATCATTATTGCATTAATTCACAACATTTTGCGGAGACATCCTTCAATCAATTTTTTGGTGCATCAGGTAGCAATTATATTTTGAGTGCTTGTTTTAATGTAACTATTATACATAAAGTCTTGGCTTGATATACTTTGCAGTTTGCACTAAGTGAAGATGGAGTCTTTTTGATATTTAGGCATGTGGTTTTCCTTGGTTGTGCTTCCATACACATCATTTCATTCCTTTCCTTTCCTTTTTTTTTTGGTTTTCCAAATGTTTTAGGACAAACATAAAATTACTGCACATCTTTTCCTACTAACATATTAGCATTATATACAAGTTGATAGTTGATGCTATTTTTGTACTTGGGTGATTGATGGAAAGGTTAAAAAGAAAAATGACTTCACCGTCTATTGTCCAAGGAAAATCACATGTTTTGGATTCTGTTACAAAGCATGAATTTTGGCATGAGGAAAGAAACATGATGGGTTCTAGGAAAGAACAGAGCATCACCTTGATGTGTCAATGTGATCTACATATATAATGGACTGGAAACTGTCATGAGAATTATTTAAAGTTTGGCATATTGATTTGTAATAAAAATAGTTTCCTACTGAGGCCCTTTTTTCCTTTACTTCTTGTGAACAACTAATGGTATTAGGTATCATTGTATCTTGATTTTGTCGTGGCATGCAGTGCTAGGCGTTTTTTATGTCAAAACTGTGGTGATATATTTCATAGTAATGGGTTTCCATATGAGCAGGGATAATATGGAATATATTGAATTTTATTCTCCAAATATTTAATTGATGGTGAAATAACACCCAAAAATTGGAAAATGTTCTCTTAAATGACAATTTAATGCGGAGGAGATTGGTCAAAGAATTAGCATCAAGTCGATGAATTGAGAAGTGTATATAGAGTGCAATGTTTATGGTACAGGAAATGATCACCCCCCTGGCCCCCAAAAAAGAAAGAGATTGGTATCCATATATATTTTGATTATGGTTCGTGACACTAAATATCATAGCTCCATCGTACATATTTTTATTATGGTTAATCCAGGGCAGAACACTCTTTTGATCCGAGACCAGCATGTTCTAGAGCATAAATTTTTTATATTTATGCAGGATGGTGTTGGAGCTGCCGCAGATGATTCAAGAGCAGGAGAGGAGCATGGTGATGGTGCAGAGGACTCCTGTACCAACATAGAAATGGCTATTAAAATGCCAGGTGTTGATCATTTTAACAATGAGGAAAGTGATCCTGTAAAGAGTAATGCCATGAGTAAGTTTCTGCTCCAAAAATTCTTCTTGTCAGCTTTTGTTGAGCTTTTTAATAAAAACTGAAATTTAGCTTTTTTTTTGGAACCGGAAGTTTTTTTCATGCCATGACAAGAAGAAGAGCAAAGCAAATGAAGCATGTGGTTCTGTCAGATCGTCTACGTCTCCCTTTTCGTTCTAGCATAGTTAATTTGGTCATGTTTCCATTTAATATATTAAAAGATTGATTTGAGCTTTGAGAAACTCAATAGGACAGTCCTACACTGCCACGATTCTCAGTTGATTAAACTATTATAAGATGGATTTGAGCTTTGAGAAACTCGATGATTCTAGTCTTAGAAAACTTGGAATGATGCTGCCTCTGAATTTTCTAGGTGCGCAAGGGTCATGGAGAACTTGCAGCTTTAGGGATTTCAATAAGTGGAAGAACGGGTTTAGGCTTCCTAGATGCGGAGATCATTATTCGTTATTCATTCAGATATGAGGGGAACCAGGAACCGGTTAGTGGAGATTCCCCTGCAGAGGACCGGATGAGGGTAGACCTTCACATCCAGTTCGGAGGGCCGGGATATCCCGACTCTACTATATCCTGTCGCAGTCAAATAGCTTGCAGATTCCACAATTACCTATTTATAGGGAGGGGGGGGGGGGGTATTTTCTCTTGATCACTTTCCTGAAGAAGTTCTGGAATCTTTTTTATAAGGATTGACAAAGAATAGTCAATGAATGGAACGATTAAGCTGAACGAAGCTAAGGTTATTCCGTCTTCATCAGCCCATAGAAGTAATCAGCTGCTAGCTCATATTGGTTTGACTTTTGAGTTTGTGGCATAGATATGATGCACTAGGGACACTAGGGTAGAGTTCTTCTCCTCCAGCCATTCAGGAATGGAGACACGCAACAATATCTAGAAGTTCTGGACGAACAAAGTCCTACTCGACAAAGGACATTTAAGTAAAGAATTTATAGCACGCGCAAGCTTAAGCTGTCTCCCACTTGTCCACATCAATCCAGTAGTTTGTTCCTTTATGCAACAGGACCTTCACATCCGGTTCGGAGGGCGGGGATATCCCGACCCTACTATCATTATTATGCCTTTGCACTGTTTCTTGGTTCAACTCTATTTGTGACCTTTTTTCATAGAGACATGACTTGTAATTAAAAGAAATGGAAAAAGAGAATTCATGTTGCCAACCCTGTTGGGCTAAAGGCAAGGTTGATATCGTTATTTTGTTGGGTAGGATAAATTTTAGGGTAATTATCTGTTATTTGGGTTATATCGGCCTTATAAATAGGTACTCCTTGGGAGAAAAATATACACTTTAAAGATAAATGAATATAGTTCAATATTTGATAGAACTCTTTCTCCCTCTTTATTTTATCTTTCTTTCTTCTTTTCTTCCCCTTTTTAATCCCTTTCTAGTGCTCTCTCTCTATATGTGTGTGTGTGTGTGGATATTGAGATGCTTAAAAGTAGCTTGTGCACCCTCCCACTCATTTTCTTTCTCCTATTTCTCTCTTTTTTTATTTCATTTTCCCCATTTACATCATACATTATATTTGGAAACATAAAAAAGAAAATTAGCATGGCTTACCATCCACCTCGTACTTGCACTAAAACCTCAATTTTTTGCTCTCTTCATCCATCGGTTTGACAAAGGAAATCATTAATATACTTGAGCACTGAACAGCCATTAAATATAATCAGAAACGAAAAACTTTCTTCAGTCTCAAAATTCATTTGAAAAGGCGTTAAATTTTCATGCAATCTTTGTGTTTGTACCATAGTGGGGGGAAGTAGGATCATGAAAAATGATCATATTGATTTTTTTGGCTTTTTTTTTTTTGAAGAATGACCTTCGCTTGGGACAAAAGAAATGGAAATTTGAGTGAAAAATTGTGACAAAGAAAGTCTTAGTATACATTTAAATTGTGACAATGAAAGTCTTAGTATACATTTATGCGTGCATATGTGGACGCGACCTAGATGTCCCAGTTTAGACCCATTGAATTGATCCCTCGGTACCATCCCTACCTGAGGCCAGGGTCTTATTTGCCAGAGTCACCAGCACCAGCCACCGGCACTCCTGTTGAGTATTCCTCTCTCTCATCTGCATCTTTTGCAAGGTCTCCAACATACCCTCATCCCCTCTTTCCATTACTATACTCCCAGCCAGGAAGAAAGTGTCTGGGAACGGCAAGAAAAGATGCCCCAAAACCCTCAATGAAAGAAAGGCCTACGGGGGTCTTTCACTGACTTGGTGTGAGCTCCCCGCCCGCTCACGCTACTTACCAACAACCCGGCGCTTCTTAGGAACACACCATAGGTTGGTCCAACAACCCGTTGGATCCTCGCCGCTGCACATTAGCAGAAAAAAGTGAGTGAATAGGATCCCCTATTCGTGCCATATGCGCTTAGACTTTTGCGCTTAGACTGGGCTTTCCCCCCTTTTTTCTTCCCGGTCCAATCGTTTTTCTCGAAGATCTTCGTTTCCGTGTAGAAGCAAACTCTCCAAATTTATGACCAACCTTTCCTTCAGTAATCTTACAACGAACAGGAGTTTTTCCATTGTAAATGCGTACGGAGCAATCAACGAATTCCGGCGAAATAGAAGATCTACGTGACCAAATTTTCTTGTTCAAAAGAAGATCTCTCTTCTTCTTCATTCTCAACATACATGCATCAACAAAACGAAGTATGCGTGGCATGAACTAAGAATTTCTTCGCTTCGATTCCGCCCCTACTTCAATGAAAGCTAGCTTCTACTCCTCCTTCTTCTCCTCCGGAATCGTCGTTGGTCCTTCGTTCGTAGTGGTCATTGTATAGTGGGAAAGCTCACCCCTGCCTTTAGACGAGAAAGCCCTCCTTTACATCATCCCCAGACAAAGAAATAGGAAATGCTACAAGCCATTCTTGTTCTTTTGACGATGAACCACTCTGAGACTATACGGAGTCAATTTGGAGAAAGTGAACAGTCAGTATCGTACTTCAAAGTCCTAACTGTGGCATGTGAAAACAGTCCTTCCCTTGCTTTTTTCGCCCTTTTTCTTAAGCCGCTCAGGAATGCTAATGTGAAAGCCAGACTAGCGGAGCACTATATATACGAGATTTTTGAAAACCAAACATGAGACTAGAAAAAGATATCTATTTCTATTCATCTCTACCTTATAGTAGGATTGCTCCGTTGTTAAATATAAAAATGTTTCGTAAAGCTAGCAAAGTCTCGTATAGACCTTCTATTGACTAGTTGTCTGGTTAGCCAGCCGGTAAGAAAGATCTGTTCTTTCCTCTCTTACTTGGCTAATAGTTGACAATACCCTTCCCAAGTTACTAAAAGGTGGCTTTCGGATTTCTGACTACTGGTACTACTGGCAGACTACTGTAACTAAAGACCTTTCTTTTCCTTTCTTACTTGACTCTATGAATAGTGACCTTCTTCCTCTTCTCTTTTCCCATTCGAAACTGGAACCAAGGAACCTTGTTGGACGGGCCGTGGAGAAGTTCCCAGAGCGAGTGTAGTAGTTTGAGCTTGAATTCCAGCCGAGTGAACTACCTTGTGTCTGTAGTTTCCAGCCAAGCCTGTAGGTCCCGTGGGAGTCTAAGGATGTCGCCTAATCTCGTAGATCGGGGCTAGCCACTAAGCAATCAAGGAAAGATCACGAAGAATAAAGAGAGGGGTATGATTCAAAGGATGAAAAGCAAGATCTTGATTCTCAAATGCTTCTACAATGTGGAAATTTGGCGATTGAAGCACACGAAAGAGAAGAGCACTTAGAAGTAGTTTCCTAGCGAGCCTTCCAACCATGGATTACGTAGCGAAGGATGTGACTTGGGACTAGTTGATGTTTGATGAAGGAGTCAAGAGTGGAACCCGGCCCTAACCTTAGGGTTCCGCAGAGAGTGCTCCTGCGAGACCTACTCCTTCGTATTCCGCTGCATTCGCTATTCAACATGTCGCATCATCTGCTTGATATCGATTCTATGGACTATGAAAGGAGCGAGAAACGTAGACTGAAGCACAAAGGAGCGAACGAGTGAGAGATTCGCTATGCTCGGGAGCATATGCTTCCTTAGCGATAGAAACTTTTTGGGTATTTTGACAACCGTTTTTCGCCAAAACGAAAAGAGAAATCCGCCTTCTCACCCATGAATATTCTCACAAGTTAAGAGTCCTAAAAGAAACAATTCACTAAAGAAGAAGGGTAGAAAGGAATTGATAGCAAACATAATCATAGGGAAGTTGTTTCATAGAGCTCGCCGGTTTTTCTATCGGTGTGAGATTCGGCCTAACCTGGTTGTGTAAAAGATGCTCAATACCGTGCAAGTTGTAAAGCAGATTCCTGTCCAAAAGATAGAATTGATCAACGTCTCGCCCTTTCAATCAACCAATAGCTTCTTTGTTCTAGCCCGATTCTCTAATTAGATTTCCACTTTCTCGTTGAATGGACTGACTCATAAGGCAAAGAAGAAGACAAAGCTAGAGGGGTTGATTTAGAGTGAAATTCTCTTACATAATTCAATTCCTATCACTCTTCTTTCGTTTTCCCGGTTCACCAGGTTTGACCACGTACTATCATCGCAACGAGTAAGATGGGGCGGTACCTCGCTCGGTCCGAAGGACACAAGTAGGCGCCGGCTAGTGACCTTAGATAAGTGAATCTCTTGTGTTTGAAAGGTTCGGCTACCTTTTTCTAGTTCTATTTTCCAGCCGTACGTAGACTTGCATGTGTTATTAATATGGCTGTTATCCCGTTTTCTGAACATTTCACTTCCCAATGCACAAAGGCTTCAGCCTCAAGCTCATGCCCCTGGTGGTGTCCTAAGATAGAGGCAATTCGCCACGACCTATCTACCACCTGGCGGAACAAGAAGAAGAACTATTGGATGAGTGACTGACCTGAAGATAGATACGAAGATGCAATATCGTCTCTCTATTCTTTTGAAGATAAATCTCTTGAATATTGCTTCTCGCTTAATCTTTAGAACCTTCCCGAGACTCTATGTGACCTGTAGATATCGGCCCTTGCGATATCGAACCTGGAAACGCTCCCAGGAAAATACTGATAAGGGAATCACACAACCCTGGAACTAGATATTGACCTCACTGAATTCGCTTTATTGACTTTCTTTCCTGGTACCACTTCTTTTTCTTATTTCCTTGCTCCACAAACACTTACCAAAAGCCAGGATTCAGCTAGACAACTCCTACTCGAATCAATGGACTCAAGCAACGGCTTTCCCAACATATTCATTTCCTCTTTGAGCCTGTACCTGATCTTTCTTTCCCCATCTACACTCTCGTAGTTCATCCTTTGCCTAAGGTAAGTTCAAGAATGGACTTTCTTCTTCCTCCCTCAGAAAGAACCTCTGCATTGGTCTCCGGTTCCTAGATCTATGATCTGACTTTGGTATAATCATTCTTTAGGTGAGAATATTGTCAACAGAACCCCATCCTACTATTTTCCCATGTTCTCTAACAGAGATTTGAGGGTGGGAAGCTTTGCTTTCCTGATGCAAGGAAAGATTATGCAACCATGCCTATGACTTTCCCGGCAGAATGACTGGCTTTCAACGCTGGAACTGCTTTCATTAGGTACTTTTGCTGTTTGCTATCAATGTTTGACTGTTTGAGTAAGCCAAGAGAATCTTCCTAGCCGACCCCTAAGTAATTCCAAGGCTGACTGTTAGAGAAGAAAGCCAAGATAGATTCAATCCTCGCACTTGAAGTTCTTAAGGATCCCGGGTTTATGGGGACACGACCAGCAGCATTTCCCATGGAGTCAACCCTTAAGATCAGTTCAACTGAGGGACAACTTTTGGAGGATCCTTATTCCTGTTAAGCGACGATAGGAAGATTGATTTAGAGAAATGGTTACTCGTAATGACATCATGTACGTTGTGCATGTTTTAAAAGTGAATTTATGGCCAAGAAAAGAAAGCCACACGCTAGATAGTTACTACCTTAGAGCTTGCCAAAGACTTGATGCGTTCGGACGGGAAGAGGTCTACCCAATGCTGGAAAAGCAGAAGCACTATGGAAGGGGTTAATTCACAATAGACGGGTTGTTCTAGTCGGGCAAAGCCCAAGAGGTAAGGGTTAGCGATCAGACAGGTGCATTCCTTCTTTTTCACAATAGGGAAAGTCTTGCTTCTTGCTGTGCTAGCTGGCTTCAAATTGGGTGCGGAATGGAGTCAGCTTTGTCAGACTTGGTTGATGGTAAATTGGCAGCTACAGTGCATCGATTTGATCAGCATTTTCCGTTTCGAAAGAGAGCCTCGTTTTCTCTTTCCATTCCAAAGAGGAGATTCTGTTGTTGTTCCGTGTACAGCTAAGCTATTCATTCCTGAACCCATCACAACTAGTTCCATCTCATCGGT
>JAOTQH010000005.1:6117812-6132686 GCA_025631255.1 Cornus kousa | reverse complement strand
ATAAATAAACAGTAATAATTTTGTAGCAGCTCTAGCACAAAAATAATTTTTCTAATTTAATTTTAATTTTTCATTAGACTCTTAAATGCATTTGAGGGTATTGGATCTAAAATAAAACATCTTGATTCCACTGGTAATATACTACTGATCTCGTTCCATTACTTTCAACTCCGTCCAAACCCCACCGTTTAGCTTAATTCTTCCAATCTCATTGTTTGTTTCCTCAGAAAATACGATTCAGTGACAGTAGAAGAAGATCCGCGAGAATCGGTAAGGAGTTCTCCCATCTTCGTTTTTCGAGCGTTCCAACTTCTCAACAAATTCTAGAACCTTACATCAGCTTTCTGGTATAATTCTCTCCTTCTACCCTTCTTCCTGTGCTCTGTGTGTGTGTATATATATACATATATTGTCCCTTTTCCTAACTGCTTAATAATATGATCAGCTTTCTTTTCAATTTTTAGTAGGATTACATCTTCGGTCTTCCCTTTCCAGGTAAACCAAAACCCCAGGTCAACAAAGTCAGTGTATGTATGTCGGTGTGTGTTTGTGTACTGTGTGTGTATTTTTTAAATCTTCCAATGTATAAGGTAGAGAATATCCCCATTACCCATATGCTCATGGTGGTCGATTTGGTCTCTTGCTATTGTGGTTCTGATAGCTTTATGTGACGTTGATTATCTACTAATACCTATCACAACATCTTATTATTTATTTTTTTGGTTTTAGTTTTCATTCCTTTTTGTAAGTTTTGGTTCTGTTCAGATTTTGATTTATTCTCTCATCCGGCCAATTTTCATTAAGGTTCTCTTAGGTTCATTGAAACCCAAGTGCTCCCTTTGATTGCTGAAGTTATTGTTAAATCACATCTACCATGAACGCTCGCTCAAGAAGATTCTTGAACTCTGCATCTATGTTAATTGTCTTTGTCTTCATGGTAAGTGTTTTAGATTTAATTTATCACTTAATTTATTCTGATCAAACTTTTATAACCCATGCCTACATTTTGCTTTACTTTTTATAACCCATGCCTACATTTTGCTTTACTTAATTCACTTCCGTGCATTTTCTCTTCCTTTTATTTTATTTTTATTTTTATGTAGCTCAAAATATGAAATGATCATCTCTATTGGGTATCAAATGTGATCAAATCTGTTACATTGTGTTTCTCTTGTTGGCCTGCCTGAAACTAGGGCCACACTTTTATTTTAAATTAAGACGATTGTATCATTGAAACATGCTCCCAGGGTAGGGGGAAAATTAAATTTAGAAGAAGTAAGCAAAAATGGAGATGAAAGAAGATAAACCTTAGGATTAGAGTGCAATTGAGGCTTTAGATGTCTTATACGATATCTGCAAAGAATTTTATATTTAATTCTATTAAAATGTCTTTACAAGTCTGTTTGCATAGAAGCGTAAAATCTAAATACTTTCAATAGTACTCTTTAATATGTTTAATTGTTAAATATTCAAGGCATTGATAAGAAATGCATTTTATAGTTACCAATGGGCCAGTGGTACCAAGCCCCTACTTTCCAAAGGGAGGTCAGAGGTTCGAGCCTGAGTTGAGGCATGTGTGTGTGAGTACCAACTACAATAAAAATATATATATAATAAATAAAAATAAAAAAATCATTTAATAGTTGTTGTTGTTTTTTATTTATTTATTTATTTATTTTTAACTAGGCATACTGCTGGAAGCATCAGGGCATGCTTTTGATATTTATCCTTTAGTTTTTTGGGTTGAACTATAAAATGTTTCACTTTCTCAATTTGCCATCTCTATCTTAATCCTTGCTCTGCGGTGCCATTAGTGTGGACCTTTCCCTTAAGTATCATCATGT
Source organism: Cornus kousa (assembly GCA_025631255.1). Classification (NCBI taxonomy): domain Eukaryota; kingdom Viridiplantae; phylum Streptophyta; class Magnoliopsida; order Cornales; family Cornaceae; genus Cornus; species Cornus kousa. The sequence continues at coordinate 6,130,842 of JAOTQH010000005.1, read as the reverse complement.
ACTCACCCTTATGTTATAGGTGCATTATGTTCAGATTTTAGTATTGTCTTATACTTCTCACCGTCTCCACACAGGTTATGATTCATATTTTTCTCGTCGGAGCAAATATATCAGATAACCTAACAGCGTAAGATCACTCATAAGCATCTTTATTGTTGCATTGAAACTGTATATAACTCGTGGACATACATGCTGTTACTAAACTGTTTGCATTTATGGTTTTAGTACATATTTGGCATAATTGACTGTGTTATTTGCATCAGTAACTGTTTGTCGTGCTTGTTTTGTTTTGTATTTTCCAGCCGAGAGCTTAGAGGAAGCTTGCAGTTGTATGATTGTCCTCAATGTATCGGCAGAAAGGTTTCAGCCTCAACCTCCTTTCTAGCATTTGTCAAATGCAATATAATTTACTTCTGATCTGTATAAAAACTGTTGACTTAGTGTTTCATCATTGAACCTTCTCATTATATATTATGAATTTTCAGTAACTAAAGTTAAGAGTTATGAAACCTGTACCAATGTTTTTCATTTTCTTGGATTGGATTGTGCTGTTGTTTAAAAATCTCATTGTGAGGTGCTCTAGATTTCAACTTCATCCATTTGCAGTCTACATCTTTCTACTTAAGGACGTAGTTCAGGATACTTTATCTTGAAAATTAGTACATTGTGAGGCATCTTATCTGAGTTTGGAGAATTAAAGGTCTAATTCAGGTATCAATCATGCCTTCTTGTTCTTGGATTGACTTCTTGTTGTATAAGAACCCATTGGCTGCCTCCAAGTTCTGAAGAGATGTTCTTTAAAGGATCTTAGGAAAAAATTGAGGCATGCAGGAAAAAAATGAACCACTATATCCTTGTTGACTAGTGACTTGGCGTTGAATCTTTGTCGACTGGTCTCGACCAGTGTTTTTTTTTTTTTTTTTGGCTTAAGTATGTATTGGCCACACATCTCAATAAGAATTCACACATTTGTCTTCTTTGTTCTTTTTGCTATGGATTGGTTTCAAGGGTAAAAATTAGAACCAAATGGATTTTAATGGTCTTTTGAAAATTGAAATCAAACTGAAGAAACCGCATAAATAGAAACAATGTGAATCTTATGAACATAGTTTGGATCGGGTTGGTTATACACACTTTATGTTCATCTAAAAACTTAACCCAATAATAACTAGGCTCAAGCCAAATCATGCCTTACTAAACCAACAGTTATGGTTTGGATGAAATTTTCTTTTGCTGCCTACTCAAGAGTGTATTTCTAGTTTTTAAAATCTACTAGTAATGATGCAATATTGCAATTTTCCTATAAAAATATTATTTGTTAAAAATATTGTGCACTGGCCAATGAGGTTTGGAGTTATGATAAAAGAGATATATATATATATATATATATATATAAAACTAGGTTACAAATAAACCGCTCTGTTCACACACATAATCTTATAAAAATATTATGTTCTCTTATACGTGCTATGTAATTAGATATTAAAAACAACATAAACTGAGTACATGCATTTTCAACCGTAGAAGGGGCAGTGAGGAAATGCATTTTCCTTTTTGAACTAGTGGTCCAATATTGGTAGAGGGAACTGTTAAATTTGCTGCACCTCACCTCTTTTCTGTACCCATTCTCCTATCTTGCACTTTTAATTATTTTCAACCGAAATCACTTTCTCTTCACATCTTTTCTTCTATAAATTGAACTCTACTTGTGGGCTGCTTGGTTGATTTTGTTATTCCACTCAAATTGGTATCTACAACAGATACAGACGGAAAGAAATTGATGAAGTATTCCTCAAGACAGAATTTGGTATTCTTTGTTACTTTTTTATAAGTAGTCTTGAGATTTTTTCCCCACATTCCTTACTTCTTGATGAAGGGGTGGGATTTATTACACACCACTGTCTTATTTTTTATTTCGTGATGGAGATGGTGAGTTGATAGTTGATACCAAAACCGTAAGGGGTTTGTATCAACGCCTTCCCAGTATATGTCAAAAGAGTTTTTTAATCTCCTGTTTTATGGGGATAACCTTGGTATATGTATATTATTTTCAGTCACATACCAAGGAAAGAAGTTGAAGGACAATTACATCAAGAAAGGGGTATACAGAATTGTATACAAGGCAACTGGAAGTGGATAGGCACTTTGTGGCTTCGAAGAAGAATCTGTTGGTGATGAAGAAGGAGGACACATGGTCTCCTTCAATTCACGTTATCTAATTTGGTGGCACTTAAAAGACATATTAAGGTGATATCTGTAAATTAGGAAAGTTAAAGAATTCTTTTGGGCAAGGTGTTGATACTAACCCCCAGAGGGGGCTTTGGGAATAAAAAATTAGTTACCAGTGTGCTATCGGTTATATTCTTTTACTAAGGAGGAGAATGGGACGTGACGTGAGAGTGAATACCGGGACTACCTAGCAAACGTGTTAACATCAATTAGACAAACTTATGGTTTGATGTTGAATTCTATAGGCAAATTTATGGTTTCAAGTTGAAAGCCAGAGGATTAGATGTGGATAGAAATCATAGAACATGAATGTGGGAGTATATCTTTGATAATATATCTTTGACGAATCAGGGCTAGAGAGTGCCAAGGCGTAGCTTCCTTTGAAGTAGAATAGTAATCCCCTCTACCTTGAGCATAAGCCTTGGGGTGATAAGATTTCGTGATGATCCTTAGACGTGGTATGCAGAGAAAGAGAGCTCCAAATTCTGGTATATTGGAGAGAGCGACATGTCTAATGAGTCTAATTGTAAAATCAACACGCAAGTTATGCTAAATGGGCCACATGGTAGTGAAAGTGCCATGTAGTTTGCCAATCTTGACACTTTGTGCCAAGATGAGGTGTGCTCCATAGTGACGTGTAAAGTGGGGGTCCGTTGCCCGCTCCATTTCTGTTTCCATAATTGTGAGTCTCATACGACTCTTTTTTATCCAAAGGGTTAAGACAGGTGAATCTTTATCTCCCTATTTTCTCAATTAATGATGGAGCCTTTTGATTGGTTGAGTGGGAGTTTCATAGGTGTGGATTGTTATGGTAAGCAAGTCTATTAGTACACAACACTTGTCTGCAAAAGGCAAACAACTGACTTCAAGGAAGAGTGTGTTCACTTTTTTAGAGTAGATTTAATGGTTTGCACTCATCGCGGAGGCAATTCAGGAAAAGGTTCTGAAAGGAAATATGAGTTCTTGAAGTTGGTCGGTGATATGGGAATGCAGGTTTGTTCTTGTGGTGTGGAATTGTGAAGGTCAAGAACAATATAGTGCAGTGGCAACCAAATATTTCACTTAGCTGGGCCTGATTACTGGAATAATACTGAGTTGGACTGAAATGTTAATCTGTCATAGATTCACAGTCACTCCTGTTGCTTAAGGCTGCTCCCTCTCACCCACCACACACACACACACACACACACATGTATTAAAACACATCAAATATGTTCATATCTTGCTATTTCATAGATTACATGTTCTAATGTTTTGTTATTATTCACCATGTGGACCAAATGATGGGCTGTTCAGGAACAAGTTCTCATAAAATCTGCTGTTGCAGTCACCAACCATCCGGATGAACAGGTAATCAGCAGTTTTCATTTTCTCATGGTAGACATTATTTTAATAATGCTTACTCCATTGATTTACAGAACATCGACATAATTGTGGCATACAGTGACACTTCTGGTGCCATTCGAATTAGGACTGTGAAGTCTAGAGACCTATCTGCTTCCTGGGTCTGGAAAAGTCCTATTGATAAAAAACGTGGCCAGACACAGAGTTCCCAGGTACTAAAGTCCATTTTATGATTGAATTTTATTTGGAAATAGTAATGTAAGTTTGAAATTTTAGTTTCATCAAGAGCATGCAATCAGAAAGCCATATAATAATATAAATGTCTCAGTGATTGATAGATTGGAACTTCTTCATTTTTTTTTGACTCAGACACTAGACGATCCATCTCAAGTGGAAATGAGATTGGAAGACGATTCTGAGCATTCCACTGATGAAGATCAATCTGAAAGTGAAATGCCAAAACTACAGATGTCTCTGATGAATCCAGTGAAGCTCAAGCGCCGGGTAAAAAGTCAAGTGCTTCTTATTATGTTCACTCTATATGTTATTTGGTTGGTTTGGGATCATGACTATTCCTTGCACCTCAGATGTTACGACAGGAGAGGAGGAATCTCCGCACTGCGGAGCTAATCAGACAAGACAAAGAGATTGACAACCAGATGCAAGCAGCTGCCATTGAACGGGCTAAAGAGCTTGACACCACTATCAAGGGAAAGTTCAGTATTTGGAGGCGAGAGTATGAAAATCCAAATTCTGATTCTACCTTGAAACTTATGCGCGATCAGATCATAATGGCAAGAGCTTATGCTAGTGTTGCAAAAGCTAAAAATGAAACTAGTCTATACGATACTCTTATAAAACATTCAAGAGAAAGTCAACGCACTATTGGAGATGCTTCACTTGATGCTGAGCTTCAGCCAAGGTACTATTATACTAATTTCTCCAGCTTAACCAAGTCTACGTGTTGGCTCTTGGTTTTCACGAGGACTTTCTCTTTTTCCCCTTGTCCAGTGCACTTACTCTAGCAAAAGCGATGGGTCGCATTCTGTCTATAGCCAAGGATCAACTATATGACTGTCTTACAGTAGCAAGGAAGCTAAGGGCGATGCTTCAATCTACAGAAGTGAATGTAAATTCACTGAGGAAAAAGAGTGCATTCTTAATTCAGCTAGCTGCAAAAACGGTCCCTAAACGATTGCATTGCCTTCCTTTACAGCTTACAACAGACTATTTCCTTCAGGGTTATGAAAACAAGGAGTTTCCTAACAGAGATAAACTTGAAGATCCTTCTCTCTTCCATTACGCCATTTTTTCTGATAATGTACTTGCAACATCTGTTGTTGTGAGATCTACAGTGTTACATGCGAAGGAACCTGAAAAGCATGTATTCCATGTCGTAACAGATAAATTGAATTTTGCAGCAATGAAAATGTGGTTTCTTGTCAATCCTCCTGCAAGTGCGGCTATCCAAGTCGAGAACGTTGATGATTTCATGTGGCTCAATTCATCTTACTGTCCTGTTCTACGTCAACTTGAGTCTGCTCGAATGAAAGAATATTATTTTAAGGCACATCAAGCTTCTTCACTTTCTGATGGGTCTGACAATCTTAAATATAGAAACCCAAAATATTTGTCCATGCTGAATCATCTTAGATTCTACCTTCCTGAGGTTTACCCAAAGCTTGATAAAATCCTGTTTTTGGATGATGATATTGTAGTTCAGAAGGATCTAACACCTCTTTGGTCTATTGATCTGCAAGGGATGGTCAATGGTGCAGTTGAGACCTGCAAGCATAGTTTTCATAGGTTTGATAAGTACCTGAACTTTTCTAATCCAAAGATCTCCCAGAACTTCGATCCAAATGCTTGTGGTTGGGCGTTTGGCATGAATATTTTTGATTTGAAGGAGTGGAAGAAGCGAGACATTACTGGAATATATCATCGCTGGCAAGACATGGTAAGAAAACCTTTGTGACCATGATTCCCTTGACATTCAGATACAACAAAAACAAATGACCATGCTTCTTATTAGTACTTGATGGAAGTTTTGATGTTAAAATTCACACATGCACAATTCACATGTGCACAGTGCACTCAGTGTAGTTTCTCTTAACTCTGTGCATGTCTTCTAGTGTATTTTACATGTAACTCAGTGTGGGTGTCTGAATTTTTATTTTTTTTTTGTTAGAGTTACTACAATCTTACAAGTATTTATATTCTCCATTTAGATTATTGTTATTATTTTTATGTGAGAATTTAACAAACTATATGTGGTTTTCCTAAGAGAACTGCAGTAGATTCTAATGTGGAGGATATGTATATGACTTCATTAACAAACATGAATAGGGATTGGTAGTTTGAAATGCATTTGGACTTCTTGTCATAACTGGTTTCTAGAAAGTTCCGCTTTTAGTTCTAGTTGTGCGTGCATACAACTTTTCATAAGATTTTCTAATTTGATATATATATTTCCCTTGGCAAGAATCTCATACACACATTTATTTCTAAGGGGACTCAAACCTGACCTTTCACTTTGGGAGGTAGAGGAGATACCACTAGGTTACAACCCTTTGTGGTGGGGGGATGATTAGTTTAGTAAATAGTTTTTTGTATCATCATTCTACTGAAATTGTACTTTGTTGTTATTCTGAATTCCAGCTCACACACAGATTATTTTGCAGAATGAAGATAGAACACTTTGGAAACTTGGCACGTTACCTCCAGGACTTATAACTTTTTATAATCTGACACATCCATTGGATCGGAGCTGGCATGTGCTTGGCCTTGGCTATGATCCAGCCATTAACCAAACAGACATAGAGAATGCTTCTGTCGTCCATTATAATGGAAACTACAAGCCATGGTTGGATCTAGCTATCAGCAAGTACAAGTCATATTGGTCTAAATACGTAATGTTTGATTCTTATCTTCAACTTTGCAACATCAATGAATAATGGTTTCATTCTTTATAAAGTTTACTTTCTCTCTCATGCTCTCATGCAATGTCTGTTATTATTGTTTCTGATAAAAATAAAATAAAATTTGATTGTTTTTGCTCTCAGAGAAGTCATGCTCCCCTCTAATGATATAATGGTGTGTACTTAAGGCCTGCATTAATTTAGGGGAAACTAGTATTGGAAGATTGGCCCATGGGTTTGTAATTCATAGAGGTTCCAAAATTCATTTTCTTGTTGGAAATGTCCAACGAGATGCCCTGATGGAATGGTGTTCCTTGGAATTTTCACTTGTCTGGATAATAATGTTGGCTTTAATGGGAATGAGGGAATTGGCACAGATGACTCTGGTAAGTCTTCAAACATGCAAGGATTTTTATATCCATTTCAGTGCAAGTCCACACCAAGAAACGGCAGGAATGTTAATGAAATGAGTTGGTGATAAATTCTTTGTTTGAGGCTCATGAGAAGTGCAATTCGCCTTATGCTTGCATGGGGACTATTCCATCAGATGAAGGGAATGCATAGTTAAATGATACACAATGACAGTGGGTTGCTTGTAGCACGATGACAGAAAGCAGTTATATTCTTGTAGGAAATGAATTAGGTACATCAAACGCCCAATGTCATTAACTTGTTAAAATCTTTTGGATATGAACTCCAAATCAACACTAATGTATTCCTCAAAGAAGGGCCATTGATTGAATTCCTCATAGAAACATTGGGTCACGGAGCCCCATGACCGTAGGGTATTCCGTGAATGGGATTGAAAGTGTTGCCCTAGCTTTGCTTACCAAGATGAAGTGTGTGGTCTGAAGCCCAGTCCTGTAATGATGCTCCGACTGTGATCTGTGTAATTGTGGTAAGTTGTTGGAGGGGGCTCTCTTTTCTGCAGAAGTGATTCAAGATCGCGTGCTTGATAATGCAGATTGCAGTGAGCTTGATAACGTGGCCTGGAGGATGAGATGGTGAGGAGAGGTGATGGAGGGTTTTTTGCATATTGATATTAAGGCATTAGATTTGTTTGAGGTTAGTGTCACCCATGGACTGATGAGATATGTCCTACTGTTTAGCTTTAGCAGCTGCATTGATGTATGAAATATGAATATGATCGAATTAGAGGAAGTATTAGGCTGTCACTGATGGTGTAAAACTTGCCGTTGGCCTTGTGGTTCTATTGTTTCCATATCCTGCAGGTTGACAGAAGGGGCAAAGAGTCCCTTCGGCTATGTTCTATGAGCCTCACAATGTTGGCATTGCTTGAATTGTTTGATCTCATGTGCCAGTCATGTTTTCATACTGGCCAATTTTTTACTTTTTCAGTTTTCGATTTTCTAGTCCAATATGTTGGCTTGCAATTACCAAGGACAACCCTTTGCCAAGTCAGAATTTATTGTAGGGGCGATTTGATGAATAATTATAATATATATATATATATATATTTTTTTTTTTTTTTTATTTCAGTAGCAAATGTGGATATATAGAGGGATTACACTAACCCTCACGAATTGACTGTTTTAAAGTTTATTGCAACACTATTGTTTCAAAGTTTGCAATAGTGTTTTGGGTTTTAATAATACCATAAAAGATGGGTATGACTCAATTTTAATATTATTTAATATTTAAATATGTGTTAAAATATTAATGATTCACCTCAGTTAGGGGATGAGGTTCATCTTCTTAGAGAGGACCCAAGTATTATTCAAATTATAATGATCTTTGTAGTTGAATGTCTAAATAATACAGACCTCTTCTATAATTTAAAGAATAACATTGACTTTCGTGTTTATTTATCAAGTTTGTGAAATTGCAATTATATATGTTGTACCATTTTTTGTTTTTAATGTAATATATTTGTCTTTTTAAGGGTAAAATTGGGTTCTAAAGAAAAATTTCAAGCATCATATATCAACAAAAAAAAATACTGATGAATTTTATGACGAGAGGCGATGCATTTTATATGACAAGAGTTTAAATTATAGTATACGTATTCTCTAAAATAATAAACAATTACTAATTCACAATATATATTTTTTGTTTTTAAATTTTTTTTCTTTCTATTTTAGCTGAATTCACATAATTGGGCAAAATTGCATAAAACCGGGGAACTTGGTTGGTGGGGGTATTTTTGACAAAAAAAAAAAAAAAAATTTAAAAAAAGAAAAGAAAAGAAGGAGATTTACTACAAAAATATAAAAGTCCGGGGTTAACTGCATTTCACCCTTATTTAATTAAATGTATTCTAAATTCAAATTACCAATTCCGTACATGATTCAATTTTTTCTCACTAAAAAACTTCCGAGTTCCTTGTTTTTTTTTGGGGAAAGTAACTCTATATGCAGCTGTAATTTTAGTTCAATTTTCTACTTTCCTTTTCTCTCCTCCCAAGTCCTACTTTCTTTTTTTCCCTCCAAATCCTACTTTCCTTTCCAAATATTCTTTCCAAATATTGTTCTACTCTCCAAATAGTCTGAAATAAAGGAAATTACGTGAAGAAATTCAAATCCTGTTATTGCTAGGTCTTGTGACTGACTCTCTTCTCTATATAAATGGCAATACACCCCTCCTCCCAATTTCAAACTGAAAAAAAATAAAATTCTCTTCTTTGTGTCTTCGATTCTGAAGTGTTGGCTATGGCTGCTTTAAATGTTTGTAATTTTGTCTCTCTGATAACCGAGAGTAAGAAGAAGGGAATGGCGGGTAGGCCAAAGACTAAGATAGTGTGCACGTTGGGGCCGGCTTCCAGATCGGTGGAGATGATAGAGAAGCTGTTGATGGCTGGAATGAATGTGGCTCGATTCAACTTCTCACATGGCTCTCACTCCTACCACCTAGAGACTCTCAATAACCTCCGTATTGCCATGAATAACACTGGCATACTCTGTGCTGTCATGTTGGACACCAAGGTCTGTCTACTTACTCTCACCTCTTCTCTTTTTTACTTTCCTTACTTTCACGTCAATGTAAGTATGTATTAATCTATTTTCTCTCTGTTTTGCATGTTCTTGTTAATGGCCTCTCTCTGTTTTGCATGTTCCTTGTTTATGGCCTCTCTCTGTTCTTGTTCATGGCCTCTCTGTTTTATTTTTTATTTTTTTATTTTATAATATTGTTATTATAATTAGATTCTTATATCTACAGTAACAAAATAATAATAATAATAATCTTAAATTGTTTCCTTAAAGGTTATCTGGGTTATCTTGTAACTTGTAAGGAAAAATTCCTTTTTTAGTATTGTGATTAAATTCATAAATTTTGATACACAATTAAAATATTGTGTTAAGATTATTAATACATAAGGTTGACCTCTTTATTTTTTTTGTTAGGGCAAATTACACAAATCAGGGTCGAGTTTTCACCTCTTGTATTTGGATAAAAGTTATAACAGTATATCACAAATATTCATTGACCGTTTGTTGACCACGAGATACCAATAAAAGTTTATATTTTTGACCTTAAAATTAAACTATTTGTTTTTAATAAAAAATAAAAAATATTGTGTATAGGGTTTCATTTTTGCCCCTCTATTTCAAGTCTCTTTACCTCTCTCTCTAACCTCTCTGCAACACAACCGACACCACCGACGCGCAGAAGATACAATACTCACATATAGATTCTACCATATGACCTTGCGGGCATCTCTGGCTCTATGTTGTCCCCGTTATCCGTGGCACAAAATTGCTTTGAAACACCCTACCGTACAACAGTGAAAGGAAGGGAGGCATATTGGATTCATTTAGATCATTGCTACAATGGAAATAGAAAAATGATCAATTCCATGACAGATCAATTTTCAATTACTTGTGAAGTGAAAAGGCGTTGGCAAAAGGATCGACAGACAGGCGCAAACTATGATTTAGAGTAGGAGTGGAGGCAGATTGGGAAAGGATTAGGTAGAAAGGGAGTTCACCAGGGGTACTACGGTAAGCAAGGAGTCATTCTATTATGTGATTAGATACAGCAGGAGCCAAGCTAACAAGGTTGGTGGAGCTATTGATGGTGACGGGTGTTGATGATGGATTCTGTGCAACCCGGATCTGATCTGAATTCCTGCACAGAGAGAAGAAACGGTGATCCTACAAACACCGGTGTGTTACCGGTGGAGTAGGCTCCGACGAATAAGTCAGTGTGCGGAGTAATCTCTTGAAAGAAATCAAGAAATTGAAATTAGGGTTTATTGCGTACCTCCTCACGTTGATTAGCCCACCCTCTTTATAGGGCTTAGGTCAGAATATCCCGCGAAATTACCGTATCGTAATCTCTAAGTTTAATCCTCCTTGTAATCTTTAATCCCTATCAGAATCTTTAATCCTTATCGTAATTTGTAGAGCCTATCTCAATCTTATGAGATAGTGCGTTAATTTCGCAACCTTCCTGTAATCACGGATATTTAATTATACATCCATCAGTCCTTCCTGTAATCACGGATATTTAATGATACATCAATCAGTCCCTCCTGTAATCACGGATATTTGATTATACATCCATCAATGATAAATATAAAAATAAATATATTTACACATAAACATATAAGTCAAGAAAGACATTTTAGAGTGAAACAGAAATGAAGTTCTTTATTATTTTCGTTAGATGATCCTATATTTTATAATATGAGAAAGAGCTTTTTCATACGCAAGCTAATGGGATGTGCCAACTTGCACAAGTGGGATTTTTTTTACCCTGGCAAACAGATGCAAACAGACACTATCACGAACAACTTGCACAAGTGGGATAGATACCCTACTGTTTTTAGAAACTAATTATACAAGTTTTCTTGTTTTACGTGCCACCATACAATTTACATTACCACTTGCATGCATACTTACAAATTTTACGCATAACATTATATAACATATTACAAATTTTCTCTCATTATCAACAATATCATTAAATAATTGACAGTTGACGTAGCAGTGGGACCCTCACATTATTATATATAAATAAAGTGACCAAAATTTTGAATAAGTTCTCACTTTGATTTCGTTCTTCCTGTTCGGCTCCTACCCTTAATTTGCTCTCTCTATTGAATTTTTCGCGAAAGTAGTAGATTGCCAAACTTTTGAAGCATCCTTTTTCTTCAGAACTTCAAAGCGGATATTTTGTAAAATTTCACGTTTTAAGTAATAAAATAAAATAACTACGTCTAAATGAATAATGCATTACCTACCCTTTACAAAGAACGAAATATATATATGTATATATATTTAAATTTCAAAAAAGTTGTATCTTTCTCGACCAAATGAAAATTCAAACGAGGCTCCAAAAAATAAATTGGGTTAATTTTACTTTCCTCCCTTGAGGTTTTTCAATAATTCATATAGACTAGCTTCATGTTTTCTAATCCCACTTGCTTTCCTTGAGGTTCTGGTTCATTTAACAGATTTCCCTTACCTACCAAATCATTTTGCCCTTATAATGCCTGAAATGATTGCAAGCATTTTATGGGAAAAATGATGAAAAAGTCACTGATAGGAAAGGTAAGTGTAATTATGAAACATAAAAGGGAGTCTATGTGAAATATTGACAAACCTCAGGAAAAGTAAATGGAATTTACCCAAATTGATTTAGCTATGATTTAGTCCAACCTCAAGATTTATACATTTGGCTATGACTTTAGTCCATTTAGTAGTGGACAGGCACCGACTCAACAACTGAATTTTTTATATTTTCATTTTATACCATAATTTTTTAGAATTTATGAAGATGTCCCCACTAAAATTACAATTCGTCCCCTTTGAATTATTTATTTATTTATTTATTTTTTTGCATTTTGTACTTCAAAATTTTTTAGAATTTATGAAGATGCCCCACAAAATTTTTTGAGTCGGTCACCGGCAGTGGAGGAAGCTTCTGCTTCCCATCTGGTCCTTTTCATAACTTGTGAGGAAATGGAGAGTTGAAATGGAAGCCCTTTGGCAACAGATCAGAAGGCATATATACCTTCCATCTTCACCAACAAGAACTTAACAGAGTAATTGGACTTGCCATAGTACAAGCTTAATGACTTTTCTTCTAATCCTTGTTCTCATATTTTACTTTTCTTGTACTCTAGAATTTTACTGTCTTTGACTTCATTCTTCTTGTTTGGCTCCTTCCTCTCCCTAGTTTCCTCTCTCTCTCATGAATTTTCAAAGAAAGCAGTAGGTATTCAACATTTTTGAAGGCCAAGGGACTTTTGAAGCATTTTTTTCCATCAGAAATTCAAAGCTGGTAGGAGTATTTTGTACTTTTGAAGGCCAAGGGACTTTTGAAGCACCTTTTTTCATCAGAAATTCAAAGCAGATAGGAGTATTTTGTACATCAACATGTAAATAAATAATGCATTACCCTTTACAAGGAACCAAAAAAAAAAATATATTTAAATTACTAAAGGTTTGTATCTTTCTTGACCAAATGAAAATCCAAACTGAGGGCTTCGAGAAATAGACTTGGCTAAGGCTTAATGTTCATTGATGGAAGCCCTCTTTGGCAACAGATCAGAAAACACAATACATCCCATCACC
>JAOTQH010000005.1:6087030-6098790 GCA_025631255.1 Cornus kousa | reverse complement strand
GTTAACAATTTTTTCCCCCTTTTTTACAACCTCAAGTGAATCAAACTGATACTGGGATCTTGACAACCTCAATCAATGGAAGCAAAGACGAATACAAACATACATTTACAAGGGTAAAGAATTAAGGAAGAGATTACCTAAGTTACAGAGATTGGTTTAGGGTTTTCTCCAAACGAAGATAGATTGCATACACCTACTTAATCAATGTAAGAAACAACATAGTATTCCTATTGACAAAAAATTAAAGAGATGGCACAGACCCACTTAATCAGTGTATGAAACAAAATAGTATTTTTATTGACCATTTCGTCTAACAGCTTACATGCACTAGAAATCAATAATCAAGTTATAAGAGAGACAGAGAGAGAGACTGGGTGGATCTTTGCCTAACTGGTGACTGCGTTAGGGTTTCTATAGATGAATCATTGATCTCTGCCTAACCACCTGAGATAAATCGTTGATCTCTGTCTGAAGGGTTTGGATTTGGAATGTTTGGTTTGTGAAAAATGGTGTTTGGTTGGGATTTGGTGACTAGTAAAGTAGAGGGATGAGGGTTTGGTCTTTGACTCTTTACCTTGATGCGCCGTAGACCTGTCAATGGATTGGATTCTGATCCGATTCCGATTATCCGGATATGGATTGGGTAGAAAATCCGATAACCCGATAATAATTTGAAACCGATAACCCGTTAACTTAACAAATCAGATATGGGTTAGGGTTGATCCAATCCGTTAAAAATCCGATCCGATTAATATAATATATACTATAATTATATTTATATATATATTATATATATATATATATATATATCACCCTTGGATTTGTTTAGATGCGATGAACAAAATTAATCTTAATGCTATATGTACAATAATATAGTGTTTTCACCCATATACTAACAACTCTCCTTGTCACCTAATTGAAAAAAAAAGATGAGATGAAAACCCTAGAAGTAATTTATATTGTGCTTTCGGGTTGAGAGAAATGAAGGCGAAAAGGGAGTCATCAATCGGAAGGGGAAGGGAAATCATGGGTTGCCAGACATTGGATCTGTTGCAGAGTACTTTTTTAGTTACTAATACTCTCTCATTTTTCTTATGTTCTTCCTTTTCTTTTCTCCATGACAATTTGCAAGCCCTAATTTCTATATTTCACAACAAAAACTGTTTCAATTTTTTTCTTCCCTCTTCATTTTCTTCTTGCCTCTCTCCCTGTCTGTCTTTTCTCTCTTTATGGTGATGTTGGGTCTTTGTTACGAAATCCATTTCTCAGTTTATTTTTCCTTAAAGTTAGCTATGACCCTCTTTATTTTACCATAATTAAGTGGATCAAACCATACTGAGATGTATATTTGAATCAATTTGGTTGATTTGTGTTTGTTCAAATTGCAAAAGTGTGTAGTTCATATTCGGATCGGATATCTGATAGAGTGAATATCGGATACGGATTGATTAAGTAAGAATCCGTCGGATTGTCAGATCGGATCGGATCACTCATTGTGCTTATCAGATTTGGATTAGATCGACCATGATTTGGTCTGAATCCAATCTGTTGGTAGGTCTAATGCGCCGCGTCGACTTGTGGTATTATGGAATGGGGATACTCAGATACTTCAGTTCACGCTTTAGGAAATTAGGGTTATAAGTTATAATATATATAGTTTTAAAATATAATTATATAGTTAGCGGGGCAGGGCGGATATTTATTAGAACCCGTCCCCGCCCCATGACCTGCGACGGGTCAAAATTTTGTGCCCATGCCCACCCCAACGATTTAAAAATTGTTACCATATCCATTATTAAAGGGGCGGTAAAAATTGCCACCCTTAACTGTAACCCACATATAACATTGTCGGTTACAGCTTATAACCCACATATAACATTGTCGGTTACAGCTATAACCCACACATAATGATAAAATATTATATTAATAAGCCTGATAGCCTAAAGAGTGATTACAAAGTCCTACTCCCTCTGTCCCAAAAGAGAGAATAATTCTTTTTGGGACAGAGGGGGCATTTGGTAAGGATGATATAATAAATATATATATGTAAATAAAATACAAAAAGTTAAGGCACGTTTAACTAGAAAGTTTCTCTTTCTTCGATGTCTCCTTGAACCTTTTTAAAGTTCAAAACACGAACCCTATTTTTAAACCAGAGACTACTAGCGAGCTTCACAGTGGATGGCAGCCGATTAGCCGTGTCGGATAGACAAAATGAGGTTTTCGACTTGAATTTTGTGACATGGACACTCTCATTGGCATCAGTGAGTCCAGGTAACATAGGCCAACACACATGGTTGTGAGCTTTCTCAACATCAATCTCACGCACCATCCTTGGCTCACTAGTGCTAAGGCTGGCGTCATTGCACTTTCTAGCAACCAAGACAGTCCAGAAACTGGCGACCTCCAACAAAAGCATTCTGAGACTGTGAGATCACCCTTTTTAAGTACTTCCTTCAACCTCACCGCAAGGATTTTGGCTATAAGCTTGTACATGCCACCCGCCAAGCTAATAGGCTTAAATCCCTAATGTCAATGGGTTCACCCTTCTTCAAGATGAGTGCTATAAAGGAAGCATTCATGGACTTCTCAAATCTACCATGCAAGTGGAAGAAATGAATTGCTGCCATAATCTCACTCTTCACCACCTCGCAATTCTGGTGAAAGAAGGCCATAGAGAAGTCATTTGGCCCCGAGGATTCGTCTCCACCTATGATACATTGACTTGAGTACATGTGTTGGGTGTGGGTATATATTTCCACGCATCAGATGTGGAAAATCTCCAAACCAAAAGACACTGCTAAATCTTTCAATTTAATATTTTTATTTTTATTTTCTAGGTAAATTAATGTTTTTTTGTAATTTTTTTTCCTTGTTGTCTTTATGTAATAGGGTGTGTAATATTTGCATTTCACTCATTTTGAAACAGTAATATAATAAAATTGAACTATTGGACATGGTTTTTAGGTACATGTCCAATCAAAAGTATCAGGGACACATCACATACCCGTGTCTGAGCAATATGCATCGGACACTGGTACTTCACCTACTATTGAAGAGTCCCTGTAATAAAGGTCTCCACTACAACTCTGCAAAGCCAAGATCACTTCCTCCGCCTCAAACGGTCTCTCCAGACAATCCTTATCCCCCCAGGGAGATCATATCAAACTCCAAGCCTCCCAGGAGAGGTCTCCAAGATGAGGACTCCGGATAAAGATGTTGATAGAACAAGGTCACACCTCTTTCCACCTCCTCCTTCCTCAACATAGAGCCTTTAACCCTGATTTGACCAATATGGTTACCCCTACGGTGAGCATTGGCCAACAAGTGAAAGAACCTCGTATTTTGGTCACATTCTTTTATGCACAAAGCTCGGGATCTCTGTCTCCACGCAATCTTCTCCAAAGTCGCTATCTCCCAAATTTCCGCCTTGCACTCCTCCCTCCTCTCCTTCTCCTTCTCCACCTCACCCAAACCCACCCTCTACTCCCAATCCCCAACTGAAAATGGGAGAGCTTGCACAAACCCACTAGGGTCAGGCTAGTGAGGACGCCGAGTCTCAAAAGGGGTGATTTTATATCCTGCATCGCCTGGGAGGGAGAGGTTGGTGGCACTTGTAAGAGGGATGCCTCCAGCCTGTGTAGGCACATTTTGAAAACCGTGAGACGGAGAGTGTGCAAAGCGGACAGTATTTGCACAATGTCGGGTGGGTCCTGTATATACCACTTCCTTATCATCCTCGGTCTAGCAACACCAGCCCACCTGGTGCATTCTGGTCAACCCATGAGAAAGACAAAAAATATTAATTTAGACTGTTCCCTCATTTCAGTTTGGGCATCAACTAATACTTATCTATGGACTATAAATTTGCTCTACCTTACATGGGGAAAGATGCTAGAGAGAGGGCCTGGGAAGGGAATCCCCAAAGACTCCAAATCCAGTAGACCTCTAAAAGAGAATCCCAATCCACCTGTGATCTCTATTATATCATGGATTTTTACCTCTATATCCTAGTCATCAACTTGAGCTTACACAAACCACCCCAAATTGGAGGTGTGGGGTTTAAGGTTCGTAAGGACGTGGTAGTTTGTGTTGTATTTATCAGAAGAAGAAGAATAAAGAAGAGATAGATGGCACTAGTGTGGTTTGATAACTTGTACTTGTGAAATGCGAAATGATTTTTTTTTTTTTCCTTGTGGTTTTTCTTTTCGTTTTGTAATTCAATTGACTAGATATCTGTTAATATGGACTTATGATACATTTACTGAATCAAACTTGTTGGCCGAAGCTCTTTAGAGCATTAAAGCATGCAAAATTTTGAGATATTTCAAATTGTTTAATGCTTGAAGCCTAGATACCTAGTTTCTTTGTTTTCCATCCACAAAGTAAGCTTCATAGTTCCTTAAACGGTTTGTGCAGATGGTATGTTAGAAAACGAATTGCATCATTAGACAGCCACTTGTCTGTAAAATCTCAGTGAGTGTGTTAGATAATCACCTGGCCTAAGGGTTAAGCTATCAGGAGGGGGCCAAATAATGTATATCAAGCTCTCAATAATATATGTTTTCTCTTACTACCAAAAATTACTTATAAATTTTCTGTCCGCATTTAGCCTCACAGGTGAACTAATCAATTTGTGCAAAAAAATTTGCTCATTATTTTAATAATTTATGTCTCATTGTTGTCTTAGGGTTCTCGAGCATATTCTCCTGCTTGAGACATATACTCAGGAGTCAATTCCAGCTCTCCATAAAATAAGGTAAAGAACGATAACAAATATCTCCAGTTTGGGTTCATGGTGAGGATTTTGATTGGTTTTATCTTTTGTTCTAGGAAATATCTGGTTGAAGCTACAGAAGAAGCTTCACTTGCATACAATAAAGCGGTATGTTTCTCTATTATGGTAGTGCTACAAACACTGCTAGATATTCTTTTTTGTTTATTTGTTTGTTTGCTTGTCGTATTTGCCTATACTGTTGACTATAAATTCTCTAATGTTTATGGATACATCGGAAATTTAAATGGTAATATAAGAATTTCACTGGCTTTTCTTAACTTTGTGTGAATTCTATTATGATTGTTATCTGCATGGTTAAGGGATTTGATTCTGAAAGGGTTTAGAATTTTTGTTAATCAGTCTACTACTTCCTTGGTATGGAAACAAGGGTGACAATTTGTTGAAAAGTCAATTTAGGTTGCCATTTTTTTTTGGATGCTTAGCCATGTTAATCTTGTGTCTGTTTTGATGTGTAATGGTTTGGTAAGCCCAGTGGTACTTAGGTCGGCTCTCAAGGGCTCTAGTCCCCTTGTTGCTTAGCGAGAAGGAAATGCCCATACAGCCTTTATTTCCTTTATTGTATGAATGTGTTTCTGGTTACTTGCTGTGTTTATATAAAAAAATTCAATGTTGCAAATTTTCCCAGGTTACGCGACTTCGTGAGTATCAAGGTGTTGATCCTCACTTTGATACAATTGCGAGGCAGTACCATGATATAGTAAAGGTAATGTTACTTTACATATAAATTATTCTCACTCACTTCTTGAGTAAATTTTTTTTTTATATCAAGTTCTCTAGTTGAATTCTGATTTATGCAGAAATTGGAAAACATGCAATGGACGATTCGCCAGGTTGAGATGGACCTGAGACGCTTACCAGATCACTCAAGCACCTAATTTATTGTTGTTATTGTTATTTTTAAAATTTCATTTGGTTTGGTATTCTGAAATTGTTTTCCTCTTCGGTTGTTTTGTGTAACATAGCATATGGTATTATTGAAGAGAATGATTTATGTGGTTGTAATTCTCGAATTCTGAAATGTTATCCAGTTATTGTATTAGTTTTGTGTAAGCATAGTATATGGTATAATTGGTATTAGTGAAAAGTGAGTTTTTGTGGTTGCACCTCACATTGCGAAATGTTGTTTTTCCAATTATTGTATTCGTAAGAAGTACAAGTAGAACAGTACTGAACCACAATTATTGTGTTCGTAAGAAGTATACAAAACTCATTATTAGTTTTGTATAAAAGCATGGTATACACAATTTTTTTTTCCTCCGCTAAAAACCCACCCACCCACATCCACGCGCATTTGAACTCAATTTTCACATTGAGATATCATTAATTTACCATGCTTGTTGGAACACAAAGCCCCTCTTAAACAAAAGAATATTTGCCAAATCCGAAAGTTATGATTATTATGAGTGATTGCTACATGAGATTAAAAAGACGTGTATATGAAATTTTTTGAAGAGTCTTTAGTATGCAGGACGGCCACCAGATCTGCAGAATTCAAATCTAACTTGTATAAGAATCTTGTAATGAATTAAGCAACTTATTGTTCCAAAATGTGCAACTGCTCTCATGAGTCTAGAGGAAGAATGCAAGAAATGAGTACTTTTCTCCCAATTAATTATTGAAAAAGGAAAAGAAAAAAACACCTTTTCTCCCAAACCAAATAGAGAATGAAGACTTAATCAATCACTGTGAACATACTCCAATGTACAATCCACTGCCTGTATTGGCTAATATATGGTTTTCCATATGACATTATAATGAACGGTACTGAACAATTTAAATCATCCATGGTTGTCAAGATATATCTGTACATGCACATCACTTGAAAACTTAGCAACAATCTTCTCAAATATATGCACAAAAATTCCCTATATGGCATGGCCCCTTTGATGTATAATTGCCTTGCAGATAAAAAGAGGATAGAGAGCAAAATTACACACGCACGCACATACTACTTAAGCATCCATAAAGTGATATATTCAGAACATGTAAATGTACAAACTTCATCAATACTAACATCAGTACCTAAGCACTCAAAGCTATGTCATTTTCAATTACCTATAATTAAGAAAATAAATTGAACTCAGATATTAAGTTATTGTAGACATCACTTGAAGTAGAAGTAGAACTCATTATTTTTGTAGGATTCAGATGTGTTCACACTTACTCATGTGCTGCAAAAGGGAATTTGCTTTTCTTTGTGCTCTACTTGTTCCACATCTTGAAAGCTCACTCAGATGTTCATACACACCATACTGCAGTGCAGCCAAAGTCATTGAAGAATTGTTTAGCCCCAACTCAAGAAGGACAGCAGTGGCAAATTCCTTGTTCTTGGGGGTTCCATTTCTTATAATCTCAACAAGAGTTTTAATGAAAGAGAGTTTTCCAATTTCACTCCGCCCTTCAGGATGCGATGCAAGGATTGATAAAATTGAGAGAGCTTCATCAATCATCCCCAAGTTCTTATCCTCCAGTAAATGAAGCAATGGTGGAATAATACCTGCCTTAATTGCCCGGGATTTGTTGGCTTGGTTGAGACACAAGTTAAAGAGTGCAGTTGCAGCATCCTTCTTACCTCTCACTGTCCCAGTCTTTAAGAGTACCACCAATGGAGGAATTCCATTTAAGCACCCTATCATCACTTTGTTCTCATCGAGCATCGATAGGCTAAACAAGGCGGCTGCAGAGTTCTCTCTAGCCTTCTCTGTCCCATTCTGCAAGACCTCAAGAATAGCTGGAATAGCTCCTTCCAAGGCTATAGTTTTTTTGTTTTTTTCATTAATTGATAAGTTCAGTAAAGCTGTAACAGTGTGTTCCTGAACTTCAGAATCTGGATTAAACAGTAGCTGAACTAGAGGACGAATTCCCCCACAATTGGCAATCAAAATTCTATTATCAGGGTTTTCTTTGGAGAGCATACGGATCCTCAGAGCCGCCTCTCTCTTCACATCCAGCTGAACTGAAGACAGATTTTCGACCAATGAAGATATTTCCTCTATGAGTTTGGCAGAGTAGCCGCAGCTTATATCAATTTCCTTTTTCGGCAGCTTGAAATTATTCTTCTCACACCATTGCAGAATAAGGTTGCGCAGGGCAAAGTTTGGTGCTAGTGACAAGTGATTTAAAGTTTGTCCACTCTTTGGGCAGGTCTGATGATTCGAATCCAACCACTTCTTTATGCTCTCTCTTTCATAAGTCTACAAACAAAAACAATTCATTTGAGCTCCTTCCTTCAGCACACACACACACACATATATATAACAGAAGTTCACAATCCATTATGAAAATGTTGTTACAAGTAAAAAAAAATTGAGCTTATTTTGATCAGTGATTAGATTTTCTGCATTAAGGAACAAACTTGATATTCAAAAACAAATTCAAGATCCATATATATATACATGGAACCACAATATTTGGAGTTTCAGAATTGAGGGATGCACAAATTACTCAACAAATAAATAGACAAACTTTTAGAAGAAATATGTTTTAAAAAAATTAAAGTTGCATACCTGTCCAGTTGCAACAATAACAGGATCTGTCATTATCTCGAGAGTAATTGGACAGAGGAATTCATGGGGGATAATCAAAGAGGGACACTTCTCGGAACTTGTTGATGACACGGGATCGTCAAGCACGCTAGTTTCCTCCATCCCCGCAATCTGTTTGAATTTTCCCAAAAGATGTATAATTTTCTGCATGCTTTCTGCATTCTGCCCACTTTTGCCTTTGGCGAGTTTTTTAACCGCCACTGTTTCTATTTTCAAGTCTGCAATAGTACATAGATCCATCTTTTTTCCGAGTCTTTCTAGTACAGCATTATCTGAATCGCTGTCATTGTCTTTAGAGAACACAAGCATCACATCCATTGCCAATTCTATATCCTGTGTTTCTGTCCTTCTCTTTGCTCTTTTAAGTTGCTTGTGCATTAGCTCAACCTGAAGATAGCTAATAATGTAACTATATTAGCAAACAAATAGTGCAAAAGTGCCAACATTAAACCGTAGAAGTATAATGTCACATCCCTCCCCAACTCGTGTAGATATTGTCCGCTTTGCACACTCCCAGTGCTCACGGTTTTCGAAACATGTCTACATGGTTAAGGGGTGTCCACACATATAAATGCCAAGAACTTCTTCTCTTGAGCGATGTGGGACGTCTCATAGAGTGACAAAGGTCTAAAGACTCTAAAGAAGAATAGCCCTTTACTATTCTTTATTAGAACAAAATGCGCTTAATAGGAACTCTAATTAGTGATTCAATAAATTTCTTTGGGAAACCATCTCATAAACCATGCACATTGAAGCACTAAAGTATTTAATGTATGTTTAAGTCGAAGTCTTAAATATTAATCATGTATTTCTATTAAAATCCATCTGATCATCGTTTTGCAGACCAAGTGTTGCTGGTTGGTGTAGCGGTAAAAACTCAGGCTGCGTGCCAACATGTAAAAATTGATGCAGAATAATGGGTACCACTACAAGGGTACCACACAGTGTAGTGATATGCATGTTTTTATCAGATTTCAGACCAAGTAATTATAATATACATCAAATTTAAGTTTCTACTTATAATGTTCATAGAACCTGCCCACAGAAGCATGTATGTGCTAATGCACACACCCGGCAGTTGATATAAAACTTTTCAGTTTATGCATTAAAAACAGAACATTTTCTAGTATGTTTGAGGACTACAACTTATGGTTAACACTAAAATGTTTAACTACCAACAGGCTAGTGGCCTAGCGGTACCAGATCTCTTCTTCCAAAGGGAGGTCAGGGGTTCAAGCTTCAGTGGAGGCATGTGTGTGTGAGTACCAACTAAAAAAAAAAAGGGTTTTAACTTAAATGTGGCTTGTGAATCTAGGCAGCATTATGAAATCACAGTAAAATACTAAAACTACCTATACACACACAAACACACTCTCAATTAGGCCGACATCATCAAACTACTAGCCAATTATCAGTTGATCACCTCCTGAAGAGAAACATTGTTAATCTTACATTCTCTGTATCAACGAATGCGAATGCTGGATTAATTCAACTCAACAAAGCCTTGTCCGAGTAATTTGGTTTCCACCACATGAATCCCCACATTTCATCATCCAGCTCTACAGTTAAACCACAAGCTATCTAATCTTTCATTACTATCTTAAATTAGTCGTATTCATGTTCATTCTTGGTTGAGCACTAGCACATAAACAAATAAGCATCCAGAAAAGGACATTTACAAAGGCACAAAGAAAAAGTGATGGAAGAGTAAATTCAGCAAACAGTTGAGAGGCGTTTACTTGCTCTTTCACTTCTTCTGAGATCCCAAGCTCTTCATAAGGAATATCCTTCAAAGCCTCATTCAATTTGTCATAAACAGCATGAAATCTACCCACAACCACCTCACTTTCATATGCCTACAATTAATTGGTAAACAACAATTAATTAATGTGTGTCTACATACATACATACATACATCTATATATATATATATAGAGAGAGAGAGAGATTATAATTATTTACCAGATAAATCTTGCTCCCATTGTTACAATGCTTTAATAATTTCTTTGCAGAAACAAGTGCTTCCTTCAAATTAGCTAAAAAAACCAATGCGATGGAGGGAATGGAGCCATTAAGCTCCCTAATCTCTTCCAAAAGAGGCACCAGCATCTTCAGCCTCCTCACGAGACCGAAAGATTCCTTCCTCTGCATCTTCCGAAATCCCACAAACGATCCAACGGTCTCAATCACTTCCATCATCTCCCCAACCACATCGCTCCCCTCCTTCAATGAATCCTCCATTCTCTCTCTCCCCTCCTCACCCTCCATCAACATCTGCCCCTCCTCCATTAA
Organism: Cornus kousa; assembly: GCA_025631255.1. NCBI lineage: Eukaryota > Viridiplantae > Streptophyta > Magnoliopsida > Cornales > Cornaceae > Cornus > Cornus kousa. The sequence continues at coordinate 6,088,155 of JAOTQH010000005.1, read as the reverse complement.
TTTCCCCAGAAAATGGTGTTTCTAACAAAATGGGCTAGCTACAATTTCCTGGAAAAATCAGGGGAAAGTGATATTTTCCCACACTGATATGTTTGTATGTATGTGTGTGCAATATACAGGTTGTTATGGAATGTGTGGTCCTCCTTCAATAGAGGATGCTAATAGAGGAATGACTTGATACAGAAATTAAACTAATCATTAAACACCATTGACAGCCTAAACATTCATCAATGCAACATTTATTTGTTTTTTCTTTTTTACCAAATACAACAAATTTGGCTCATATATATATATATATATATATATATAACATTTTATTTTTTTTCGCTTGGTGTAAGACTTACGGCGGGAATTTCGCGGGTTCTATCGTCGTAAGGGGAAGTGATTTGAAAAGCAGTTGCATCGGACGTCTCACGCGGTTTTGAGTTGCACGAGGATGACGCGTCTTCACGTGAAATTTGTCTTTGATTTTGCTGTTTCAAGCATTGGGGTCCCACTTAGTGGGTCCCACTCATTCTTTTTTCTTTGCTATTTTCGAGACAAGGAAATTTTTGAGGTGGAGCCTCCTTGAAATTGGATCCTATTTTATGATAGGGTAATGCAGCGTGGACCCACGTATATTAGGAAAAAGGTACTATTCAAAAAGATCCTTCCCCATTTGGCATCTTTAGTGATACTTATGCTAACATGTCACAGGTCACTCCAATCCATTTAATTGAAGATATTTATGGTACGTAGTCATTCTCAATCCACACGGATTTAGTAGTAGTAGTAGTAATTAGCATCATATGCTTAAAAAAACATAGCATCATACACTCCAGAATTTAAACTCGAAAAATTTAAAATACTAAAATTTTTGGTGGATACGTTATAAATATACGTTATAATTTTTGTTAAATATGTAATTTTTGTTGGATACGTTGTCATAGGGAAAAACATAAACCTACTCAATAGAGTGATTGATTAGATTTCATTATCAATGATAATGAAATTTGACGTGGTTTAACAAGGTAAGAATAATCTTACCATAATTGGAGTAGGTCAAAATGATTATTCATATCCCGACAAATCTGGTAACAAATCTCCTATGATCTCGCACAAGCGGAAGATAAGATCAACTATCGA
>JAOTQH010000005.1:6055954-6067177 GCA_025631255.1 Cornus kousa | reverse complement strand
TTATTTGTAATTTAATTTTTTTAAAATTTTAGGAAAATATTTTTATCCTATATGCAGTTCAAACATTATAAATTTTAAAAAAAAAAAAAAAAAAAAAAAAAGTTGGGTTAATAATAATTTGATCTCTCTAACTTTTGTATTGTATGTTGTTACAAAAAGTAGGGAATGAAATATGCAAATCTATAATTGAAAGTATTTGTGATTATTATTATTAATTTAAGAATTGTGAAATTGAGTTGTGGAAGTTAATTTTTTTAATGTGTTAGAAAAATATGTTGATGCAATATGCAATTCATACATGATATATGTTTAAATAAGTTGTAACCATAATAAATTGATCTGTATGCTGTTACAAAAAGTAAGTAATGGACACAACCTTCAAATTTTTTGATTACGAATACTCACCACTAGATTGCCGCCATATAAGATAAACTTTGATATATCATTATGAATAAAATTACAAGAAATTCAAAATAATAACCTAATACGTATAATGATCGGAGCTTTAGTTTCTCGCCAGACCGTCGGAAATATTTTTGGGGAATCTCTCCTTTTCGAAAATTTTAGCTTATGGCCGGAATATATGGTGATTTTTCCGACTAGATCTCCTTTTATTTGCTATGCCTCTTTGACCTTCACCAAGAGAGTTTTTTTACACATAAACATAAATAGCAGAATTTTGGGAAAAGTTTCTTCACCAGATTTCAATTTTTAGAGAGAGAATTCTTATTTGATATTTCAGACATGATATATATAGTAGAGTAGAGTTTTGGGGAAGGTCAACTTTCCTTTTGGGAAGAAATTGAAAATTGAAACTCAAATATGATTTTGGAAAGATGCAATAATACAGTGCATAAAGAAGATGTATAAAATACGCCGGACTGGATGATTGGAGCTTCAGCTTCTCGCTGGAATGTATGGTAATTTTTTCAAACGGAGCTTCTTTGAACAAAAATCCTTTGTCTCCATAAAACGTCATAAGTTCAGCTTCTTCTCCAAAGACTATGTCTGGTTCTTGGTTGTCTTCTCTCTAGGTTGCACTTGATCATGGAGTTTAGTTTGCATATATATTTCAGAAATGAAAGGGATATTTCAGATTGACTATATATATAGCAGTTTTGGCTCCAATCTCAACTTTTGTTTTTGGAGGAATTTCAAATTGAAAATGAAATACAAATACAGGTACGTATAAATAACTTGGATGTACAAAGTATAAATTAACATCAATAAATACATATTTCACAAAAGTGTCATATCAGCCATTTAACCCCTCACTTGACATATTCTAATGAGAAGCGGATGGAGATGATTCATTTCCTTTCATCGAACCCAAGATATCTCTATGTTTGGAAGGTCAAAGAAATCAATGGTCCTGATGAGATTTGCCACGTGTCAACATCAAACTGTTTCATGGATACACAATGTTCATGCGAGTGCATAGACGAAAGACAATCCAAGTAAGATTTACGCGCGACTCTTTCGAGGAGGGCTTTTTTAGGGGAACGATTTGTTTGTTTCTGGGGAAAAGCAAAGCAAATACTTCTTCTATATGGAGACGTTGTCGTTGTTGCGAAGAAAGATGCTTTGTCGCTGGAGATGTCCCTGAAACTAAACTTTCTTTCTCTCTACAACACCATCATCACTTTATATCTTCTTTCTCTCTCTGCAGTCACACCCTCCCCCACAATGAAGAAGAAGAAGCGAGATAACGCCGTCGCCGGAGTTCAATTCATCCACGGCGCACTCTTCCGCCGCCGCCGCCACCTCCACCACTTCCTCCCGCTTCTCTCCGCCGTCGCCGGCGCCCTTCTCTTCCTCATCGCCGTCATTTCATTTCTCTCTCCTCCGATCACCAACCATAACCACCCACACCGCTCGGTATTTGTTCTCTCAATTTCCTTTTTCAATTGTTCATTTTTTAGATTCTTAGTCGTATTTTTTTTCTGAGTTGCTATTCAATGTCTGTTTAGTTGGAAAAAAATGGGTCTGTGGTTCGATCGAATGTGGAACGAAGGATGGTCTTTCTTGTTCCGGTAAGGATTTTTGTAATTCGTTTAGCTATTTATTTAATTTGTTATTGATACGATTTGGTTGATTAATTTGGAATCTTGCGTTAATTTTCTGTCCCTATTTCTCAGTTCTGATTTTGATTGTGATTTTTTGAATTTTTCAGACGAATGGAGGGAGTTTAGGCCGTGATCTATGGAGCTCGAGGCAATCGAATATCTATTACGGATGCAGTAATGCAAGCCATAAATTTCCGAATCATTGTATTGTTTCCTCAGTCTCTCTCTCTCTCCATAAATACACACATATATATTATCTGTGCTTTTACTCCCTTGGGAAAATTGCAATTTATAAACAGAAATCTAGGGATCGAAATTTGAGCTATATTAAGCAATCTTTGACTTTTCTTTTTTATTTAATAATTTATTGAAAGCGTAGTTTTGTTATTGCTATAGTGTAACTTGAGGATTTGACTAGGCTTTTTGTACTTTTTTCTGTTGATCCTCTTAGTAGAAACATCCTCTTAGAAGAAACATTTTCTTATGATCATGTTTTGGGATTTTTTTTCTCTGTGTCTAATAGTCTACTGGTTCTCATGTTTGTGTAATTTCTTCACATATTGATTTGATTTGTACTGTGTTATATGTTGGAGCTGCTGAAGTGAATGCGCATCCCAAGGGGTACTTGATGATTGCAACCAGTGGAGGCTTAAATCAACAAAGAACCGGGGTAAATCTTTTAACATGGATGTACATGCTCATATGCATGAGCATTTTTATCAACTTGAGTTATTTGATTTCTTATAGGAGTTCAGATATGTGCAAAATAGATATAAGATCATCAAATTAATACTTTACATACGCTTGATGTTAATCTTAGTGTCATATGTGGTCACTTATGAAGGGGCATTGTCAAAACCCAAGTTCTTTTTTCTAGTTAGTCTAGAAAATACTATTTAATTTGTATTAATGTGAATGACATACACTAAATCATTAGTAAATGTTTCTCATGATAATATTTTGTTTTAAGCCTCTTAATGCTTGTTTACATTTGGTAACTAGTCAAACATATCCTAACAAATTCTTTCATTTAAGCCTCTTAAATTGTTTTAAGCTTCACATGATTGTTTAGAATATCCCCGTGCTACCACATTCTAGATTTTTTTCCATTTTCAACCCTTTTTTTTGGGTAGCTAAGATAAAATTAGATTAGATAAAAATAAGATGTACAAATACAAGGGGCATTCCTCAGCTATACAAGTATTCCACTGAGTATACTTATAAAAACTTCTCCTCACAACAGTAGAGGAGATACCCTATGATATATATAAGGCTATATAAGCAAGAGAGATCAAAACAGCACCAGAAGCAAGGACCATGTCAACAAGGAGGTCAGGAACCAAAAAAAGAACAGAACCAAATACTGCAACAAACAGCCAATCCACACCTCCCAGCAAGAGTCCTAAACATCAGCAAAATATCAAAACATATATATGAACCAGAACAAGAATTAAAAAGCTCCCCCATTTGTGAATATGGATTTAGGCAAATCCCACTCTCTTTGCTGCCATAGACCCTCCTGGGACTCGTGGGTCATTCATTCATTTGACAATCCTGTTACAATTTGTTTCCTCTCATAGCTTCTTAACTCCACCTCTTGTCGTGGGTCATTCATTCATTTGACAATCCTGTAACAAGAATTCTTAACTCCACCTCTTGTCTGCGGACACTGAGTATAAATGTCGGTCACATGGTTTAAACATGAATCTTTTATTTATGAGAAAGGGACTTTCAATTCTTTTACTTCTCATGTTAGAAATTGCTACATGTTATGTGATTACTGTCGATTGTCGAGGCTAGAAGAAATGGTATACCTACTCTTGGTGCTTCAGGGAAAAAAATTAAGCTAACAACAATAGTCATTATCATTATTACTATTTATCAGTCTATTCCCCTAGTGCATAACACGAGGCTTAGTTCGCGTGTTTTGTTGCAATAATGATTTTAGTAAGAAATAGTTCATTGTAGTAATTGAAGTTTCTATTTATTATGTGTGTTCACTTGTTTCAATTTTGTGAGAAATATTTTTGGTCTGATCAGTCGTTTATGATTAGCAATAACTGTGTGGCTTCTGAAATGTTGCGCTGTTTGATTGTTACATTACAAATTTTCAGTGTATTCAGCTAGATAATATTGTTATTAATACTGAACAAATTGTTCGTATTATGGCCACAGATAACAGATGCTGTTGTTGCAGCCCATATATTAAATGCTACCCTTGTCATTCCAAAGCTGGACCAAAAATCTTTTTGGAAGGATACCAGGTTGTTATCTGTCAGTTTAACTTATCAATTTATGGTCTGACTACTTCACTTCAGTAGTATACATGTTCTGTGCATTTGTACATGATGTGGTGTTTATGCATTTATACATATTGTGGTGTTCTCCGCAGCGACTTTGCTGAAATCTTCGATGTTGATTGGTTTATATCGCATCTGAAAAAAGATGTTGAAATCATTAAACAGCTTCCCACAAAGGGTGGGAAGGTTGCGAGTCCATATACCATGCGTGTTCCAAGGAAATGCACTCCAAGATGCTATCAGAATCGCGTCTTACCTGTTCTTAATAAAAAACATGTAAGTGCTCAGCCCCTTCAAGTAGTTGCTATTCATCTTTTATCTAGAAGACCAATGGATGTGTACATTGTTTAGTGTTGAGTTTTCTGTGGCATTTAATGTTATAGTTCCACCACTAGAAATAAACATAGTGTCAGATCTCTTGCAGATTATTAAACTGAAACTTCAGCCTATGTTTTTGCCTTGTTGCATAATCCATGAATGCTGGTTTGCTTGGTCTGTCAAGATCATCTAGCCTGCCAAAGCCTAAATTTGCAGGTGAGAACTAGAACGAGATGAAAAAAGAAAAAAAACTCATGACCAAGTGTGGTTCCTATTAATAGGAGGTGTTGGCTTGGTGATCTGGGTACGGACTTAACCTTTGGCAATATTTGCACAAAGTGACTGTCCTGAGATTTATACCTGTGTTTTGACATTTTGGGCTTTTATCACTGCACCAGATAGTGGCCCCTTTTGAACAAGGTCTAGATGAAAAATATAATTTCCTAAAAACTGATCACTTAAACTATTTACTTTTAAATGCATTGAAACAAGAAAACAATCACGTATGTGCAACTATTAGTAGACTTCGTCTTAAACTTTTGGTGGATGACTGAAAGTGATTGTGATAGATATCATATGGATGATTGAGTGCCATTTGGGAAAGCCTAGTAGTGGAGTTATCAAAAGGTGATACAGACATGAACATGACGGATTGACGGTCTTAAATAGCTTGTGTGCATGTGTTGAGGGCACCAGACTGTACCTGTGTTCAGGATTCTCTTTCAGTTTCAGGCTTAATGTCCAAAATGTACAACTCAATTCAGTTCAATTCTACAAAGTCTTTGAGGATAATGTTCAACAAGTATCTGAATTTGTTTCTTGCTTTTTATACAATGACCGTCATATATTTGTTGTTTGAAATATATTCTAGCATCATAACCTCTTTTTTTGAAAAAGTCTTCCTGCTTTGGGCTTCGCGTACTTACTAATTCTATTTATTTTAGAATTGACACTTGAAGGCCATCATCCTTTTTGTGGTGTAGGTTGTTCAGCTTACTAAGTTTGACTATAGGCTTGCAAATCGGTTGGACACAGAGTTACAAAAGCTGAGGTGTAGGGTTAACTACCATGCTTTGAAGTTCACTGATTCTATCCTTGCAATGGGTGAAAAATTAGTCACAAGGATGAGGATGAAAAGCAAGCATTTCATTGCCCTGCATTTGAGGTAAAGAGCAATCTGTCCTCGACCTTGCTGTAGGTAACATGCTTATGCATTGCTGTTGGTTGGCTTGGATCCTTGGATGATTGAAGTCAGTAGCCACTTTATCTTTTTTTTTTTGATAAGTCAGTAGCCACTTTATCTTGCTACCTGTGTAGTGTGTAGAGTTGATGCAATTTCTACTTTCTTGGTGTTCAATCAATTTTGAGTTGAGAAACTAACAAGTCTAAAGTTCTTCAGTCAGTATTTAATTTGCATTTATATGAACTATGACCCTTTGGGAGACTTGGTTTCATTGCATATTTATGGCATTGAGGAAATTCAGCACCGTCCCCCAAACAATAACAGCAGTTTACTGATGCGTATAAATGTTTCATGTCATAGATTTGAACCTGATATGCTTGCATTTTCTGGATGCTATTATGGTGGGGGAGAAAAGGAAATGAGAGAACTCGGCGCAATACGAAAGAGGTGGAAAACTTTACATGTGAGGATCCATGTATTCTATTTTATATTATGCATTCTCAACTTGATATAAAGCATGCTTGCGATGTGTAATTTGGATTGGTCTACAGATAAGGAACCCTGACAAAGAAAGAAGGCATGGAAAATGTCCACTAACTCCTGAGGAAGTTGGTCTTATGCTGAGATCATTGGGTTTTGGCGATGATGTTCACATTTATGTGGCATCTGGTGAAGTATACGGAGGTGAAGAGACATTGGCACCACTCAAAGCACTTTTTCCAAATTTTCATTCGAAGGAGACTATTGCCAGCAAGGAAGAGTTGGCACCATTTACATCTTTTTCTTCTCGTATGGCTGCACTAGACTTCATTGTTTGTGATGAGAGCGATGTTTTTGTCACCAACAATAATGGTAACATGGCTAGAATGTTAGCTGGAAGAAGGTATGCAATTGTTTATGCTAGTTTGTGCTCTGAAGCACTATCATGATTAGGTTTGACTTAGAAGGTTAAAGTAGTTTTCCATTGAAACATTGAATTTACAGTTTCAAATGATTCCAGTTTCGCCAAGTTCTGAGTTAAAAGTTGTTCTCATCTCTTCCTTCAAATGATTTAAGATGTAACAACTTGCCCAAAGATATCAGACGTAACAGGGGTTATTTGGGTTGAGAAAAGATCCAATAGAAGTTACGATGTAGTATACTCATTACTCTTGGCACTCAAAATAATCCATTAGGATTGGTCATTCTTTTTTGAAGTTGTTCCTGAACATGCCCTCCTTATTCTTACCTGTATAAGATCCAATAGAAGTTGTTCCTGAAGTTGCCACATAGTATACACTTTTTTTTTTTTTTAACCTGACCAAACAACTTAGTATACACATTTCTCTTGGCACTTGAACTAATCCATTAGGAGTCAATTCTTTATTGAATTTGTTCCTGAACACACCCTCCTTATTCTTACTATTTGTATAGGGCAGAGGCACCACAACTCACACTGATTATTAAACATGTTTTTAAAATTGCAGGAGATACTTTGGGCATAAACCAACAATCCGTCCAAATGCTAAAAAACTTTATCGGTTGTTCATGAGCCGAGAAAACATGACATGGGAGGAATTCGCCTCAAGAGTTCGAACTAATCAGATCGGCTTCATGGGAGAGCCAAATGAGATGAGGCCAGGCAGGGGTGAGTTTCATGAAAACCCATCATCCTGCATATGTGAAAAATTTGAGGCCAAGGCTAGGGGGGATTCTGAAACTGAGGCAATTATCAGCCATAAAAATGCTACAGAAAATAATACGAAGAAGGAACCTGATGAAACAATTAATGATCAATTTACCGAGGATGAGCAGGATTGGTCTGAGCAACCAGAGCTGGAAGAGTTGTTCTCAGATTAAATGAAGGATATATTTACCCTTGGGAAGAGTTACATGCTTTACCTAACCCATTATTTTCATGAAATTCTGTGGGTCTATTATTTAAGCCATCAATGGTATGCTTCTATTGATACACCTTTACCTTGATAAATCGGCTTTGGCTACAGAAAACAGTGTATATATAATGGCCTTGCTAGCTGAGCAGTTCAGGTCTCAGTTTTTGTTATTGAGTTGCAGTTTTTGAGGCGCCAGAAGATGAGCCGCGCTTTTCATATTTTGGAGAATTGTGTACATTAAGAGGCGTTAGGACTTTGCCACCAAAGATGACATTTTATACTTTCTTGGATAAATTCTTGCCATGAACTAAGTGGAAGGGATTTTTATATGATAGGGGAGGCATCGAAAAGGTATGTAGAGAGCTCTTTTTTTTTTTTTTTTTTTAATTTCTTTTTGGTTTTTCAGAATCTTGTTGATAGACATAAATCTCAGAATGTTTATTTGGTTTTAGAATATTTAATTATTCCTGCCAAAAGTCCAAGGCAAAGATGCGAAGAATGTAAAGGTTTTTTTTTTTTTTTTTTTTCCCTTTCAATTTCGTTTGCTTCCAGTTTTGTTTTTTTATTTCTGAAATAGGTTTGAAATGGACAATTGTATGATGAGTTGATGACTTATTGATAGTTCATCTGGATTTCTTGCCAAAGAATACACCTTCTTCTTCTTATTATTCTCTCTCCCTCCCGAGAGAAGTATATATGATATGTTACCTGTACTTGGGTATGTGTGTTAGGTATGGGTATATATCTATATGTCGAATGCGTTAAATTTCCAAACAATTAAAATTTATACTGTTTAATATTTTTTATTTTATTTTCTAGGGTAAAGAATGTCTTGTGTAACATACTGTGTATATAAGCATCATTCATTCATTCATTTTGAAGCAATAAAATAATAAAATAAAATTACTGAATGTGTTTTTTAAGTGCATGTTCAACCAAAAGTGCTGGATACATATTCTATACATATGTGAGTAATGTGTTTCGGAAACTCTTCACCTCTTTCTATTCGCTTGGGATTCAAAGGTGGCTAATTTTTGTCTGCTGGAAAACCGTTAATAAGCAGAAGGCATCAATTTTTACCCCATGCAACTGATGGCGGCATGTTATCCAGCCATCCACAATGTAGCAATAGCTGCAGCACCTTTTTCTTTTGTAAATGTGTTCTATATTGAAATATGGAAATTGAATAATATGCAACAATACCTAAATGAGTTTTTGTACTTCTCTTAGGCTTCAAAGAATGCAAAAGTTAAAGTGCAATCATAGGCAATAAGGGTATTTCTCATACCATCCTATGTTGCATCGACCTCGCTTTGCCTATATCATGATGGACATGGTGTGTCACTGTGTGCTAATCCGTTTAAGGGTGGATTTGGGAAGAAGAGTTCAAAAAAAAAAAAAAAGTTTCCTCCCTCCCTCCCAGATAACAAGATTTTCTAATTTGAGTTTTTTTTATTTTTTATGTTTTTAATTATAACATTTAGAATTTTCTAATATAATCAGTAAAAATATTAAGTTTATACTCACCAAGGCCTTTGTTGAAATATATATTCTATATATGTATAATATATTATACATATATATTATATTCGTTTCCCTTGATTTACTTCTTTCCTTATTACTTTTATTTCTCTTCTTTCCTTATATATTTATATGTTATACATAATATTATATTTGATTTCCTTTATTTCGTCCTTGATTTACTTCTTTAATTTTTTCCTTTTGTCAATTTTATTTGTATCATACAATGTAAACTTATCAACAAGTACAATCAATAAGAAAAATGTTGTCTCCACGGCTCTTGATCCATGGATGTAGGTCTTGGTGCCGAACTTTGTATATGTTGTATTATCTCTCTCTTCCATCTTTCTATTTTATATCTTTTTAACTGACCTCTGATATTTTCTCATCTTCCAAAGTCAAAGGTTAAGTGCCTTCAAATCCTCAAAGAAGCATGCTGGTGTGCGAGTTACTTGCTAGGATTTAAAAAAATATATATTTAGTACTTAGATTAAGGATTTAATAGATATTACATTTAGAATAAGAGTCCGACACTCCTTTATAAGTGTTTTGTCCCCAAATTTTGATTTTTATTAGCTTTTCTTTTTAAAAATAGAGAAAAACACACCCATCAAGTTTTAGGATACAAATAGTGACTATTTATGATAATGTTTATGATAATGTGGTTAAAATGAACTAAAAAATAAAATTTTCTTCTACATAATAATTATTGTATATAAATTTTTTTTTACTCTAATTTTAATTCATTAAGGTTCATCGTTTTACTGTATTGAGTTGCGTCAGTGTTGTATGTTACAAGGTGCCCTTATTATCTTAATGGCAAACAGATAATGGGGGAGTATTTATTGGAACTTTTTACAAAGTTTATGAGGTTTCTTACAAAATTAATATTTTAATAGATTAATTAGAGACGAGGAGGGTTTAGCACAGTCGTATGGTTGAAAAATTCAATTATAGAAGTTATAATTAATGCCTCTTTCTTATTTTTTTTTTTGGAATTATAAAACTTCAACTTTGAAAATAAATTACCCTTTTAAATTATTTCCTCTTTCTTTATACCTAAAAATATTCCTTCTTTCCTTTCTTACATATACTTAACTTTATTTTTTTTCTTTATTTTTAACAATTATTTTCTTTTTTTCTTTCTTCCCTAATTGGATGTATATGGTTATACTTCATTCTTTACTTTCTTTCTTTTTTTGTTCACTTGTCTTTTATATATATCTATATCTATCTATACTATTCTAAAAGTGTAGGGAATTTCTTATCACTTTTGATTTTTTGATTTTTTATTTTTTCACATAAAAAAAGTTCATTAATCTATAATAATTCATATGAACATTAATTCCAAAAAAAATTGTAAGGAATTTCTTAACACTTTTGATTTTTTTTTTGTTCACATAAAAAAAGTTCATTAATGTACAATAATTCATACCGCACATGAACATTAATTTCAACAAAAATTAGCACGTCCCACATATAAATATATACATGCATATGTATACATAGTAAGATTGTAACATAGAATGATAAAAAATTTTAAAAAATGATATAAAAAAAAAAATATATATATATATATATATATATTTAACACGGCATATCTATATCTATATCTATATCTATACTATTTTAAAAGTGTAAGGAATTTCTTAATACTTTTGATTTTTTTTTTTTTTCACATAAAAAAAGTTCATTATAATAATTCGTACCGCATATGAACATTAATTTTTATCTATATCTATATCAATCTATATCTATACTATTTTAAAATTATAAGAAATTTCTTAACATTTTTAGATTTAAAAAAAAAATACAAAATGCTTTTTAATAAATACTTTACATTAAATCTTTTAATCATTCAACAGTTATGTGTTGCCCCCATCCAGTTCCATACTACTACAATCCATACATAAACCCGATACGCAGATACATCCTAGATAGCTCAACAATAGCTAAAGTAG
>JAOTQH010000005.1:6042234-6055854 GCA_025631255.1 Cornus kousa | reverse complement strand
ATCTGATGTGTCATGATGAATTTACACAACAATTTTAGCTTCAAAGGTTATTTTATAACTTTTATGTAAAAATATATCTCCCAATAATAACCAACCATGTGTCATGCAAAACCTACATAACTTTTACAAACCTACTTAATATATGATTGATTCTTTAATGGAATGAGAGAGGGGATGAGAAAGGAAATATGTTGATCTTGATGTGTCAAAAGGTTGTGTAAAATATACAACCCGTTTACACATCGGTGATGTGGCAATATATCTTAACACACTGTTGGAGATGGAAAAAATTTATACATTATAGGTGGCAATGTATATTTTATGCACGCTCTAATAAGTTAGATTTTAAAAATAGACAGTTATTTTAATATAGAAAAAATATATCTTAATTGATTTATAAAATAGCCAATGAATAAATGATCTTCCTTCAAAGAACATGCATTTATTCATCAATTTGAATGAGTTGTGGGATAATTTGTGATGATTAATGCTACAAATAGAGGACCTGTGTCCAGCGAATATATGCCTTCATTTGGTTTCCATATACAAACACTATTAGGTGTAAAGAAAGATACCTATAATAAACACATTTTGGTATCCAATGAAAACCTCAACCATAGAGAATATAATCTCATACACTTATCATCTTCCACGCACAAATAATCAATTTATTGTTTTTGGACATTAACAAATCATCAATTTCATTAAAAGGAAAACAGTTCTTAAACTCATCAACCCTCCAAAATCTGCCACGTGTCCAATTATGATAACCAAAACCCAAGATGCTCTTCTTTAACACATTGGATTGAGAAAGTGGATTATTATTACATAATCAACATAATCATCCGTTATTTATCAGACACTAAACCGGACCAAACTATTTGTGAAAAAGCTTGAAACAGTTTGAAAGACCTTTGAAGACAATAATACCCCTTTGCATATATAGCAACCCATTTGCCACTGTAATGGTAAGATTTATCACTGCGTCTATATGTGTGTGAGAGAGAGAGAGTGAAACAACTGAACAACAACAAAAGGGCGGACATAAACTTCACGAACCCCCTTTTCTTCTCTCTCTACCTTCTCTCTCCACAAATGGTTCATCTTGACGTCTGAAGGACAAAGTCTGAGGCATACACTAAAGCGAAAGTCATGGGTTGCTGTGCGTCGTCGTTTCTAGCGGAGACACACCCGGAAAAAGTACACAAGCTCCACCATGACAGCCCAAAAAACCCACCATTCAACCACCCATCACCCTCCGGTGGCGGGCATGACCCGGTAACCGCCACCGGAGTGCCCTCCTTCTCGGAGTTCTCCTTCGCCGACCTCAAAGCCGCCACCAACAACTTCAGCTCCGATAACATCGTCTCCGAGAGCGGCGAAAAAGCCCCCAATCTTGTCTACAAGGGTCGCTTGCAGAACCGCCGATGGATTGCTGTAAAGAAATTTACTAAATTAGCTTGGCCCGACCCGAAACAGTTTGCGGTAATGGTCTTTTTCTTGAGTTTCATCCATTTTTCTCTGATATGATTGTCTGTTTATAGTTCTGTGTATATAATTCTTTGTGGGTTTTCTAGGAGGAGGCTTGGGGTGTTGGGAAGTTGCGGCATCGAAGGCTCGCGAATTTGATTGGGTACTGCTGTGATGGTGATGAGAGATTGCTTGTTGCAGAATACATGCCCAATGATACTCTTGCTAAGCATTTATTTCACTGTATGTATGATTTGTTTTACATTTGGGGTTTATCATTTAAGCTTGATTTAATCCATCCTAGATTTATTTTATGTTTTAGATTGTATAATTGATGAAATCTTTTAAGCTTGGCTGTTGTTGTAAATGCTTTAATTGGGTAGTTTTTAGTGTATTTGTAAATGCTTTAATTGGGTAGTCTTTTAGTGTATTTGACAAACATTTATTCAAATTGAATCTATAAGGTCCATGAAATAATTGTTTGATTCTCTTTCCCTCTGTCTTATCCTGGGTTTTGCTGTACTGGGGCAGAATGTGGTCCATAAGAGAGGTCAAGGATGGAGTGAGGTGATGGGGAAGTTCCACACTTTCATTTATTGGCTACAGTGGTTTGGTTGTTCTTGATGACGACCTATGTTTAGGTTCTATTTATTGTCTTTGGTGGTTTGGTGGTTCTTGACAACTATTCAGGTTTAGATTCTATTTATTGTCTCCGGGGTTTGGTGGTTCTTAATTACAATCTAGTGGTGTGCAATGATAGGATGGATTTGGTAAATTTGCAGACTCAATTCAATTGGTTGCAGATGCAAAGTTTTAGTTGCTTTTAAAATGCATGGCCAATGTTAGTTATCACTTCTAATTTTTGCAAGTAAATTTAGAATTTTTTTTTTTTTGGGTAAGTATGTAAATTTAGAAACTTTTGTATTATTTCTGTAGCTTTATTTATCTTATTTCATTTAATAACTTATTTTCAAAATTTGGGGTTTTGTGCTAGAGCCTAGCTAGTTTGCTATCTTTGCTTGTTTATACTCCCAACTTTGAAATAGAGAAAAGGTGGAAATATTGCCTTTTCTTGTGGATAGTTTCAGGTTTTTGTTTCTTCTTGACAGGGGAAAATCAAACCATTGAATGGGCCATGCGTTTGAGAGTAGCACTATATATAGCTGAAGCCTTAGACTATTGTAGTGCTGAAGGCCGTCCATTGTACCATGATCTGAATGCTTACAGGGTCCTCTTTGATGAGGTGTTGCAATTTTTCGCCTTCAATTGTAAAGCTTATTATCACATTTGCCTGTGTTTGTCTGTTTCGTTGTTTCTTCAGTCTGTCACATAGAGTGCTATTCTTATATTTGATGGACCTTGTAGGATGGCGATCCGAGGCTTTCATGTTTTGGTTTGATGAAAAATAGTAGAGATGGAAGAAGTTATAGCACAAATCTTGCCTACACACCTCCAGAGTATCTAAAAAATGGTGATTACTTCTCTACTTGAATAATGTGTATTTGTTTGTTCTTCTCTATTATTAACCTTATAGTGCTATGTATGCAAAATGATTCATCTGCAGTGATATGCCTGTCGACCTTAGGGACTCGTGATCAACTGATCTGTCTTTCTTGTCTGTCACATTATTCACATACTTAATATCCTTCCTACCGGTGTTCATATTTCATGGTCCTTGTTTCTCCAAAATCGAGATTCACACATTTTTTTGAAACATGAATTATGAGACTGGTTGGCTCATGATGGAGAATTTTCTATAATGAAATGGGTCAAAATAACTTGTTAATGCCTCATTTTACAGTCAGTATCTGAGTGCCACCAAATGATATGTTCTTGTGTATCTACATTCTAGCAAAAATCAATGAACATTAAAAGATACTAAGAGAGCAAGGCACATCACAAACACTTGAAACCAATTTTTTGATTTTCTTTATGCAAAAACGTCAACATAATAGTCAAGCAGAATTTCACAAAAGCAATTAAAGCAAAACCTAAATAAAGAGAAAATAGGAACATAGAAATAGAGAGAGAAAGGAATAGATGTTTAATTATCTGAGCAACTTAGTTGGAAAGACCATTTCTTGGTTCATAAGAACAAAACTAAGAGAGAACATAGAAAAAAAAAAAAAGGACTCTTTTTGGTTTAGAATGAGCAAAGAATAGGCAGGGAAATTGAGCTCTCTATTTTTTCCTAAAAAGGAAAGAAAAAAAGGAAAAATCAAGTAAAATAAAGCAAAATAGAGGAAACTTTTGAAGTAGTGAGGCACACCTTTGAAGTTTGCCCAAATAAATCCAAAAAAAAAAAAAAAAAAAAAAAAAAAAAAAAAAAAAAAACAACATAATTTATCGACCCTACGATCCTAATTCCGAATCTACTGTGATTCTGCTTCAAAGTGGTCTTTTCACGCGATCTGGATTGATTTAGCAATTAGGGATTTTAAACCCATGATGTAAATTTGTTGTTGATGAGATATATTATTTTTTTTAGCTTTAAATTGGGAATATGATTGTAGTTTTCTTAATCACCTCCTCTTGGGCCCAACGTCTTTGCTAGCGTGACCCTCATGGGCTTGTGCACGTCCTCATTTTGGGTTGGGGATTGGCTCTGATAGCATCTGTCACGACTGACCCACCCTGTTTTGTAGATATTTTTCTTTGCCCATTCTCTGTGCTCACGGTCTTCAAAACTCGTCTACACAGTTAAGAGACATCCACACATATAAATGCCAATAACTTCTCCCCCTAGGCAATGTGGGACATATCTACATAGCAGGGTGGTTCATGACAGTGGTATCAGAGCCAATCCCAAACCAAAAATTGGGGGAGCGTGTACAAGCCCATGAGGGTCAAGCTAGCGAGGACGCTGGATCCAAAGAGAGGGTGATTGTGATGTCTCACATCGCCCGAGGGAAGGCCCTAGGGGGAGAGAAGTTGTTGGCGCTTATACATATTGGATGCCTCCTAATTGTGTAGACGTGTTTTGAAAACCCTAAGCACGAGCAGTGTGCAAAGCGGACAATATCTACATGGTGGTGCGGGTTGTGACACTAATACTTGTATTCTGTAGCTTATTGGTAGTTTAGTTGCGTACCAGATGTTGAAGAAGTTCCATAAATGAAATCCGATGCCAATAAAAATAACCCATCTAATGGTACTTGACGTCAAAAAAACTGCTAAAAGTACAACGTTCTATTCAATATGGCTATGGGGTAAAGTATGTTCGAAAACAACGAGCAAAAATTTTCTATAAGGCTTTTAGGGCTGCTCAATATCCCTTCTTTCTTCTAAATTTTTTCACAAATAATATTTTTGTGATATAGAAGTACATTTTTTTGGAACTGCCATTTGGATTCTCAAATCTGGAAGATATTTATTTCGGACAAACAAGTAGGGAGTCTTCTGTTTCTGTATTCAATCAATATATACTCCTTCACTTGAATTCTAATAAAAGCTAAAATTTTTCTTTCTCATGCTGGATTAATGATATTCTAGGTCGGAGTGAAACAACAATGATTAATTAGTATTGGTATAAAACAAGCTCGTAATCAATGCAATTTCGAATTGAGAGAGATCAAGAATACTCATTGTTTCTTAGATTCATGGACCCAATTCAATCAAGTGGGAAATCGAAATAATGTGGGTTAGGGCAAGAGTAATGAGTTCCAACCTCAATTTGGTCATTGCAGGGAGTAGCCAGAGCCTTAGTTTTTTTTTTTCACCAGCTACAGTTGAGATAATTGTTCCTCAATCCTTGCCAAAAGAAGGGATCGCAAACAAGCAACTAAGCTAATGTTATGGCATCCATGATAGAATCATTCACCAAAGCGACTGACCGATACAGACCAACCTTTTTCTCTTTTTGTTATATGTTGCTTTGTAGGGGTTGATAAATGGAAACATAGAAGCATCGGTATATGAATACCTTTCTAAAAGTTGTAGTTTGAAGAAACTTGGATTCCTTTGTTAAACTTCCTTGATATTAAAATTTGTCACTTCTCTGCACTGGTTCTTGTTTTATGAGACAAGATGATAGTAGTAGTGGATAGTATATCTGTAAATTCTTGGGCTACCCTTTGAAGTGGGTGCTAAATCTGGCTTAGCTTATGGATACTCTGGCAAAAATAAGTTGGTTTCACGTGTGAAGAACATTTTTGGAACTCAATATAATCAAATGTATTATAGCCTTGCTTTGCATATATTAATGACGGGCAATGCACTATTCTTCTCAATAGCATATTATAATTTATACTAATTTAGTTTCTCTGTTTTTTTATTATTTATTTATTTATTTATTTTAACGAATTATCAAATTTATTTAGAACTATTATGGCCTTTATAATATTTTATCAAGTAACATTACTTGAGTGAATGAAGTGCTCTCTCTCTCTCTCTCTCTCTCTACATGTATATATCTTCATGAAAAACTGTTTTTATTTTATTCTGATGCATTAGTAGCTGTGGCGTGTTCTGTTTTATTGTAAAGTGAATAAAGTAAAACTTCTCTCTCTCTCTGTGCATTTTTTTTTTTTTTTAGTTGGTACTCACATACACTGCCTCCACTGAGGTTCGAATCCTGACTTCCCTTTGGGAAGTAAGAACCTGATACCGTTAGGCCACAGACCTATTGGTCTGTGCATATCTTCTTGAAAAGATGCTTTTACCATTTTATATTGCATGTCTAGTTGTTAATATTCATTATATGTCGTTAGCACTGTTTTATGAATAAGATAATATTTCTAGTTTTAAATAGTCTGACATGGCTTTGACTTGTATGTTCTGTAATTGGGATTCTTCGTATATTGTAGGAAGGGTCACCCCTGAAAGTGTTATATACAGCTTTGGCACTGTCTTATTGGATCTGTTAAGTGGAAAGCACATCCCTCCAAGTCACGTGAGTTGCTTATATCTTTATCACATTCTTAAAATATATCATATTTGTAAATGTCTACTTGATTGTAGTGAAGACTTGATTTACTGGATTGCTATGGAAGATTTAAGTTAAAAATTAACTAATTCATAGAGATCAATAGATAAAATCACTTAGTAGGGAAAAAAAGGGGAAATTGTGGTAAGAGGAGAAGACAGATATTAAGTTAATAAGCAGTAATACTGTTCACTTGAGAAATCTCTCACCCACAGAGTAATAATTTACTTGGTTGAGGAAAATCATTAAACTCTTAACAAAGGCATTATAGAATGAAACTTCCCTTACCTTCTGTTACAAATGATTGTTGACGTAATATAATATTCAAATATCATTGACATAATATAATATTCAAATATCATTAGCCAAATCAGTCAGTCATTCATTGGGACTTCTCTCGAATTGGACACTCAACTCATTTAGTTATGTGGCCTTGGAACTCATACCATCACTAGTGCATGTCTAATCTAGCAAAATATCTATATAATGCATTAGACATTTTGTTATTTCCTTCTAATCCATCATAACATTGTAGGCCAAAGTGTTGGCCTACACAATCCTTTACATCCATGTATAGTGTCATCCATCTTAAATGGAAAACTCATAATTGGGTTTGGCTTTGCAGTCCTAATCAAGCATTCATGTCTGCATTCCGTCAATCCATGTAATTTTTTATACTTGTCCAAAAAAAAAAAAAAAAAAAAAAAAAATATCCATGTAATTTTTGAACTAAATTCCTCTGAAAAGATATTTTGTATTATGTAGATAAAATCTTAGTTGTGATTGATGCTGAATGTACATCATGAGCACTGGCATTATTTATGATCTTGATGAAGGTTGAACTCAAAAATATAATGCAAGGAGCGAAGGAGGGATGTTAAGTTTTACATGATATGGATACAAATTGAAAATATTGGGTTAGTTTCCAAACCTTTTGGTATTTCAGGCTAATAAGCATTATGCATGCCTTCCCTAAGAACACAACATGATTTGTATTAGGGACTATCAGTGGAATGATTCCTATTCCTTTGTACAACACCTGAACATGTTGTCTCTTGAGTAGAATGATTTGTTTCATTAAAAGTAGACTCATCACCTGAACATGTTGTCTCTCGAGTAGAATGATTTGTTTCAAGGCTTGTTAATAAATTTCTAGTAGGACATTGTAACCAGTTTGGAATGAGAACTCCTTGAAAATTTGAAATTTGTTTATCATAAACCTCCATAAAGTAAAGTGGCTAATAAATATTGTGTCACGTTCTGAAGTAAAAGTCATGGGTAAACTATGAAGTAGGACCTTCCTAAAGAAAAGACTAGCATGATGAGTGACATCTTTGTTTATCTTGTGAGGAACAAAATTGAGCTTGAAAATTGATTGCTAACGACAAAAATTGAACCGCTTACATATATTCTTAGCATTCAGGAAAAAAGAAAAGAAAAGTAAAAGAAAAGAGAACATAGGTTCATGCCAATCCCTCCCAGGATAGCTTGAGGTGGTTGACCATGTCCACTATTCACCTTCCTCCCTTATCCTTTTGGTATATCATTTTTCATTTTAAAATCATTTTAATTCTTGAATCATCTTGGAAAACAGTTACTATCTTGGATCAACGAGGCTACAAATTATACTCAGCATTATTCATTAATGAAATTGTAGAAACCCCCTTTTATTGGATTTTTATTACTATTTTGTGTAATGATCAGGGAGCGAATGGATTCTTGAAATTGAATTAGAAACGTTTGATTGATTTATTTTGTTGGGTTGTTTTGTGGGTGGGTGGGGGATGAGGTTTGTCGGTGTTTCTTATGAACATTATTATTTAAACACAATACAGTAACAGAGTGCAGAATGCCTTTGAGGATTCATTGTGATAGTTCAATTGTTTATGTTGGTGTTGCTTGGGGAATCTCTGTGGTGACATCTTTTCAAGTTCTATTTACTCTAACAAGATAGAAGTTCCAAGGGTTCAATTAATTTATTCTGTAATGCAGGCTCTTGATATGATACGTGGCAAGAACATCATTCTCTTAATGGACTCACATTTGGAGGGAAAGTTCTCTACAGAGGAAGCAACAGTAGTTGTTGGTCTTGCTTCTCAGTGTTTGCAATATGAACCTAGAGAGCGACCTAACACAAAGGACCTTGTTGCGGCACTTGCTCCACTACAAACCAAATCAGATGTAAGGAACTTTTCCTTTTTTCTGAAACCACCACATTTTTACATTCCTATGTAATTAGCATAGATACTTTGATGGTGCAACAACTTGATATTACTCTTTACCGCATATGACTGATGAAGACGCAAAAGTAGAAAATGTTCCATACATAAATATACTGTGTTGAAATGCTGTAAATAGAATCCCTTTCTGGATCCATAGGACAACTAATTATTTTAATATATATCATTTCAGTGTCATGGTGAAAAGCTGCTTTTTTACTATAAAATTTCTTGTTTAAAATTCTAATAGAAGGATTGGTATAAATATCTTATATTATGACAGATTCCTTAACAGTTTTTTCTTAATGGATACAATAAAAAAAATCATCTTAAAAAGTTTCATTAGCACCATTGGAAATAGATATATAGCGCAAGGAACAATCTAATTAGTCTTTCATTTGTACAATGGCATATAAGAAGACCAACATATACTCGTGCACTTGTAGATAACTGAAGCTTGCTTAACTTTTAGTCTGTGGACTTATAAAGGCCCTTCTGCCAAAGATGATTGGTGTTCTTGAAAATTTGATATAGATGGTCTCTTTGCCAATATGTGCTTATTGGCATAGTTGCTAAAGAAACAAGCATGTGAGGAAGTGAAGTGGAAAATAAAAAAATAAAAGGAATTACCCAAAAAATCCAAGGAACAGGTTGCACATAGGAATTGCTGAGTGACGAAAAAAATATACACATTGACTGCTAATTACACATTTCCTCTAGGATGCAAGTTTCTGTAGTGTTTAGATTTTCAGGTAATAGTGCATACTTGCATGGTTTGAAGCATAGAGCTTCATATTGAAATCACATCACTTATTTCCGTAAATCATTACTATGAGTCTATTAGTGATAAAATATTGCTTCTTAATAATTTTGAAAATCTTTGTTAGCATTCTATCTCTAGCAATAGTTCAATTGAATTGTATAACATGTTTGGTAATATAATATGTGAAATTTATTTTCTTTTAAAAATTCATTTAGCCAAATAGCCTGTTGCACCTCTTGCCTTGATCAGGCGTCTTCACCCACTTAAGCAGCTTTGCTTGAGGTGCATCAGTGCCCTTTAGTGCCTTTAATTCACGTTGCCAAAAACTGTGGTTATCAGATATGTTTTTATATCATCTCAAACAAATTTGATGTGCTAATAAAAGGACGAAAGGAGTACTGCTTTAAGTAAGGATCTGATCACCAAGATTATGGGTTTCAGGTTCCATCTTATGTAATGCTTGGGATATCGAAACATGAGGAAGCCCCACCAACCCCACAACGGCCACTATCACCTATGGGTGAGGCCTGTTCACGAATGGACCTCACAGCAATACATCAGATATTGGTTATGACGCACTACCGGGATGATGAAGGAACCAATGAGGTAATTGAGCTTGTACTAGATGGTCTATTGCATGTCCTGTTTTGAGTTGCATGTTAAGAAATTTATGTTGATGACTCTTGGTTCAGTTATCTTTTCAAGAATGGACCCAACAGATGAGAGATATGCTGGAGGCACGGAAGCGTGGTGACTATGCATTCCGTGATAAGGATTTTAAAACTGCCATTGATTGTTATTCTCAGGTATGGCTTTACATTTCCTGTGTTGGAAAATGTTGTTATGTTCATCAGCTGAGAACATGTTTTCAAATCATGCCCTTACGGGTCAATGGTAGCACTTTCTATTCTAGTCTGTTCAGCAGGTGGGTTATTATCTGGATGGCTGATTGCCAAAAGGGGCAAAATTAGCCCTTAAATTGTTTTCTACTGTTCTTCATCTCCAGTGTTCACAATTTATTAATTGACTCTATCCCTTCCTGGCTTACACACAATGTAATTTTGCAAGTGGACTTGATAAAATTGAAGTTGAGTGAAGCATAGGTTGAAACAACTACGATGTTACATTTATTGATGGCTCCTTTGGATTTATTTTGTGCACAGTTCATAGATGTAGGAACCATGGTCTCCCCAACTGTTTATGCACGACGAAGTCTGTGTTATCTCCTATGTGATCAACCTGATGCTGCCCTTCGAGATGCAATGCAAGCACAATGCGTCTATCCAGACTGGCCAACGGCCTTTTACATGCAGTCAGTTGCCCTTGCAAAACTGGACATGCACCAGGATGCTGCTGACATGTTGAATGAGGCTGCTGGACTTGAAGAGAAGAGGCAAAAAGGTGGGAGATAATCATGAGAATCAACCCATATAAATCACAAGGAAATTTATTCATCACCATCTGTTGTTCTTAACAACTTCCTGACTTAGTAAAATGAGTACCGGAATTGAAATCATCTACTTGTCGTCTTTGCTGCAAATGTATTTATAGTGACAAACTAGTTCCTGCATTAATAAAATTGTTTTCTTTCACCATCTATAAGAACTGTCAGCCTTGGTCTGTGACAAACATTCATGAAATACAATCGTATATGATTGTGGAGAGGTTGAAAGTTCTGAAGGCATGCATGCCCAGTCTTTTGATTGATGAACTTTACAGTCCCTTCTCATTGACTAAAGGGCGAGCATGGAAACAGGTTTTTGATCTCAACGGAGAGGAAGCAATCTTTGTTTCTTATTACATATTAGGCTTTACCACTACAATGTGCAATTCTATCTCAAGTTGAGCTCTTTGGTGTACTAGAAAGGGTTAGTCCAGTGTAGGAGACTCTTATTATTGTGGGTGGGATGGGGAAGGTCTCATGGAATCTCATTGTCTTCAACAATCATTAAGTGGCAACGTGATTTTAATTTTGATCTAGATGCTTCCTCCTCTATGTTTCTGCAATGCCTTAGCCTTACCAGGTCCCAATACTTCCATTTATGATCCATTGCAAGATCAGCATGAGTGGCATTCAAATCTTGTCTCCTCTAGCAAGAAAACGCCAGCACCAGCCTCTCTCTTATGCTTTCCTCTCTTGATGTGCATGCATGCGCGCATGTGTTTCTGACTAATTTTTTTATATTGTCAATTTATTTGCGTGATTAATTACTATCTTAAACAAAATTGAGAATTGATAGTTTACTGAAAGGAGACCTTGTTCCACTCTGGATTCTGCCTTCCTGAGAGACAAGAAGGGTCGCCACCGCCTAGGGGTGGCAAAATGGGTCACAACCCATTAATCTGTTCATATCCGCCCACTTTTTAATGGCTTTGGGTGACTCATTCCTCTCTCTCAAATTATTTCACTCACGATCCTCTCTCTAAATTTGTCTCTCATCAATCCCCCCTCTAAGTTTCTCTCTCTAGAAATTTTCTCTTTCCTTCACTTCTCTCTCTAAAATGAGCCAGATAAATATTGTTAAATTTGAGATTATTTTTTTCATTTGTTATTAAATAAAATTTTAAAACCTTCCAAAAAAATAATTAAAAATTTATAAAAATTAAATAAATAATTAAAATTAAAAAAATATTAAAAATTTAAAATTAAAATTTAAAAAAATTAAAAATAATAATTAAAAAAATATAGTTAATAAGTAATAATTAATGGGTCCACGGGTCATAACTGGTTGACCTTATACATTTTTGACCTGCCCATTTTTAACCCATTCTGAACGGGTTGAATATGGATCTTGACCTACGTTTGACCAGTCCATTTTCACCCGCCCCATTTGCCACCCCAATTACTGCCCAATCACATGCTAATAAATGTTTTCTGGGGAGGGTGTTGGATAAAATGGTCGGAGATATAATTTGTATATACATACAATAGATTAACTGTTCTCATGTGGTTGAACATTTTACTTTCATTAATATTGGTAGGTCACTTCTTAAGAATGGGATGTGAGACTTTTTTTTTGGGTAATATTTACTAGTGCCATGACGTTTGATACATAATGAAATTTAGGTTAGGATTTCAATTTATGACGTAATTGAATATGGTGATGTAATTTCATGAGTAAGTTTTAATGAGTGAGTCCATCTTTCCCATCTGATTTTGATGCTGTTCTATGACTATGCAAGGTCTGATGAGATGGAACATCACAATCATCCAACACGAGTCTCATTATTTTTTCTTGATTAGTAGTCCTACATATTTTTTTACCGCAAATCGGAGAATGTAAAAATAGAATTGCTAGAAATACTAATTTCAATTTCAACTGATTGAAAAAATGCTCCAAAATGTGGAAAAGAGTAAATATAGCAGCAAGAACCATCCACCGGTATATTGATTTATAATCAAATGACAACTACAAGTATATTTTCATGTACAAGTATCAACAGCTAAAAAAAGTTTGTGACTACTGGCTCAGGATATTGAGGAGGGAAACTCTGGTTCTGATTAAACGTCTGAACAGACACTCTAGCTGTTCTTCTGCATCTTGAATGAGTGACTCCATCTTCCCCAACTGATTCTGCAAATTTTCATAATCAGATTTGCTTGTCTTGTGACCGGTGAGCGAGCGCAATGCAGTGGCAACCTTCTCAAACTCGTTCATATCTGTTTCATCTTCTTGTGACACACTTTTCTGATGCATCAGCTTGGAAACCAAAGACCACCCGCTTTGCCTTGATTGCAGCTTTGACCCCACAATAGAGGACAATAAGGACTCAAACGCGGTTACTGTGACAGCTTCAACCTCTGTTAACATGCTAACAATTGCCTCAGTTTGATGGTCTTTGTTCAAGGCTAGAAGGCTTTCATTGTTTCTGATTTTCTTCAAATCCTTTAAGGACTTCTGGATCACCTTCTTCACTTTCTTTTGAGAGCTCAAATATTCACCAAACTCATTTGCATCTCGTCTTCTGCGCAGGATTGAAAGTAGTTGTTGTACATCTTGCTTTGTCTGTGAGAAGACATCTTTAGCAATGGCACATACGTCCAATAGCCTGAGATGCCCAGCCAACGCTTCATCAACCCATTTCTGGTTGCACTCTTGGGAAAATACTTGTTGGGTCTGTGGCAACAGAAGCCAATCATCCACACAATCATACAACTCTTCAAGACCACTTAGTCTGTTGCTGATGGATGGCAATGATGAAGATGTGGCTTCAGAAGCCTTGACTCTGCACAAACGCTCATC
>JAOTQH010000005.1:6027905-6042134 GCA_025631255.1 Cornus kousa | reverse complement strand
AAAGCAATCTAAGTTTGAGTTCCTTTCCCTTTGCACAAGCTCAATATATATATATATATATCATCATAAGGTAAAGGAAACATAAGGAATCTCATCCTCTTCAACAATCAATGAATGGCAACGTGATTATGATTTGGATCTAACTACCACCTCGGCAATGTTCCCTCCCAGTAGGTTCCAAATGACACTACCAAATTTATTACAGAAATGATCAATAAAAAATGCAATGCACGAGTGGCATTGACACCCTGTCTCATCTAACTAGAAAATGATGCAAGACCCATCCTTTCTAATCTGTTTTCTTCTTCTCAATAAATGTGCAAGTGCTCGCACGAGTAGCATTGACATTGTGCATCCTCTTAAAGGAAAATCGCCAGCATCATCCTCTCTCTTCTGTCTCTCTTTTTTTTTTTTTTTTTTGTTAATATGCATCCGTGCGGGTGTGAGACAGCTCTTTTAATGGCCTGAGGAAACACTTTCTATAGTTCTTGACTAAATTATTAGCACGAAAAAATTTGAGATTCATAAATGGCAACACAATCCATATCTGGATCTAAATACAATATCAGCTATGTTTATGCAGTGTCTCCCTCCCACCCTGCAAACAACTCTATTATTTGTTTAAATATTTGATAAGGAAAATGTTAAAATAAATCATAACTACCAACAGGCCTGTGGCCTAACGGTACAAGGCTCCTACTCTCCAAAGGGAGGTTAGGGGTTCGAACCTCAGTGGAAGCAGTGTGTGTGAGTACCAACTAGGAAAAAAAAAAAAATAACAACTTTGGCATTGTTCTCAAAATAATAAGTACTAGTTACCAAGAGTGGTACTGCAATTGTCTGCAGTGCGAATTAACATGGCCCAGTATGATATATAGCATCATTTTTGCATAAACATTTGTGCATATGAAGTTTTACAGTCCTAGTTATTCCAATAGTTTAACAAGTCCTCATGTGCAACAGAGATAAATGTAACAAAAGTGCCGCAGCAGCATAAAAAATAGAAAAATGAAGAAGGTGACCTGCTCTGTAGTATAAGAGGAGACAATTTGTCAATGCCACTCGTGCACCACATAATTCACATATGAATCATGTTATATAATGATAAAATATAAATTCTGATCAAGTTAACATACTTTTATGCCTCATCTAGCTGAAAATAATAATAATAAAAAATCTATATTAGTGGGTGGCAAGTTTGAGGTTGGGGAGACACTAAACAGACATAGTTGGACATTAATGTTCAAATTCAAATCAAAATCAAGTTTGACTCACCTAGAGTTGAAGAGGATGGGATTCTTCCTTTCTACCTTCTGGTATATATTGAGCAGATGTAATCCTTGGGATGTTTAAATGGCAGCTTAAACGTGTTAAGGGCATCAATCGCGAAAGGCACTGCTAGGTTGCAAGCACGGCAAAGAAACTGCAGAATGACTGAATGATTGGAGACTTTCGGTGGCAGATGTGCAGTTTTAAGGCCGTTTCTAATAAACACAATAATGCTGTTCTTAATGTGCATAGCTGTTCAACTCTATCATCTGTCAATAGCAGTGTGCTCGGTGTTCCAAAATCTATGGATTTCAGTTATGACAATTTATCAAAACTAGTTTTTTTCCATTTAATATAGTGTTTCCTCTACGCACAGGAACAAAATGAGTAATGGGTTAATAAGGATTAGGATGAACATCTCTGTGGGTTGTATCTGTGGCTTTGCTAAGGATGTCCTGTTCCAGGCAAATGAACACATACAAGAATTGCAGTCAGTTTCACACAGATGACATCGTGGTGAAACTGGGGTGTCAAATGTGGTTGGAGATATTAACCTCGAGGAAAAGGCAACTGCACTTTCTTTTTCCTCCCATTAAAGACCAATTAAGGCCATGAGAGGTAGAAGCAGTAATTCCCATTGTCATGCAATATTTGTTGCCATTTATATCCCCTCCGAGGACACAACCAAAGCTAAGCAGCTGGTCCTTGGTTTCCCAAACTCATGGAAACAAAACATGTTGTTTTGAGGAATGAATCTCTAGTTACACGTCTTTGATTCTATGTCATACAAACCAGCAGAACTACCTGAAAGAGACAACTACAATTATAGAAAAAAGAATAAAAATCACCAATTACATTGAAAACAACAATATTATTTAGCTGAAATAGTAAATTTCTCTTTTATTTGTTAAATATCAATGTATATCAAAGATTCAAAATGTAGCAGAGAATTTAGAACCTATTCATCTAATAAACCAAATATTCTTTAAAAGAATCTCATGTCAACACACTACGTAGTACATATTTGGATATTCCATCTGCATGGTTGACCCATTCTATCACCCAAGCTAGGGTAAAAACAGTCAAAAGATAGAAGACATTTGCTTAGCACGACCATTTGAATATCAAGTTTGAACTACAATGGTGACTAGCTTGTGAACAGATTAGTCCCTAGGTTCAGATGAGGCATATAATTATTGTATGGAAATTAAATAAAGATAAATGTAATTAAAAAACTATAAGCACAGAGTATTGTTTCTTGCATAATTGCATTGGAGAAAACAACTTGTCAATGGCACTCGTGCATTACATTAAAAATTATATGGTAGGCTGGTAGCACATTAGGCTAAAATAGGCATGTGAATTCAAGTATAAACAAATAATGTTGAGTTGGGTATATGGTGGGAGGGAGACACTCCATAAACATAGGTGATATTGTCTTTAGATCCAAATATGGATCATGTTGCCACTTATGAATCTCAAATTTCTTCATGTTTTTTTTTTTGGATGGTAAAGCAAACACACACATTTTTTTGCCCACGCCCGGACTCAAATTTCTTCATGTTAATAATTAATCAAGAAATAAAATTGAATCTCAGCCCAATTTAACAGAGCTGTCTCATACACACACACACGGATGCACATTGACAAAAAGAAGACAGAAGAGAGAGATTGATGCTGCCATTTCCTAGTGTCAGAGGACGCAGAATTTAAATACTACTTGTGTGCCCACTTAGCACATTGATTGAGAAGAAGAAAACGGATTAAAAAGGATGGATCTGGCATTTTCTAGCTAGACAAGACAGGGTGTCAATGCCACTCGTGCATTGCATTTTCTATGGATCATTTCTGTAATAGCGTCAATTTTTGTTAAGATATGCATGTGATTTTCTGAGTTAAAGAAACAATTTGGTGATGAGTTTGGAACCTACTGGTTGGGAACATTGCGTAAACATTGCCGAGGTAGTAGTTAGATACAAATCAAGATCAAACTGGCACTCATTTAGTTTTTTAATGGTGAGATTCCTTGTGTCTCCTTCACCCCATCATATATATTGAGCTTATACCAAGGGAAAGAAACTCAACTTGAGAGTGAATTGCTACATTCTAGTGCTTAATTTGTAAGAAGAAACAAAGATGACTTCCTCTCCTTTGAGATCAAAAATCAGTTTCCATGCTCGCTCCATTAGCTTGCCCTCTAGATCTCATCCGCTCATTCCTCAATTTGACGAGCGTTTGTGCAGAATCAAGGCTTCTGAAGCCACATCTTCATCATTGCCATCCATCAGCAACAGACTAAGCGGCCTTGAAGAGTTATATGATTGTGTGGATGATTTACTTCAATTGCCACAGACTCAACAAGTATTTACCCATGAGTGCAACCAGAAATGGGTTGATGAAGCCTTGGCTGGTCATCTCAGGCTCTTGGATGTGTGTGCCATTGCTAAAGATGTCTTCTCACAGACAACGCAAGATGTACAGCAACTTCTTTCAATGCTGCGCAGAAGACGAGATGCAAATGATTTTGGTGCATATTTGACCTCTCAAAAGAAGGTGAAGAAGGTGATTCAAAAGTCCCTAAAGGATTTGAGGAGAATCAGGAACAATGAAAGCCTTCTAGCCTTGGACAAAGACCATCAAACTGTGGAAATTGTTAGCATGTTAACTGAGGTTGAAGCTGTCACTGTAGCCGTGTTTGAGTCCTTATTGTCCTATATTGCGGGGTCAAGGGTGCAATCAAGGCCAACTACTTGGTCTTTGATGTCTAAACTGATGCATCAAAAAAGTGTATCTCAACAAGATGAAGCAGAAATGAACGAGTTTGAGAAGGTTGCTACTGCATTGCACTCACTCACCGGTCACAAGACAAGCAAATTCGATAATGTCATGAATGTTGAAAATTTGAAAAATCAGTTGGGGAAGATGGACTCACTCATTCAAGATGCGGAAGAAAAACTAGAGTGCCTGTTCAGACGTTTAATCAGAACCAGAGTTTCCCTCCTCAACATTCTGAGCCAGTAGCCAGGAAAAAAGAAAAAGAAAAAGAAAAAAAGAAGATTAGCTGTTGATACTTGTACATGAAAATATACTTGTAGTTGTCAGTTGATTATAAATCAATATACTGATGGATGATTATTGCTGCTATTTTTTCTCTTTTCCTCGTTTTGGAGCATTTTTTTTTCAAACAGTTAACAATGAAATTAATATTTTTAGCAGTTCAAATTTTACACTCCATCTCGCGGTCTCATATGTAGGACTACTAATCAAGAAGAAAAGGTAAAAAAATAATAATAATGATGACTCGTGTTGGATGATTTTAATGTTCCATTCTATCATACCTGGCATAGTCATAGCTGCATCAGAAGAAGATAAAGATGGCTTGCTTTCAAATATAAAATGAGACAATTTCTCAATGCCACTCGTGCAGCACATGGTATATATTATGAATCATGCCATATAATATATATGTTGACTATGTTAACATAATGTTATGCTTCAACACATTGAAAAAAAATAAAATAATCTACACTATTGGGTGGCAAGTTTGAGGTTGGGGAGACACTAAACAGTCATAGTTGGACACTAGTGTTCAGATCCAAGTCACAATCACGTTGGGACTCACCTAGAGTTTAACAGGATGATATTTCGATTTTCAACTTTCTTCTTTCTGGTTATAGACCTTGGTTTCCAAAATTCATGCAAATAAAAAGTGTAGCTTTGGAGGAATGAATTTCTCTGTGTACAGGTCTTTGATTCCAAGTTACACAAACCAGCACTGAGAATCCTGAAAAAAACAATTACAACTGCAGAAAAAAAACAGTAAAACTCATCAATCACATTGAAAATAACAATGTTATTTCTCTGTAAAAGTAATATAAAAAAAAAAACTCTACTAACCTTTCTTTTGTTTGTTACATATTAAATAGGTATATCAATAAGTAGCCAAAGACAGAGTATTTTGTTTTTGAAAAATCTCATGTCAACATGTAGCTACATGAAAGTATTAAGTATCCAAAAACCTTAATTCGAACATTATCAGAAGATAATAAAAACTCAAATCCAAAATTTAAAGAAATTAATTTTTCATACAGTGACCAACAGGCCTGTGGTTTAGCGGTACAAGGCTCCTATTTCCCAAAGGGAGTTCAGGGGTTCGAACCTCAGTGGAGGCAGTGTGTGTGAGTCCCAACTAAGAAAAAAAAATAAAATTATACAGTGAGAGTGGGGAGCTGCCATTTCTTTCATTTTTGCAAAGAGTATATAGCAGACTCTAAGAATGATGGGTATTACAAACCTCATTGCAGTTAAATTTTAATTGTTAGTTATGCATTCAAAATAGAAAGATAAATGTAATTTAAAAATTATAACCACAGAACAAAATAGTGTTGGGTGTTTCTTTCATTGAAGGAAACAAGTCAATGCCACTCGTGCATTGCATTAAAAATTATTCGGTAGCACGTTATGCTAAAATAGGCATGATATTTCAAGTGAAAAGAAATAATAATGAGTTGCGTACATGGTGGGAGGGAGACACTGCATAAACATAGCTGATATTGTGTTTAGATCCAAATATGGATCATATTGCCACTTATGAATCTCAAATTTCTTCATGTTAATAATTAATCAAGAAATAAAGCATTTTCTCAAGCCAATTTTAAAAGTTGTCTCACACACCCGCACGGATGCACATTGACAAAAAGCAGACAGAAGAGAGAGAAAGATGCTGGCATTTCCCTGTAAGGGGATGCAGAATTTAAATACTACTCATGCGCACACTTGCACATTGATTGAGAAGAAGAAAACATATTAAAAAGGATGGTTCTGGCATTTTCTAGTAAAAGTAGACAGGGTGTCAATGCCACTCATGCATTTTATATTATATGGATCATTTCTGTAATATATGAGATAATGTCATTTTATTTTAAGATATGCATGTGATTTTTTGAATTTAAAAAAATAAAAATAAAAAAATTGGTGGTGAGTTTGGAACCTGCTGGGAGGGAACATTGCATAAACATTGCCGAGATAGTAGTTAGATCCAAATCAAGTTCACGCTGGCACTCATTTAATTTTTGAATGATGAGATTCCTTGTGTCTCCTTCACCCCATCATATATATTGGGCTTATACCAAGGGAAAGAAACTCAATGTGACATAGAATTGCTGCATTCTAGTGCCAAGCTTAATTTGTAATAAGAAACAAAGATGGCTTCCTCTTCTTTGAGATCAAAAACCAGTTTCCATGCTCGCTCAATTAGCTTTCCCTCTAGATCTCATCCGCTCACTCCTCAATTCGATGAGCGTTTGTGCAGAGTCAAGGCTTCTGAAGCCACATCTTCATCATTGCCATCCATCAGCAACAGACTAAGTGGCCTTGAAGAGCTATATGATTGTGTGGATGATTTGCTTCTATTGCCACACACTCAACAAGTATTTGCTCAAGAGCACAGCCAGAAGTGGGTTGATGAAGCCTTGGCTGGGCATCTCAGGCTCTTGGATGTGTGTGCCATTGCTAAAGATGTCTTCTCACAGACAAAGCAAGATGTACAAAAACTTCTTTCAATCCTGCGCAGAAGACGGGATGCAAATGATTTTGGTGAATATTTGTCCTCCCAAAAGAAAGTGAAGAAGGTGATCCAAAAGTCCCTAAAGGATTTAAAGAGAATCAGAAACAATGAAAGCCTTCTAGCCTTGGACAAAGACCATCAAACTGTGGCAATTTTTTGCATGCTAAATGAGGTTGAAGTTGTCACTGTAGCCGCATTTGAGTCCTTATTGTCCTATATTGTGGGGTCAAAGGTGCAGTCAAGGCCAAGTGGGTGGTCTTTGGTTTCCAAGATGATGCATCAGAAAAGTGTGTCACGGCAAAATGAAACAGATATGAACGAGTTTGAGAAGGTTGCCACTGCATTGTGCACACTCACCAGTCACAAGACAAGCAAATCTGATAATGTCACGAATGTTGAAAATTTGCAAAATCAATTGGGGAAGATGGACTCACTCATTCAAGATGCGGAAGAACAGCTAGCGTGCCTGTTCAGACATTTAATCAGAACCAGAGTTTCCCTCCTCAACATTCTGAGCAACTAGACAGAAAAAAGAAAAAAAGAAAAAAAAAAAAAGAAGATTAGCTTTTCATACTTGTACATGAAAATATACTTGTAGTTGTTTTTTTTATTATAAATCAATATAATGTGGATGATTATTGCTGCTATATTTTCTCTTTTGTCGTTTTGGAGCATTTTTTCAATCAGTTGAAAATGAAATTAATAATTCTAGTAGTTCTATTATTACACTGTCCATCTTGTGGTATCATATTTAGGACTACTAATAAAATAAAAGAATAAGACTCTTATTGGATGATTTAAATGTTCCATTTTATCAGACCTAGCATATTCATAGATCAGCATCAGGAGAAGATAAAGGTGACTTGAGATGTATAAATAGCAGCTTAAAATGTTCAAGGTCAGTAATCACGAAGGGCAGTGCTAGGTCACAAGCAGGATCAAGAAAGTGTGCATGAGAGGTGGAAGCAGTCATTCTTACAGTCGAGCATATTTGCAGCCGGTCCTTGGTTTCCAAAATTCATGCAAAAAAAAAAAAAGTGTAGCTTTGGAGGATGAATTTCTCTCAATACATGTCTTTGATTCTAAGTTATACAAACCAGCACTGAAAAACCTGAAAGAAACAATTACAATTGCAGAAAAAAACAGTAAAACTCACCAATCACATTGAAAAGAACAATGTTATTTGGCTGAAAAAGTAATATCCACAAAATTATCTACCAACATTCTCTTCTTGTCTGTTAATGCCACTCATGCACCACATAATTCACATATGAATCATGCCAGAAAATCATAAAATATAAATTCTGACCAAATTAACATACCTTTTTGCTTCAACAAGTTAAAAAAAAAAATCTACACTATTGGGTGGCAATTTTGAGGTTAGGGAGACACTAAACAGACATAGTTGGACATTAATGTTCAATTTTCAAATCACAATCAGGTTTGACTCTCCTAGAGTCGAAGATAATGAGATTCCTCCTTTCTACCTTTTAGTATTTATTGAGCAGATGGAAAGTAGATGTTATCATTGGGATGTTTAATCGCGAGACGCACTGCTATGTTGCAAGCATGGCAAAGAAACTGCAGAAAACCAAAGTGTATAGCTGGATGATTTAAGGGTATTGGCTTACTGAGTGGATTGGAGACTTCTTGAGGAAGATGTGAATTCTTTAAGGCCAATTCTAATAAACACAATATTGCTGTTCTTAATGTGCATAGCTTCTGTTCAACTCCTACATCTATCAAAATCAGTGTGCTCAATGTTCCAAATCTATAGATTTCAGTTATGAAAAATTATCAAAACAAGTTTAATTGCAATCAGTTTCACATAGATGACATGGTGGAGAATATGGGGTTTTATACGTGGTTGGAGATACTAATTTTGAGGAAAAGGCAAGGAAGGTGATCCAAAATTCCCCAAGGGTTTGAAGAGTATAAAAAACAACTGCAACTTCTTGGTTTCTCCCTCTTCAGCAATAATCAACCAAGGCCATGACAGGTGGAAGCAGTCTTTGTCATTGTTTTGCAATACTTGTTTGTCATTTTTATCCCCTCCAAGGGCACAATAAAAGCTAAGCAGCTGGTCCTTGGTTTCACAAACTAATGGAAACAAAACATGTAGTTTTGAGGAATGAAACTTTAGTAACATGTCTATGATTGTATGTCATACAAACCAGCAAATATTAATGTATATTAAAAAGTAGCATAAAGTTTAGAACCTATTCATCTAACAAAACAGAGTATTTAGTTTAATAAAACAAAGTATTTAGTTTTTGAAAAATCTCATTTCAACATACTACATGAAAGTATCAAGTGGCCAAAGTCCTTAATTCAAACATGATCAGAACATAATAAAACTCAAATCCAAAATTTAAAGAAATTCCTTTTTCATGCAGTGAGAGTGGAGAGCTGTCAATTCTCTCATTTTTGCGAAGACAGTTAACGTTTAATTGTTATTTATGTACTCAAAATAGTTTCAAGTTTAAAAAATGTGTGCATAAGTGATTCTGTCCTTGTCTATACAGACTTGGGCTTCTCCAACCAGATAGAAGGCATTTGCTTAGTATGCACATTTGAGTTTCAAGTTTGAACTACGATGGTGACTAGACTAGTAATCAGATTAGTCCCTAGGTGCAGACAAGGCAAATAATTGTTGTAAGAAAATTAAATTAAGATAAATGTAATTAAAAAACTATAAGCACAGAATAAAATAGTGTTAGGTGTTTCTTGCATAATTGCATTGGAGGAAACAAGTTGTCAATGGCACTCGTGCATTGCATTAAAAATTATACAGTAGCACAATATGCTAAAATAGGCATGTGATTTGAAGCAAAACCAAATAATACTGAGTTGGGTACATGGTGGGAGGGAGACACTGCATAAACATAGCTGATATTGTGTATAGATCCAAATATGGATCATGTTGCCACCTACGAATCTCAAATTTAATTAGTATAGAAAGCGTTTTGTCAGGCCAATTTAAAAGAGCTGTCTCACACACCCTCACGAATGCACATTGAAAAAAAGAAGACAGAAGAGAGAGGAAGATGATGGCATTTTCCTGCAAGAGGATGCAGAATTTAAATACTACTCGTGCACCCACTTGCATATTGATTGAGAAGCAGAAAACAGATTAGAAAAGATGGTTCTGGCATTTTCTAGTTAGAGTAGACAGGGTGTAAATGCCACTCGTGCATTGCATATTTTATGGATCATTTACGTAATATATATTAGATATCTCATTTTATGTTAAGATATGCATGTGATTTTCTCAGTTAAAAAAATAATTTGGTGGTGAGTATGGAACCTACTGGGTGACAACTTTGCATAAACATTGCCGAGGTAGCAATTAGATCCAAATCAAGTTCACGCTGGCACTTATTTATTTTTTGAATGATGAGATTCCTTGTGTCTCCTTCACCCTATGATATATATTGAGCTTATACCAAGGGAAAGAAACTCAACTTGAGATTGAATTGTACATTTAGTTCCAAGCCTAATTTGTAATAAGAAACAAATTAAGATGGCTTCCTCTCCTTTGACATCAAAAACTGGTTTTCATTCTCGCTCTGTTAGCTTGCCCTCTAGATCTCATCCTCTCATTCCTCATTTTGACGAGTGTTTGTGCACAGTAAAGGCTTCTGAAGACACATCTTCATCATTGCCATCCATCAGCAATAGACTAAGTGGTCTTGAAGAGTTATATGATTGTGTGGATGATTTGCTTCTTTTGCCACAGACTCAACAATTATTTGCCCAAGAGCGCAACCAGAAATGGGTTGATGAAGCGTTGGCTGGGCATCTCAGGCTCTTGGATGTGTGTGCCATCGCTAAAGATGTCTTCTCACAGACAAAGCAAGATGTACAACAACTTCTTTCAATCCTGCGCAGAAGACGAGATGCAAATGATTTTGGTGCATATTTGACCTCTCAAAAGAAGGTGAAGAAGGTGATCCAAAAGTCCCTAAAGGATTTGAAGAGAATCAGAAACAATGAAAGTCTTCTAGCCTTGGACAAAGACCATGAAACTGTGGCAATTGTTAGCATGTTAAATGAGGTTGAAGCTGTCACTGTAGCCGCCTTTGAGTCCTTGTTGTCCTATATTGTAGGGTCAAAGGTGCAATCAAGGCTGAGTGGGTGGTCTTTGGTTTCCAAACTGATGCATCAGAAAAGTGTGTCACAACAAGATGAAACAGAAATGAACGAGTTTGAGAAGGTTGCTACTGCATTGCACACACTCAACTATCACAAAGCAAGCAAATCTGATAATGTTATGAATGTTGAAAATTTGCAATATCAGTTGGGGAAGATAGACTCGCTCATTCAAGATGCAGAAGAACAATTAGAGTGCCTGTTTAGACGTTTAATTAGAACCAGAGTTTCCCTCCTCAACATTCTGAGCCAATAGGGGAAAAAAAACCTTCCTGATTAGCTGTTCATACTTGTACATGAAAATATACTTGTAGTTGTCATTTGATTATAAATCAATATATTGGTGGATGATTATTGCCGCTATATTTACTCTTTACCTCATTTTTGAGCATTTTTTTTCAATCATTTGAAAATGAAATTAATATTTGTAGGACTACTAATCAAGAAAAAAGGAAAAAAGAATGAGACTTGTGTTGGATTATTTTAATGTTCCATCTCATCAGACCTAGCATAGTCATTCAGCATCAGAAGAACATAAAGGTGACTTGATATATATAAATAGCAGCTGAAAATATTCCAGGCCAGCAATCACAAAGGGCAGTGCTAGGTCACAAGCAGGGACAAGGAAGTGCACTCTAGTTCAGTGTGTAGCTAATAGCTGGATGATTTAAGGGTATTGGTTTACTGAGTGGATTGAAGACTCCTTGAGGCAGATGTGTGTTTAAAAGGTATTTAATTTAGATGACTCTGTCAATGAAGTAAAGACATATACACCTTAAATTTTAAGGCAGGCCATAACCTACCATACCAAAGATAATTTAACAAAGAAGATGTCAATGATCAAAAGTTCAGATTTTTATTCGTGTTCATCATTTTTTATACTGGTAATCATTCAAAATGGGAACAAAATTTCAGCCTGCAATTGATGAAGAATATCGGGCATGGAAATAAAGTAAGGATTCAGTGTGATAATATATTTACTTCAAGAATTGGGGTTGATGTAGGAAAATTTTGGAGTCTTCAGTGCATCACAGATAATAAGTTTTCTATATTTATACTCATAATATAATGATACTGCATTTGCTGTGACTGTTTCCAATTCAAAATGTCTTTGAAATCAGTACACTTGCTCACCTACATTAGGCTTTTTGTTTTAAGTGTTTTTTAATGTGTCATGTCAAGACAATATCGATCTCAGCCCTAAACTATTGGCTCAGCACGTTCATCTTGCCTAAAAGCTCAATTGTTGAGCTCACATGCATTCTAAGAAGATTTATTTCTATGGTCTGGTTCTGAACTAAAAAAGACAGGAGCGAGTGGCCTGGTCCAAGGTTTGCCACCAAAGAGTCATATGATAGAGGCCAGGCTAAGAATTCCAAACATTGCTGGGGTGATTAAAACAAACTGGGACATTCTATATATCAAACAACAAGCAAATTATTTGGTCATAGTGGTGTTGGACATACCCTGTCGAGGAAAGGAGCCTCTTGACCTTGAAAATACGACTGCAATGCTCATGGAGCTGGAGGAAGATGTTAGCAGCTCAGACACACATGGTCAGGCCTTTCGTCTAACACGTGGTGGGCGATGGTAAACAAACTTTCTTTTGGCATGATAATGGAACACTGCAGGGGTCAGTCCTTGAGCAAGTTGCTGCAGAACTTTTGAAACATTGAACATCCCCCTGCACTCCACAGTTTATGATGTTTATCACATTTGGGTTGAAAGAAACGGCAAAATTATATTCAAACATGGGATCATCACAAAACACAGTTCTTGGCATCTATATCTGTGAAGCTCTCGCATGAAGTTCCAGAGAGCCCCAATTGTTCACCGGAAGGTTGAATTGCAATTTGCATCCATCCCCTAATTGTTTGGCTTGGGCTTTGAGACCCTAGTTTTGTTTTAGTCTTAATTTAATCTTGAACAGGCCTTCGGCCTTTGTATGACTTGTAACGAGTGTTGTTCGTATGGGCCTAACCCGGCCTTATAAGCCCAACCCTATGTACAGTACATATTTCAAGTTTGTTTAGAAAATATCGTCTCTCTCACGCATACATGAACATTGAGAACAAGAAAACAGAAGAAAAAGATTGATGCTGGCATTTTCTGATGAGAGGAGGCAGAATTTAAATGCTGCTTGTGCGCGCACTCGTACAATTATTGAGAGAAGAAGCAAACATAGTAGAAAGTATGGTTCTGGCATTTACACTATAGAGGAGACAAAATGTCAATGCCATTCGTGCATTGCATACTATATGGATAATTTTTGTAATATATCAGATAGTGCCATTTTATGTTAAGATATGCATGTGATTCCTGAGTTGAAAAACAATATGGTTGCAAGTTCTGGTGGGAACATTGCGTAAACATTGGCGAGGTAGTAGTTAGATCTAAATCAAGATCACGCTGGCACTCATTTAATTATTTGTTCAATGATGAGATTCCTTGTGTCTCCTTCACCTTATCATATATAAATATATAGAGGTTATACCAAGAGAAAGAAACTCATCTGAGACTGAGAGTGAATTGTACATTCTAGTGCTAAGCCTAATTTGTAGTATTAAGAAACAAAGATGGCTTCCTCTCCTTTGAGATCAAAAACAAGTTTTCATGCTCGCTCTGTTTCCCTCCTCAACATTATGAGCCAATAGTGAAAAAAAAAAAAAAAAAAAAAGCTGTTCATACATGTACATAGAAGTGTACTTGTAGTTGTCATTTAATTATAACTTAGTATACTGGGTGATGATTATTGCTGCTATATTTAGTTTTTACCTCGTTTTGGAGCATTTTTTTTCAATCTGTTGAAATTTAAATAGGTATCTCTAGCAGTTCTATTTTTACACTCTCCAACTTGTGGTGTCCCATGTAGGACTACTAATTAATCAAGAAAAAAGAACTAGACTCGATGTTGGATGATTTCAATATTCCATTTTATCAGACCTAGCATAGTCATTGATCAGCATTAGAAGAAGATAATAATAATAATTACACCTTAGGCTTCCGAATATAGGCTTCTTAATCTTGAGCCACATGAAACATGTTTTTATGCTAATATTAGCCCTCCAACACAAGGCTTTCCAAGAAGGGAATTGCCACGGAAACAAAGAAGCTTTCATGTCCAAACATGACTGCTGCTGATGTGAAAATCCTTGCGATTCGGAACGATGGCGTTTACCTGTAAAACAAAGGAACGTCACCTGGAATGGCACCGGTGGGGTGCCAGCCAAGGACCCTCTGAC
>JAOTQH010000005.1:5967398-5988301 GCA_025631255.1 Cornus kousa | reverse complement strand
ACACATTCTTCTTTATTTATTCCTCCTCCTAACACCTTACTAATATTTTTTTTTTTAAAAAAAAAAAAAAAAAACCCTCTATATAATATATATTTAACTACGGAAAAATAATTATAATAATAATTAATCCACTTTTATTTGGGTCAAACCAGATCGACTAAACTCATAAATTATCTGAATGAAGCAAGAATTATTATTATTATTATTTTTTTAAGGTTAAGCAAGAGAGATTATTATTATTTTTTTCTTCTAAAGATGGGAATTTTGATTGTTAGCCTATCAGATCTATTCGTCTCCTTCATCTATCGGTAAACAAACCCACATCAGTACCGCACGGTTACCGGGCAAGGCAAGTATATCCCTTTTATCCCAGGCAAAGCACAGAGACCTTCTTCCGGTCAAACCCAATTTCCGCTAGAGGGAGAAAGAGAGAGATAATGGCGAAGTCCGGAACGAACTTACAGAACCTAGATCTCCTTCCCACGGCTCTCCTGGCGACCATCGTGATGAAGCTCGATGTCCCATCCATCCGCTCCGTCGCATCCACATGCAAGTCCTTCAGGACCTGCGCTTCTCAAATCCTTTCATTCCTCCCCAGTTTCCACCTCCTCGTAAGCCCACATATATATATGTTTTTACATATAAAACGTATTACATAGCTTCAATTCTATCTGATTCACTCACTTTTGGTGGATCGCTACTTTGTGTGCAGGACGTCGCGCTCTCAATCGATTTGTTGAGGCCTTTGTTGCCTCCAAACCCTTACCTAGGAAGCCTCACGGTCGATTGTACTCGCCTCGATGATTCCGCCATTGATTCTCTCCTTCGCCCTTCTTTGCACGAGCTTTCCCTTCACAATTGCGCCGATTTCAGCGGCAAGCTTCTTTCTGAGATTGGAGTGAGATGCAACGACTTAAGGTTTGTTCTCTATCTCCATCTAAAAAAAATTCCTTTTCCAAGTTCTTTTAGCATAAAGTTCTGTTCTTTTGTGTGTATGTGTGCTTTTAAATGCATCTTTATGTGTTAGTCATTAATTAGAAAAATATTGATTTGCTATGTGAATCTTTCCCTTTTTGACTGTGATTGGGATGTTCTCAACTTGAATTTTGAATTTATGTAATACTTGATTTGATTTGTAACTGGATCCTTGAATTATGAATTTATGTAATGCTTGATCTGTAACTTTCATCCTATATCAAGTGATACTTTTATTAGCTTTGCCCTTTTACTTTTCTTCAGGTCTCTATACTTGAGTACAGTTGCAGAAAAAAGAGGACGATCACTT
Organism: Cornus kousa; assembly: GCA_025631255.1. Taxonomy (NCBI): domain Eukaryota; kingdom Viridiplantae; phylum Streptophyta; class Magnoliopsida; order Cornales; family Cornaceae; genus Cornus; species Cornus kousa. The sequence goes on along the minus strand of JAOTQH010000005.1, from coordinate 5,987,016 downwards.
CTTGTTTCTGATCTAGAGGCGTTGCTAAGTGGTTGCACTGAATTAGAAGTAAGGCTTTTTTTTGTTAATGTGGTTTGTTGAACATTGAACTTAAACTACTTAAGAATTAGTTTTAATAAGAGTTTTAATGACAATGGAATTGATTGATAGGGATCCCCTTTTAATTTACAGTTATGCAATTTGAGTTCATGGGATTGGAGAAAGATATTAGTTACATCAATCTTCCATATTTTGGGGTTATTTGTTTTTTTTTTTTTTTTTAAAGGGAAAACAAATGGAACTTTATGGCTAAAAGACTCTAGTCTTTGTATTGTGTTAGCCACATACGCAATTATTTATTCTAATCCGTCCTGACACGTTACTTCGGAATTTTCAAGGAGGGTGTTATTTGTTGGTTCAAGAGGGAAGTGCCGACTCGAAATGGTGTTGCGGGGATTTTGTCATGGAGATGTACATACTTGATGGGAATGGAACATGAGTAATTCTTTGGGAAGTCATTCTAGGTCTCACATGTGTGACAAGTTACAGAGAGAAATTTCACTAGCAAAACAAGGCTCCTTTCAGTCTCTAGAGAAAAGCCCACTTGATGACCATGGGATGGTCTCCCTCTCCTTCATCTCTCCTCTCTTTATTCATCCTCTAATATTCTCACCCTTCTTTTTGGCCTTTCCACTGTGATGTGTAAACTTATATCTCGAACCACCTCCTACAATCTTATATTATATACAAGAATTAGGAGTAGGGGCCATTGCTTGGTCGAATGGTAAAAGATCGAACTATCAAGTGCAAGTAAGCATTTAGCACCCAGTAATGGCAAGCACAACATTGGATTTGTATTTATTAGGAAAGTAGGAGTGACATTTAGGGAACCCATGATACAATTCATGAGCTACTACGTCGGAGATTTCGTTCATCACTCAGGGATATATATATATATACACACAGTTTTGGAGTGTACTCAGTGTTGTTAAAGATGCGCGGTGCGCCCATGCTCGCGCCTTGGCGCACCTAGGCTCAAGGCTCAGGTTTAGCGCCTGTTGTCATCCCAAGCTCACTGATGTTTATTAGGCGCATGTCTCGATTGCGCCTCGTCCTGCTTGTGAGGTGCGCCTCACTAATATTTGTTTAAAAAAATACGATTGTTCTATTTCTTAAGCCAAAAAGGATATTTTTAGTAACTTAATAAACAAAAAAAAAAGCCCAAGCATCCGATAGAAGGAATTTTGTACAAAAGAATAAAAAAATAAGAAAGTCCAAGAGTTAAAGTATTAACCGAACAACGATAGAATGAAATTGTGAGATGAAAACGAAGCCCTAGTTGTAGAGATGAACGACGAAGCCACGTTAGTTCTTTCTTTCTTTTTTCTCTCCTCCTCTAGATCTCCCCTCTCTTCTTATCTTTGTTTACATCTCTCTCTTCTTTTAATTCTCCTCTCTGTGTAATTTTATTTATTTATTTTTTAACATATTTATTTCTTTTTGTGCTTTGTTTTGCCAACGAAAAAAAACACATTTTGCTTTGCCTTACAAGAAAACTAATTTGTGCTCTGTTTTATGATTGTTGGATGCTTGTATAGTTGATGGATTTACTTTTTTGTATTTGATATTCATTTTTAAAATATTGATATGATTTATTAGATATGAATGTTCTTAATTTAATTTTTTAGTTGTGCGACTCACTTCACTCAGGCCCGCACGCCTCGCTGTGCGTCTCACGCTTAGGCTCCAAAGAACCTCTAGTGCCTTGATGCGCCTTGGGCCTTTAATAACACTAATTAGGTTAGTTTCAGTTTTAAGGGAAGTCCATGTAATTATGGTAAACGATAGGGGAGGTTCGTGTAATTTACCCTTTAAAAAAAGACAGGTGATGAAAATTTCTCAGTATATTAAGAACTCTCTACTACAATTGCATTCATCCAAACTAGAACTGTATTAGTCAACTTAATGATTATAATTTTATATTGGGTGCACATAAGACCACATTAGCTCAAACTTGGTCCAAACGGCAGAAAATTGGGAAGACTAACGTATGCCAAGTTTAGAGTAGGTTGGGCTCAAACCAGCCCTAACACAGTACAAAACTGAGCTTATGCTATTACCATTGCAAATACACTTGATTCTCATTATATGATATGCAATACGGATATATGTTTTCAGGGTGAGAAACTTGTGATGGACAAACATTTTCATTTTATCTTTTGATCACTTTGATCTATTTAAAACCCTCGAAGGTTTTGATAAAATCATCAAAATTAGAGGGCTTTGATAAAATTATAAACATGTGAAAAAGATAAAAATTTATGTCCATCACCATTTCTTTCCATAATCATCAGTTTATTTTTCTTCTATTATTTCAATATACATTTTTGGTCTTTTATCACACTTCCCAAATTCTTTGTTTAGAACTAATTATCATTATTGCAGTTCCTTATCTTAATATAGTTCTATTTGCATATGGATGGATAGTCAGAGAATTAATGATAAATACCAGAAAATGAAAAAAAAAAAAAAAAAAAAAAAAAAAAAAAAAAAAAAAAAAAAAAAAATTGGTGAAAGAAATAATGAAGCAAGTAGTAAATTTTGTTTCTCCAAAAGAAGTAGCAAAAAGCTGAGAGGGATCACTACCTGCCTAGCGGGAAAAAAAAAAAAAAAAACAACAAACAAACAAACATGATACTATATTAAAATTTCATAAATTGCCCTATTTTTTTGGTATTAAAGTTAATAGTTTCTTTTTAAAAAAAGGGCAATGCATGCTAATGTTACAAAAACACCCATTGACTTCAGGCCTCTTGGGGAGCTCAAAACTACACATTGCCATATTAAGCTAATAGACCATGCCAGCACCATCATCACTCAATTAGCCAAGAGACACCATCACCTAAGTAACTTTATTTCGCTTGAGTAACTTGATGACATTGATTATTGATACAAGACTACCACCTTGTTACAGAAACCAATTTCTCTTTACATTTATTGGTTTCAAACAACACTAAGATACTTCTCTAGCCAATCATGAGTAAATAGGTTTAATGGATTACAGCTCCGTTCAGTGAATTACGGCTCTGTTCAGTTGATCTAGATGCATTTGCATAAATATTCAGAATAGCATATAGTCTCAGTGGATTACGGTTATGTTTAGTTGATCTAGATGCATTTGCATAAATATCCAGAATAGTATATAGTGTCAGTGGATTACGGTTCTGTTCAGTTGATCTAGATGCATTTGCATATATATCCATATTAGCATAAGTCTTATGACCTTTCTTCTTTTACATATTACGACAGTGATTCTTAAATAAAGTGTAGTTAATTTGGCTGTAAAATATAATGTTGATATTGAATGCTACTAAACCATCGGTGCAACATGTGTACTAAAAAAATCTAAGTGTATTATGATTTGATGCATTGTTTCAGTTATTAAAGTTACTCATACACATTATCAAGTAGTCAAATTTCACCAGAGTTAGCCAGAGTTTCCTTACCAAAGTCTAGTGCCAAGCTTGTTATTCGAACAGACGAGTAACTAACCACTAAGCTAATTAATGCTTTTGCCATAACCACTGAGACAACGAGATAGATGTGATTTTGGTTAAGTACGCCACCACCCACCACCATCCTCTCCAGCAATAAATTCCAGCGAACCACCACCATAACAGTGATGAGACGCAAATTACCTTGCTCTCCATCTTCAAAACCGCCACCGCCACACCTCGACCGCCACCCACCGGCGAACCACCAACATCAATTTGGACATATACTAAAATATTCAATAGATCCACAAAATTAAATCTAAACCCAAAATGAGAACATGTAGACATATATTCACTGGGTATCATTACTTCAACCCAGAATAAGAACATGTAGACATATATTCACTGGGTATCATTACTCAATCAGTAAACACTAAGCAGATCACGAGCTTCATGACTGATTTAGGTTTTGTTTGTTGAAATTTGATTAGCTAGGGTTTTCCGATTTGCTAAATTAAATTTGATTTAATCTATCTGGGTTGCTATTATTTGTGCAATTTGGTGAAATGATGCAATCTGCATGTTTGGATACTGTCAATCAGTAAACACTAAGCAGATCACAAACTTCATGTTTGATTTAGGGTTTGTTTGTTCAAAGTTAATTAGCTAGGGTTTGTTGATTTGCTAAATTAAAATTGGTTTGATCTATTTGGATTTTTATTTTTTGTGCAATTTGGTGAAAGTGATTCAATGCTGCATGTTTGGAAACTTAATCAGTAAACGCTAAACAAATCATGAGCTTGATGACTGATTTATCTTTGTTTAATAGTATAATTGAAGTTTTAATTGAAGTTTTGGATTTGAACCCGTGTTCACAAATATTTTATTTTTTATTTTTTAAATTTTTACTGATTATATGGTGCTGGATTATGCTGGCTAGTCAAATATAATTGCAATAGTTTGGATTTAATAGAGTTACTTGGTTAAATTGAAATTCAAATCTTTGGATTTTATATATGTATGTAAGTACTCTGAACAAAAAAAAATTGGTTATAGATAAACATACATGCCAGTGCAAATATACACACACATACTTGTATATAAAGCATAATTGGCAGTAATTTGAGCAATTTAAAGCTATCCTTCTCCACCATTTGAGGAAAAGAGAATGTATGTTGCAATTTGAAGCTGTCAATTCCAATCTTCCACCTTCTTATCATTAGGCATTGATGGTAAACATCATCTCCCAAGTGACGAGGAGTTATCCAAATCTCATCATCAACCCAGGATATGGCCTGAATTGGTAGGAGGCAGAGAGAGGAGAGAGAAAATGAAGAGGAGAGATAAATAATATATGGTAGGGATAAGGGTATTATGGGCATTTAACTTGATTAAGTGGATGACATTAGCAAAATCCGTCATTGACTGGCGTTGACCGTAACGGAAGGGAGGTCCGTGTAGGATAGTTTCATTTTGAGGGGAGGTCCGTGTAAATTCTCAAACCAGAGGGGAGGTTCCTGTAATTATGGCAAACCATAGGGGAGGTCCATATAATTTGCCCTTTTTTAAATCTTTGTTGCGCTCTTAAAATTTTACTCTGATTCATGTACATTGGATGATTGAAATCCTATGGGAAGCTGTCCAAAAGTTAGGGAAATTTATCTGGTGGATTTCCTTCCAGATCTTATGAAACACTAACTATTGATCCACATTCTTGTGCATGGTAATTATTACATGTATAGTATGCCATATGTCAAAGTGATACACAGGTTTTCTATTTTGAATGCACATCAAAAGTTATAACTGTGCCACATTACTGAAGTTCTAAATTCACATGCAGGTGCCTTGGTTTTCATCTAACCCATAGATGCTTCACATTCATTCTTTCTGCAAATTTTTAGAAATTTATCTTTTGCAAGTTTTTTAAGACCTGTTGAGTTTTGTTTTCCAGAGCCTGATCCTGATGTTTGATGTCTCGATATTTCTTCGTCATAATTTTGCTCGTGCATGGGCGTTGGCTTCCTCGAAACTTACTTCTCTTGAGATTGGGTACATATCCTCTGTAATGGTGACAGAATTATTAAGCCCCACTGTTGGGCCCCATCAGTCACCAAAGCATATTCGTCCATCCATATTGCCAAGTATTCGAAAATTGTGCCTTTCAGTAGATTATATTACTGATACTATGGTCAGTACAATATCAAGAAATCTCAACTCCTTGACCCATTTGGATCTTCGGGACGCACCCATTATAGAACCAACAGTTACATTTGACCTCACCAATTCTGGCCTTCAACAGATCAATCCACATGGGAAATTGAAACATCTTTCCTTAGTCCGAAGCCAGGAGTTTGTCCCTACCTATTTTAAGCGAGTTAATGATCTTGGGATCCTCCTAATGGCTGACAGATGCTCGAGTATGGAAAGTATATGTCTTGGTGGCTTCTGTCGGGTTACAGATACAGGTTTCAAAACAATCTTGCATTCTTGCTCGAGCTTATACATGCTTAGAGTATCCCATGGGACCCAACTAACTGATCTGGTATTTCTCGACATCTCTGCGACTTCCCTTTCCCTGACACATGTTAGCTTAAGATGGTGTAATCTCTTGACAGACCATGCAGTCATGCGTTTGGCATCAAACATGGATCTTAGTGTTCTCGATTTAAGGGATTGTAGGAACCTTGGAGATGAAGCCCTCAGAGCCATCAGCACTCTTCCTAAGTTAAAGACACTACTATTAGATGGTTCTAATATAAGTGATGTGGGTTTGTCATACTTAAAACACGGGGTGATAAGTTCACTAGTTTCAATGTCAGTTAGAGGTTGCAAGAGACTTACAGACAAGTGCATCTCTTTTCTATTTGATGGCTCTTTTACAAAGGAGCTGCAAGAACTGGACCTATCAAATCTTCCAAATCTCTCTGATGCTGGTATCTTGTTACTTGCAAAAAGTCGGGTCCCAATTATTGAACTTCGAATGCGACAATGTCCACTTATAGGTGACACTTCTATCATGGCATTAGCCTCAATGCAGGTTGAGAGGGATGGATGGCGTGGAAGTACCTTGCGGCTGTTGGATCTTTACAATTGTGGCGGCATTACTCAACTTTCATTCCGGTGGTTGAAAAAGCCTTACTTTCCAAGGTTGAGATGGTTGGGAGTGACAGGAAGTGTGAATCGAGACATGGTAGATGCTTTGGCCAGAAGTAGACCGTTCTTGCATGTGGCTTGTCGTGGGGAAGAGCTGGGGACCGACCAATGGGATAACTCCGATGACCTCTACATGCATGACTATGAAGAAGTGGATGAACTTGAGCAATGGCTTCTTGAAGGAGAAATCGGCAGTGATGATGAGGAGATGGAGGAAGCTGAAGTTAATGCAGAGATGGTAGAATAATTTGCTCTATATTAATATTTATGTGGTTCTCTCTGGTGTTTTATTGTTTCACTGCTTCTTGTCTGTATTATAAATAATGTGATTCCTAATTGCTGAGTCGTGAATTTATCAAGTGTGTTCCATGTACATCAGCGGTTTGTTGTATCTTTTTCTTTTTTTCGGTTAGTCTGTTTGGCTGTATCAACTGGCAACTAAGGTTTGTCTTGTAAATTTCTAAGCACAATTACTAATGCAGGTTTTACTTATCAAAAATATTACTAATGGGGGTTTTAATTTTACAATCTATGGATCATTGCCAGAGAATTTCTTGTGGCTCTCAAGGTGGATTTTGTTGGGGTTGGTGTTTGTGTTGGGCCTGCTGGCTGATGAACCTTGTGGCTTGTGGAAAGTTATTCCGATGTAGTCCTTATTTTCATGTGAAAATTACCATCAAAGTCTTACTTTTCTCAATGGTCTTACATTTCCCAATAGTGGAATTGATATATAATCAATTTCTTTTTATATGTGGTTCTTTAAGTTTAAGTTATCTGATAATATTGCATTATGAGTTTAAATAATAATTAATATAATTTAGATTCAATTCAAAAACTATGGGATAGAATACATGATTTTATATTTTGACCTTTTCACTTATCAAAAAAAGAAAATATGATTTTAGTATAAAAAAATTATTATTATATAAAATAAAAAAAAAAAATCAATAAAATGTAATTTTTTTCTTTGTTAAATTTTTTTTTTTTTATTCAAATTTTGTGTCTAATTTTGTAGAGGTAATATATATGAAAGTTTGCTTTTATATTTAGCAAAATTAGATATATAAAAATTTACTTTTATATTTAATTTAGCAAGAGTATATATAAGTATACTGTATATTACACTATCACAGTCACATTTTTTTATTTTTTTATCACACTTCACAATTATATTAAGGTCATCTTGAGTTGCCTTTGTCATTTCAATTATTAAAAAAACAATGTGGTAAAATTGAAAATTTTAAAATAAAACTACGAAACACGTGCCCACTTCTCTCTCAAATTTACAAGCTCCTCATCGGCCAAAAATCACCTCCATTCTCACACCAGTACCACTTCATACTATGGTGGCATCGTTGTAATTAAAAACCAAACTCGGGTCTTTTCTGTTCATAAGCAAACTGAAAAGACCAAAACTCCTTGAATTCCTAACAAAATCGCGCGGAAGCGCGGGAGATTGTTACGGTCTTGGTGGCCACATGTTCTCCGTTCCATTTTCAAATTGCGTTCTCACTGGCACTGCAAATCTAAAGCCTTTTCAATGGCGATTTCCGTACACGCGTCCACCATGCATATACATACACTCACTATATATGCAAAGACATACCACATTTTCTTTCGTACTTCATACTCTACCATCTTTCTTTCTTTCTTTAATGGACTTCTCGTCTTCGATGAAGAAATCATTCAAATCTCATGGCTCTTACAACCACTCAAGAAAGATCTCTGCTGGTGGTGGAGACGATATACACCACGAAGAACAGCCAATTCTTTCCGATCACGAGGATAAGACCGTCACAGTCGATCTTGACGACCGCCAGGAGGTTATCGTGAAGATTGACGGCGGAGATCAGGTGGAACCAACTGCAAGTGGCCGTAAGATTTGGCGGGAGTCTAGTTATGAGTTCTGGAAAGATGGCGATGGAGGTGAGGATGACGACGGCGAGGGTTTTCAATTTCAGCGGCGGAGGGAGGTGGTGGAGGATCCGCCGTCAAAGCTGATTGAGCAGTTCTTGAGTAAGCAGAGAGAGGCTGGAGGTGATACTTTATTGGATATGGATTTTGAGATGGATATGGATGAGCTCAATCGAAATAGTTGCACTCGCAATTCACCTCCTCTTCCCGACAGTCCGATTGATAAAAACCCTAGCGATCACAGAGTTTCGACTTCGAAAGAGGTAAAGGTCTCGTTTCAAGAACTTTCCTCCAATTTGGTCGATATAGAGTCGGAACATTTGGAAAAGCAATGTAAAGAATCGTCTGACGAGGATGAGCACAAAAAAGTAACTCAATGTGATGGAGAGGTTTTGAGGTGTACCTCATTCAAGAGGAGGCCGACTATGATGAGGATGAAGACGAGATCGAGATTGATAGACCAGCCGGAACACCCGGATCCGAGATCCGGGAGAATGGGGAAATCGGGTCAGTTGAGGTCTGGGATGATAGGGAAGGCCTCTGGAATGGTGGGGAAACAGACGGATGAGGAAGAAGAGGACCCATTGTTTGATGAGGATATTCCTGAAGAGTATAAGAGGGCAAATCTCAGTGCTGTCACTCTGCTTCAGTGGGTCAGTCTTGTATTCATTGTGGCGGGTTTGTCTTGTGCTCTTTCAATTCCAAGATTGAAGGGTCAGAAACTTTTGGGGCTCCAATTGTGGAAATGGGAGGTCTTGGTTCTGGTTTTGATATGTGGTAGATTGGTTTCTGGCTGGGGGATTAGAATTGTTGTTTTCTTTGTTGAGAGGAATTTTCTTCTGCGAAAAAGGGTATTGTATTTTGTGTATGGAGTGAGAAAGGCAGTTCAGAATTGTATTTGGTTAGGTTTGGTTTTGATCGCTTGGCATTCAATATTTGATGAGAAGGTGGAGAGGGAGACCAAGAGTAAGTTCCTTCAATATGTGAATAAGATATTGTTGTGCCTATTGATGGGTACATTGTTATGGCTTGTGAAGACTCTCATGGTTAAGGTTCTTGCGTCTTCGTTCCATGTGAGCACTTTCTTTGATCGAATTCAGGAGTCATTGTTTAATCAATACGTAATCGAGACACTATCAGGTCCTCCTTTAGTTGAAATACAGAACACTAGGGAAGAAGAGGAGAGGACAATAGTTGAGATTAGGAAGCTTCAGAGTGCCGGGGTCAATGTACCTCCTGACCTCAGGGACACTACCTTCCTGCCAAACAAGAGTGGGAAAGTTGTAGGGAGTGGGGGACTCCAGAAAACAAGCAGAGCAGCAAGCATTAGGTGTTCTCAACCAACTCCTAAGAAGCAAGAAGAGGGGATATCAATTGATCTTTTGCATAGGCTGAATCCTAAGAATATCTCTGCCTGGAGTATGAAGAGGTTGATGAAAATAGTTCGGCATCGCTTCTTGACTACACTGGATGAGGAGATAATAGATTCGACACAGGACGATGAGTCTAATACACAGATTAGAAGTGAATTTGAGGCAAAAGTTGCCGCAAGGAAGATATTTCGAAATGTGGCAATGCATGGGTCCAAGTATGTTCTTATTTCCATCATCAGTACTTTTGTTCATGTCCTCTTTCTGTTAAATTATGCCTACCTGCTGCATTCAATCCTACATTATGCATTTTATTTCCATAAGCTGATTAATTTTTTTATTTTCTTTCATTCCTGCATTTCTTGGTATTTTCAGAACTTCAAGTGATAGTGAGAAATTTTCAATTAAATCGCATACCACGTTGGTTGTTTAACTTCGTCTCAATTGAATTTTAGATAGGACCACAAAGGTCGTAGATGTGCAGAGTCCTATTGAGGACAAGTACGATGCAACTGTTTGTGTATAGAGAGAGAGTGTCATCAAACTGCAAATTTGAACGAAAACACTATAGAGCATCATGTAGTTAATATGGTGGTTTTGGAAGTGCTGAAGGAAATTTTGACAAAACAACGAGGTAAATGTGAAGGTCTCTTGATATTGTATTCTTTTATTTTTATTTTTTGAATTTATAAATGTGTAGTATCAAAACTTACATGCTTTCTTACATGATTTATTTAATGAGGAAGTACTTTAAATACTGGTAAAGATTCAATCTAAAATGAAGCAAAAAAAGTAATTACTGATGTTGGAGTACAAGTTAATATAGAAATTTAATATGCTAATCACTTTACAGTATGATGTATTTTACGTTGTAATTTTAGCACTCCACTTCAGAATTGTTCCTCTTCTTAGTCTTCATGAAGTTACCTACCAAAAACAAAAGCAGGTCTTCAAGCTTAACTGAGACTAGAGCACATATATGCAATGCAGTCGCGTCATCAGTATGAGGATTAAATGTTCATTTTCATATCCCTCTGGAAAGTTTCTTTCGTTTTTCCACTCCACAGTCCTATCATATGTCATCATCACTATCATTTTTTTGAGCTACTAATAATCTTTTTGATGGTACCGTCATTAAGTCTTAAGCGTTTTCATTTATTTGTGTTTAATTTAATATTATCTGGAATTTTATTTCTTTTTCTGGCAGGTTCATTTACCTGGAAGACCTGATGCATTTCATGCAAGAAGATGAGGCTTTGAAGACAATGAGTCTCATGGGAGGATCGTCTGAAAGTAAAAAAATTAGCAAGTCATCCCTGAAGAATTGGGTGGTAAGATCTGGATAATAGATTATTTTGTTGTTTATTTATTTATCCTGTCCAGCAATCAATACTGTCAAGCCCCAAGGTCTGCACTTGAACAAGTCCTGGGCTGATTTCCTGCCAAAATGCACAAATAACAATATGTCCCAATATTCACAAACAAATAAAATGATCATAAGGAACATTTTAAAGGTAATTAAAAAAAATTATTCTAGATACAATCATGTCTCATATGACCCATTACAAATAAAATATATTACTTCCAGATAACACAGTTCTTCAAGCTAGTCTTCTATATATAACAAAACCACTGCTGGAGTCTCAATATAGATGTCACTCTCACTTCAAATGCTTTCCTACAACGCCCATATTACACTATTGTCAAAATGGCAGTAGGAATTTTACAAATGCAATAGCTACACAAGTTGCCATCTAACCATACATAGTTGAGTGAAGCTGAAACTGATACAATAAACAAAATATTCTCAAATGCTAAAGAGGACATTTCACAATGAATACCATGGAAAGAATTTCGTACCCATTACAGAATGTGACATTCTATAAAAAATGGGAGTATATGCAGGGCTGCGAACAGATTTGACTTAAACCATTGATCCAATATGAATCAACCTAACATGTAGGCTATTAAAGTTGGGTTTTATTGCTTAATTTGGGTTAAGCCTAGTTATTATTGGGGTTTGTTTTAGGTGAGCTCATTTTGTTAAATTGAACCAATCCAAGTCGTTCCTATACTATTCGAATTGGTTCAATTTAGGCGGTTCCATCGGTCCGATTTCATTTTCAGGTAACCATTAGAGCATCCGGGGTGAGAGCAAAAGTAGAGAGAGAGAGACGGTATGCGTGAAAAGTGGAGGCCCAAATAAGTGGGCCCCACCTGTGGTAATCTAGAGTATGTGTGTGATCCACATCGGATGCTCTTAGGATCAATGGTTATGGTTCACCCTCTAAACCAAATTAAACTTCATCTAAGCAATATGTTGTGTCCCTTGCCATTTAATATACACCAGCAGTTTAGAGTTCTTTTTATATGGCGAAAATGCTTTCTTCTTCTTCTTCTTTTTTTTTCTTTTTTTTTTTTCTTTGATGACGTGGGAATCCTCACTATACCTCCCTTCGGGTTGAAGCTAAAGATAAACCCCCGGCCGCCGACGCCGGCCCCACATTGTAAGTAAGTCAAGGAGAATATGGTGAAAATGCCTGTTGATATGATATTGACAATAAATGGAAAATGCAATATAAACACGATGACTTGCTGCAATTATCTCTAAATATGTGTTCTTATTTCTTACTCATGACTGGCCAATATTGTAGTTTCTAATTTGTCAGTTTTTAATGATTGGCACAATAGATATCAGGTGTCGGATGCTGCATGAAAATTTAGTTGTTTCATATTAATTTGTAGGGAACCAAGTTTAATTGACTCTGTTATTTTCTTGGGAAAAAAAAAAAAAAGGTTCAAATGAGTCTCTTTTCTGTACCAACTGGGGAGAAAAAATAAAAAATAAAAATAGTCTGTTTTCTTTTAAATGGAATGTGGACAATTTATATCTCTATTTATCTTGTAATTAAGGTGTCCCTTACCTTGCTGGTTAGGACTTAGGTAGTTGTGCCATGGACCTGGGATTATCCTTCCATCAGTTGGGAGGATTTATGTGTATCAAGGAGGGTAATCCTCTCTTGCGTATTTCATGGTTGACTTCAGACCAGGAAAAAAAAAGTATTTGTGTGTCCTTGTTAAGAATGCGACTGAATCCACTTTTAAGAAACCACCTCATCCCCTCTCTCAAACAAACACACACACTGAATATCAATATGGTAACTTTTAGATGTTTTCCTGAATGTTAAATCCTTAATTTAAGATTTTGCATATGCATCTTACAGACTTGCGGACAAGAATTACTAGACTTAACATGCAATGTGTTTTATTTGACAAACCAATATATATGGTAACATGTTACACCTGATTCTTGTCAGGTAAATGCTTTTATAGAACGAAGAGCGCTTGCCTTGACACTGAATGACACAAAAACTGCTGTCAACAGACTTCATCAGATGGTGAATGTATTGGTTGGCATCATCGTAATGATTGTCTCACTTGTTATACTTGGAATAGCAACCAGCAAATTTCTACTCTTTCTGAGCTCTCAGGTTGTTGTAGTGGCATTTGTATTTGGAAACACCTGCAAGACAATTTTTGAAGCTATCATCTTCTTATTTGTGATGCACCCATTTGATGTGGGTGACCGGTGTGAGATTGACCAGGTTCAGGTACCAACAATCATACTAGAACTTTTTTACATGTCTTTGGGTGTTTCATCATCCATTCAAATTTCCACCTTTCGTGTTTGGGCATAATATAATTTAAACATGTTTCAGATGATTGTAGAAGAGATGAATATCTTAACTACCATCTTTCTGAGATACGACAACCAGAAGATCATGTATCCAAATAGTACTCTTTCAACAAAACCCATCAGCAATTACTATCGTAGTCCAGACATGGGAGATTCGGTTGAATTCTGTGTACATATTGTAACTCCAGCAGAGAAAATTGCTATCATGAAGCAAAGAATAACAAGGTATGGGAACTCTCTCTCTCTTTTCCTCAAAAACTCTCGCTCTTTATTTCTATATGATGTCTTTAAGTTGTAAGGGCAGTTTCAATTATTTAACGGAGACATAATGAATTATACAAAAGTGAAGCATGTTCCATTGTACACTGTAGTGGCTCTGCTTTTCCTATGATCATGCCTAAATGAAACCGACCATTTCACACTGATAAACGCCATTCTTTTGGAAGATCAGTTCCCTGCCATGTCGACTTTTTCAAACATCATTTGATCTCATATGGGCACAAAAGCAAATGGGAAGGGGTGATTATTTGATCCGATAAAGAACTAGGTTTCTGCTTAGGAACACGGATAGAAATTAAGAAATTTTATGCAAGTATTAGTGTAGAAGAGGCAAGAAAGGCAACTGGCCAGCCATTTAATCAAGACAATGTGCTGTTTGGCAATTTATCACTCCTCCAGCTCATGAAAGATTTAATCAAATTTTACATCGCATAAAGCTTTCTAGCATGCAGGTACAAAGATATATAACTTTTGAAATATGAGATCACATTGAATATACCTTGAGATTGACAATGTAGTTTCTTGATAATATTTGAGTTCAATCGATTATTTTCTTATGGCTGCAACTGCAGTTACGTGGATAGCAAGAAGGACCACTGGTATTCTCCACCGACGGTTGTGCTGATGAACCTGGATGAGTTAAACAAGCTGAAAATGGCAGTGTGGGTGAGGCATAAAATGAACCACCAAAACATGGGGGAGAGGTGGTCAAGGAGAGCCCTTTTGGTCGAAGAGATGGTTAAAATTTTCAAAGAACTTGACATTGAATACTGCTTGCTGCCACTTGACATCAACATCCGCAGCATGCCTCCCCTGAACTCCACCGGGCTTCCCCCAAACTGGAATGCTTCTAACAATTGAGCAAGAAGATGTATTAGTTCATCGCTTGTGAGATGCATAAAACAAGTACCTTGGTGATGCTCAAGCACCCCCGAGGGCTATAGAGAATGCAGGAAAGTCATGAAAACGAGGATTGAGAATTCTGGTTCCTCAATCTGCTCTCCTGCAGAAATTTTGTCTCTCTTTTTTCGGAAATTTTTTATATTTATTATATTAGTTTTCATTTAGCGGCTGATAATCATTAATCAAACATGTACGAGCAGAGCATTATTTTATCAGGATTTGTTATTCAGATTTGGTCACAGATTTTTTTTTTTTTTATTACTTGCTTATCAATTTTGGTTGAATTTATCTCATTTCCTTGTTGCAGGTCATGAGCAGGCATATCTAATTATCTATACCAAAGAACTATAAATAACACACTTATAATGGATTTTAGAGGATTTTCTATACCAGCACAACTAGTTTTCTTTTAAAATGGTTATTAATATATCAAAATTATGACTTATATAGTGTGTTATGTGTTTTAGAAATTTCCATATTGAACTTAGATTTTCATTAGATTCTACAATTCAGTACTTTCTCAGCGTCAGAATTTTGTAAAGATGTTACATATGTTTTAAGTGAGAGGGCTTTGGATTATTCCCAATAAACTCGTGTGAAAATTAAATTCGCTACTTCTTACAGGGTGAGAAATTAATTTTCTTTAGCTTTTGTATTTGTTTTGGTCCATAATCAAAGGTTGTTATTATATCATTGATTTGCTCAGAAGTATCCAAACTTTTTACCCAAGTAGGAAGACTATAATTTTTTCACTTTTCATTTTTCATTTTTCATTTTTCTTATTATTATCAAAACACTCCCTCACCATTAAATTCTACTTTGGGAGAGTTAGTAATACCCCATAAAAGTATACTGTTTATAGGCTTGTGTAAAACTATAATGCCATATAATTAATATTTATTTTTTATGTGAAATATTTTGAAATTAAATAAAATAGTATAGTGCAGGATAAGGATATGATCATGCACCATGGGATCAATTTTAGTACTTTACAATCATTATGAGCTCAAAATACATAATGCAAATAATAATAACAATAATAATAATAAAATATTGGAAATGTAAGGTTTTAAATTTCATATCAAGTATATACATAAAATAATTTTTACAAATAATAATTGAATTTTGAGTTGAATATCACGACTCTTCATAAATAAGGTTTTGATTTTGATGAGATGATGATTAAACAACTTTAATCATGAGATAATAGGCTAAGGTATAATGTGAATTTTATTTGGTAGATTAATTAATTAGAACTTAAAACAATTTTGTTCGGAGTCAATTATTTTAGAATTTGAAAAAGGAATTAGAATTGGAATTGGAATTGGAATTAAATCCGAATTCAATTTAAAAATTCCCACTTTACATTCTTTCTTTAAATTATGATTATCCGATCCAATGGTCATTGACCCCACAGTATAATCATGCCACCCAAAATCAAGTACTGCGAATCAACGGCGTAGAAGTAAAATCCATATCCACGATTGATCAATGCCACGTGTCCGGCTAGTGATAGTGCCAAGCCGGTGACATACAGAGGCAACCATGGTCCATGTCCAGGGTGCAACTTCGTAAGCTACCGATTAAAGGAAAACGTCAATTACGTACGTGGGCGTTCCAAGTTGCTTCAAAGAGTTTCCACAGTGGCCAAAAGCAGTCTGGAGAGAGAGAGAGAGGGAGTCTAGAGAGAGAAAGAGAGGAACCTCCTTTTTATGTGTTCTATAGTCACTTCAAACAAAACAACTGTTAAGAGCCAATACCAATCTGTATGTCCATATTGTGGGGGCGAGAGGCACAAGGACAATCTGTTCTTTAACAACGGCAATCCTATAATTTCCTCTTTCAGTTTCAGATCGTTCCGTAGAAGTAGTACAATTGGGAGAAGAAGATGAGAAAGAGGGCTAGAACAAGCTTCGACTCGGCGATTGTCGATGTCTGGAAACGAGAGGTCGGCGAGCTCTCCACCAGAAACTTTGCTCATCGTTTTGGCGCCTCTGAGGTCCCTTTTCTTCTTCGATTAACCCTAATTCTTATCCTTTTCTTTGTTAATCCTGTTCCTGTTTTGATTTTTGTTTCTTTCATGGAATTTTATTACCTGTCTGCCTTGCATTGTTTTGTTTATTTTGCATGTTGTTGTCTTTTTAATGTATATTTACTTGTTCGCTGATCAATTTGATTCGTGTGACCTGTTTGAGTATGTTATTGATCTATTTGATGAGGTTGAGATGTAAGATTTAGTTTTGCGATTGATTTATCAAAATAAAAAAGATTTAGTTTTGGGATTGATACTATTGATGCTAAGCTGATTTCCGTTGTTATTATATGTATAGAAAGATGTACATATACATGAAATTAATTTTCCTTATGGTCGTTGGTTGTCGGTTCTAGGACTTATTTATATATATATTTATATATGTATATTTTACCCAAATTCCTGTAAGTTGAATTCACATATTCATGTAACCATTGTTCATTATTGATGTATAACAAGGAGATTAATTTGGAATTCAGTGCTGGAAGTTTTTTTTTAGTTTGGGGTCCTTTCGTATTCAATTTTGACTCTGACACTGACAGTAGTTGATATTCTCTTTTATAATGGGTTATTTTTACTCCGCTATGCCAGGGTTTTGCTTACCTGGGCGCAATGCCAGGGTTTTGCGTACCTGGGCGCGATGCCATGGTTTGCGTACCTGGGCGCGATGCTAGGGTTTAGGTACTTGGGCGTGATGCCAGGGTTTGCGTACCTGGGCGCAAAAATAGAGGCCTAGAGGAAGAAAGAAGGGACACAAATTTAGAATTCAGAAATTCAAAATTCCAGAGAGAAATATAGAAACTCTCATCCCCAACATCCAAACCCATGGTTGATGCTTCTACTGGTGGTTCTTATCTTGATAAGCACGAAGATGATGTGTGGCACTTATATGAGAGCATGAGTGAAAACTCAATGCACCGATCTTTATCATCTAAAAATTGTATAAATGTAGGTGGAAGGAAGAATGTAGGCTTATATCAAGTTGATAATTCTAATGATATAAATAAATTATTGTATTTTGTACCCAAACATACATACATGATGGAGAATCATGCCTGGGCGTCTCACATCGCGTCGCCCCCCGCACATCCCGTGTGCGATGGGGGCGGACAATGGCCCCCCGTGCGCTGCCAGTTCGCGGTCGGCCCAAAAAACGAGTCGCCGGCGACGTCAGTCACAACAGTTGGTGGTTGAGAAAATAAAAACTCTTGGACACAGCCAGCTATTCTCAAAACTCTATCAAAAACTTTTCAAAGAGCATCAAAAGCCCGCCTTCCTTGGAGAACAGGTTTGGAGTGAACCCCATCTATTGATGACTTGCTCACTTCATCCAATCTTAATGAAATCGCCTCCAGCGCCGCGTTTGGACTGAGTTGAAAATGGGAGGGTCAAACATGGAGTCAAGACCCATATTTAACCCGTTCTAAACGGGTTGAGAATGGATGGGTAAAAAATGTATAGGGTCATCCTGTTATGACCCGGAAATTT
This sequence comes from Cornus kousa, assembly GCA_025631255.1. Classification (NCBI taxonomy): domain Eukaryota; kingdom Viridiplantae; phylum Streptophyta; class Magnoliopsida; order Cornales; family Cornaceae; genus Cornus; species Cornus kousa. The sequence continues at coordinate 5,968,707 of JAOTQH010000005.1, read as the reverse complement.
TTGATCCCAGGACAATAATGTTTATGTTTTCGATCGATCACAGCTCATCTCGTTCGATTGAAGTAAATCTCGATCGATCGAGCACCACTCCTCCCATGTGGTCGTCCAAATTGTCCTAGAGCAACTATATGTTGCACACAGTGTTGCGGATATCCACTTACGTAATTAATGAGTGCCATTGCACCAATCACTGCTTGAGCCTATATTTTTAAATGGAAATATGGAAAAGGCCTTGGAAGAACCAAATTACTGATGAGATATAACAAAATCTAGAGATAAACAAATTAACAAGTAGCTGATATGGTTCTTTATAATTAGACATTCTTTAATCTATCTTGGTCACTCTATGTTGTTAGCATAGAAAGTGGTAAACAGAGGATTGCTCCCATGATTACTCTGCTTTTTGTTTTTTCCCACGAATGTTTGCACATGGTCAAAGTATAAGTTGTGTTGGTTTGGTTGGGATTGCATTTCCTTTATTGGCTAGTGAAGTTCAATCCTAGGACCTTTATTTTTTTGTTACTTCTCATTAACTGCAAATGAAGTTTTCTTATTATACAAAGTTTTAATTGATATTTTTCTGTTTCAGGATCTTGTGCTCCGTCTTTCTCTCTTGAGGAAGCTTGAAAAACATAGAGGTTGTGTGAACACGGTTAGCTTCAATGCAGACGGCGATATTCTTGTGTCAGGCTCTGATGACCGGAGGGTTATACTCTGGGATTGGGAAACTGGGAATGTTAAACTTTCATTTCATTCCGGTCATGGCAACAATGTTTTCCAAGCAAAGATAATGCCCTACACAGAGGACCGGAGCATTGTTACCTGTGCTGCTGATGGGCAGGTAATGCATTTTCTTTAGTGCTTATGTAGGATACCATGACCTCAAGCAACGTTAGTTATTTTGAATTTGGCACCACCTAGGAACAGAATGACTGTGGAAGATCTCCAAGGTGAAAAAGTATGTTGTTGCTTAAACCAACCATTTCATAGAATGCTATTTTCGAACATCAGTGCCAGGTTCAATGGTTTAACACTTGAACATCAGTACTATTGGTGCGAGTTCGAATCTTAGAGCATCCATGTAACGACCCGAAAAGATACCAAAATAATAATAATAAAATCTATAAAATTTCGGCATGACCTCCGCAGAAAAAGTCCCTCTACAATCTATTGAAATACAAAAAAAGATGCAATGGCCTCACTGGACCTTAAAAATAACCTATTCTGTCCCAACGCATAATTCAGATATTATATCACATTTCCAAAATGACTACATACATATAAAAAGTCTCGTTCCTCCATCTCATCT
>JAOTQH010000005.1:5920260-5957961 GCA_025631255.1 Cornus kousa | reverse complement strand
AGTAAAAGTTGTTAAATAACTTCACATATTTATACTTTAACCCAATTTTCTTTCAAAAATTATCTTTTAGACCCCCGAAATTAAGACACGCGCGTCGGACACACACCCTTGGCGTGTCGAACGCGTGTCCGCGGAGTGTCCGTGCCGTGTCCAAAAATTAAAAAAAAATTCCAGACACGTTTTTTGGTGTGCACGACAAGTGTCGGGGCGTGTTCGACACCGACACATGTCGGACACAGATTCTTCGCCCATTTTGGCATGTCCGTGCTTCCTAATTGCTAAGCATATGGAAATCAAGGGGAATTTAGTAAGAAGGTTACCAAATGCCTCAGATGATCTTTAACCAGGTCATTTTCTGTAAGATTAATGGTTTGAAGTTGAGAAGATTCCATCCGATTAACCATTGCCTCAATTTCTGATTTGATGTGAAGGCCAACACTGCACACAACCAGGGGGAAAATTAAATATGTAAGAGTATATAACAACTCTTCTAAAAATGTAAGAGTATATAATATGTTCTTCCTGTTCTATACATTACTGATCATCAGATGACATTTCTTAAACAACCAGGATCAAGTTATGGTCCTATATAAGCAAACTAATTAAATCAGGCCTTGAATTTTTTTTATTTTTTATTTATTTATTTATTTATTATTTTTTGTTGCGGGGGAGCGGAATGGATCAGTGAAGTAGTAGTCATACAGAAGATTAAAGCTTCCATTAAAAAGAAATGTTGAAACGTAGATTTCAGATCTTTTACATAGAAATGCGGAAAGAGTTCTTACCTGTACAATACGAGAGCTTCCTCCTTATCAGAATTATATCTATATTTGAACTCGGTGATATTCATTGGGCCCACCTGCAACCCAAATAATAGTAAGTTCATACCTTGTACAAGAGTGGATTAAACAAAAAATTGATCACAAAATCATATGTTTCAAATAACATACTAGTTCACAAAATCGTTTAAAACTGCCAGGCTCCTCTGGCAAGAAAGTTGCAAGCACAGCCTCACGTTGCCTACCAACATCCGCAAGTTCAGTAACCAATCTAAGTCTATCAAAGTTCATGTTCGCCCCACTGGTTATGGCAACAACATTTTCACCCTTCAGGCCATAATACTTGCAGTATGCTTCAGCTCCAGCAAGGGCAAGCGCACCTGCTGGTTCTAGAATGCTCCTTTTCTCTTCAAACATGTCCTGTAACATGAGCCCAAAGAATATAAATCCTAAGAAATTGAAATTCCGCAAACCAAACTGCAGCCTTAGCCATCAGTTCTTCAATAAAGTATTTGACAGCATTAACATTGTTGCTCACAATTTAAAGAAGTCGGTGCAGCAGATAGGAAAGCAAAATTGAAACTACAAATTTTGAGCTACTGCAAGTGAAAATTAGCAGTACACCTGCTAGTAACGTTTTCCATCAAGGATTATCAACATATTCCAAAGTCATCCCCAATGGTGGTACCAGGAAATTGCTCGTGCTTCGTTTGTGGGAGGGAAGGAGAGAAGAGAGGAGAGAGGAGTGATGGAACAAGTCTCCATCGTTCGGTAGTACGGAGAGCTAGAGGGAAGGGAAGGATGAGCCACTCTTGGCCCACCATTTTGCTTCCATCCAAAAGTGGGAGGAAGAGGAGAGAAAAATAAAGAGTTGTCTGATAAATTTGAAGACACATCCTTACCCTTATTTTAATGTTTTAATTTATATATTTAAGGATTAGTATAATAAAAATACAATTCATTTACTTCCCTTAGATCCAACCAAACAAAAGTATCAATGAACACCATCTCTTCCCTAGGGATGCCTCATCCATTCCTCCCCCTTTCCTATCCATTCAAATTTCCATCCCTCCAACCAAATGGACCATTAAAGAGCACAAGCAGCAAATTGTAGTCAAAACAGGAACTAATCCCCCATTTCAACAATACTAAAATTTAAAAGATTCTCAGAATCATGATCCTGGTTGAACTATATGAAATGAAACAAGAAAAGAAAGTCTAATAGAAATAAGGAATATTTATGTATACCCACATCTGAATCAATGATTTGCCCACTATTTCAACTTAAAGAATAAGAAAACATTTGCAGCATTAATAATATACAATGTACTCCGTATAACTTATCAAAAATAAATAAATTAAAAAAAATAAAAATAAAAATAAAAACTGTTCCATATTTCAGAACATCCATTTCAAAACCTAAATTGCAACAGTCCTAGTGCTTTCCAGAAACAGTGTAATAACATAAAGACATTACAAAGCCAACCTATATTACCTGTATGTTAGTTAGAAGTCACTGTAGGTAGAAAATAATATAAATAAATAAATAAATTATAGTGAGATAAATTCTTCCTCAAAAAAATTAAAAATAAAATAAAATAAAAAATAAAAAAACTTGGTAACATAACACTTAGAGCAAAAGATGTTGTCAATCATAATGATGCCTAACTGAGTGGTAGCAGACATAATAAATGCATGGTAGGATATGCTCTTAATCAATACATAGCTTGATAGAATACCAACAAAAAATGCAATCGATGGATAATTTACGGCTTCTGCTTTCTCATGATACATCATGTTATCAATCATAAGAATTGATAAACCAACAGAAAGAACACGTACAATATCAACTTGCAGCAAACAAATCACCATATGGAAGAGAGAAGAATCCATGTGTAAAACAGAATAAAAGAGGCTCACCTTTATTGATGCGCAAATAGCATCACGGCTAACAAGAACTACACCATCTATCAATTCCCTGCATAAACGAAAAGTTTCTTCACCCACCACTTTAACAGCTACACCATCTGCAAAACCTCCCACTTGGTCCAGCATGACTCTCCGACCATGATGTAATGACAATGCCATTGCATTTGCATCAGAGGGCTCCACTCCAATAATCTTTACCTGTGTAAAGCATAACAAAAGTAGCATTCGTCATGAAGTTCTATCATTTGACATGAAAAAGGTTCATAAATGCAAAGTCAAAAGAGTAGAGAGTACAGAGTACAAAATGTAGAGAATGAGTTAATTATATGGTTAGAAGACTTGTAAGCACAATACGTATACTGAAAAAGTTTTGTATCAATGTAAGAATCATAAACATTATGAATTACCATAAGCAATGTGGTATAGACATCAAAGAAGTAATCACATATTTTTGTTACAAGTCAATGTCTAAGTCTAAAAGTCTCATTAAGCTGTAACATCTAGGTTATTATTTCCTAAGTTGATTTACTTGGTCATTGGTGGTTACATTTATCGCATTTAAAATATCATTTAAACCTCTGACTTTCGGAATTCTCCTCACCTTCAAACCAATCCATCCCAATTAACTCTTATCTAACGACCATCCACCATCATCGAACATATAAAACTCATCTCGATCTACTGTCCTTGAATATTTTAATACAAGAAGCACTCTAAAACTCCCTTCGACAAATTGAATTCTAATCAAGCAGTCCTGGTTTTCTCGCTAGTTTGCCTGAGGATTTTCATAATAGCAAAATTTTCATTTTACTGTGATTATTGTTATTGTTCTTGGCTTTCAAATATTCCTATAGTATACTTACACACAAAAACATGTATCCCAAAAGGATCCTTGCCATCCTTTTCAGTATCATTTGAGAGAGACCACTCAACAACTGTACGGAACTGCAGCAGCTCTTGCTGATGAAGATTGAAAGTAGCATAAAAAAGTTTGATATCTGTGTTTTGGGGGTGGGTCCTTAAACTTAAAGTCAATGAACAAAATGTCAAAAAGAATGAGTGTTTTCTATTTTTAGGTTTCTGATAACTAACTCAAGACCCTACTCATCAATATAAATCAATTAAACAAAGCCTAAAACCCAACTCTTTAATTTGGTGAACTTAATGTTATATCCTTCACGGAGACCCTTTCCCATGGAAGTCTATTTGGCGTTCCAAAGCTCCCCGCAAAGTCGCCTTTTTTGCTTGGACCTCAGTCCTAGGCAAGATGGTGGTTGACTGTTACCATCTTGATAACGGGAGACTAACTTGGGATGTTCAGTTCAGGAGGCATTTTCAGGATTGGGAAATCGAGGATGTTTCTCGCTTTTTGGAGCTTCACTTCTATATAGCCAGGTGATCTCTTCTGGGGAGTCGGATCGTTGGTTCTGGGTTCCTAACTCGCAAAGCCGTTTTGAGGTTAGATCTTTTTTTAGATGTCTTTCGTTTCATCACAGAGACCCTTTCCCATGGAAGTCTATTTGGCGTTCCAAGGCTCCCCGCAAGGTCGCCTTTTTTGCTTGGACCTCAGTCCTAGGCAAGATTTTAACCCAGGACAATTTGAGGAGGAGGAATCAGGTGGTGGTCAATCGGTGTTATATGTGCTTGTGCAATGAGGAGTCGGTTGATCACCTCCTTTTACATTGCAGTATGGCCAGAGATTGTTGGGATTTGATGCTTGGTTTATTTGGGGTTCATTGGGCTATGCCTTGTTCTTCTAGAGGGTTGATTGAGGCTTGGAGAGGCGTATCCGTTGGGGCTTCCATTCGAGATGCTTGGAGGGCTACACCGCTTTGTATTTGGTGGTGTATCTGGCTCGAGAGAAATAGGAGATATTTTGATGGAAAAGAGAAGCCTGTTTCTATGTTTAAGTTCTCTGTTATTTGTACTCTTTTTTGTTGGGTTTCAGGGAGAGATTATAGATCTATAGAGGAAATTATTGTTTTTTTGGCCTCTCTGAAGGTTTAAGGCGCCTTTTAGCCTTTTGTTTTGTATATCTGGGTTCCGCTCCCCTTTGAGCGCTTTTAATATATTCTTACTTATCAAAAAAAAAATTTAGACTTCGACATTATCCTCTTGCTCTTGCTTCCTCTCCCACTCATATGGTACTGCTCCGGTTTCCACTTGGCGTGACTTAGCTGCACTCTCATCGCTAATATGTATCACAACTGAACGCCTGTAAGACATGATGAAGTCTCAAATGAGCTTGGTTCAAGAAGCTTTTAGAAAAAGCATGTGATCAAGAACATTGTTCTATGTATGGTCTTAGATAAAGTTAAATAATGAAATATGAATTTGTATTGTCAAGCCATATTAATTCGGACTCCCAAGAATTTATATGTAGAATTGTTCTTGTTTTGTTTAAAAAAATGTGCATGGTGTACAGGTCATTATCATGCTTTTATATGTTATGGTAAAGATTAAATGAGAAAACATGTCATGGTATCACAAAAAGGTCGCAATGTGCAGTTAGAACCTCATAAAGAAGTATTCTTTTATGTATTTTGGGTGGGGTTTTAATTTTTATCACCCCATGGGGTAACCGAGTTGGCATAAGACCTCTGAGCATGATCTAAAGGTCTTGTGTTCAACTTCTGGAGTTGTCAAGTCTCCGCCTTAATTGATACCCGTGATCTAGGGGGTGATTAGTCTGGCCCCCCTGAAAGGGGTGGGGACACCCTCTGTTGCTTTTTTATTTTTATTTTTTATATATAAATTTATTAATTTACAATTACATTTTTTTGGGTTGAGTTTTTGGTTTGGATGGACTGGTGGAGGTACTAACCAACACTGATTATGTTTTTTTATTTCATGCTATTAATGCATGAATCATGATGGCTTTATAGAATCTGGCAGGTAACTAAGTGAGGTGCTCTGTGAATGGAATGCAATTGTTAGATTTAATTGTGGCCATTGAATACAATCCTTCTAAATGTTTCCTGTTTCTGAATCTTAGATTCCTTGGGAAAGAGAAGAATGAGCAAGTTAAGAAAGTTATTCCTCTATCTCTTGGTTATTTGTCATGCCTTAGCGCATCTTGTAGTGGTGTTGCTGATCATTCAGAAACTGAATGCAAACTATTCTTGAAGAAGGGGAATGAGAAAGACAATTGGTTGGTAGATAATCTATTGCGAGGGTTCTGGTGTTCGAAGTGTGACAGAAGAGTTGTGCACAATCATGAGTTACATTCTGCAGTTTCGCATCCACCTGAGAATTGTGCGATAGAATTTGGCTTGGACTCTGATTTTATCCATCTACAATCTCTCTTTTTTGAGCTTCTTTCAGATGAGTCGTCTGAAGAGGTTCAAGTTGCTTGTGCTGGAATAATTCGTAGGATCCTTATGCATGTGACTGCAGATAATCTGCTTCAAACTAGATCTCGATGGATTAAATGTGTTGAAGCATTACTCCTTCACAGAAAGAAGGCTGTGAGAGAAGCATTTAGCACACAGATCAGTTTTTTCCTTGAGGAGCCTATTTTAAACTGTTTATTTTTGGATGGGGAGGTGTCAAATAAAACCAAAGAACAAAGGTTCTTGGACAAAATAAAACATTCTCTGGCAGCAGCTGATGATCCTGAAATTTTCGAGACACTTTTGGAGTCCACAGCAGAAATAATGATTGCATTTGATATCTACAGTCAATCTTTTTTATTATCTCTTATTTTGTTGGTTGACCAACTTGATAATCCACATGTGATTGTGAGAATGACGGCGTCAAGGTTAATACATAGATCCTGCTACTTCCATCTTAAAGGAGGATTTGGACTAATCCTTTCAAGAGTTGTTCAAATTCGGAATGAACTGTATGATTATCTATCTTTGAGGCTTCTAACCCGTCCTAACATGGTCAGAGAGTTTGCAGAGTCTCTTCTTGGTGTTGAAATGGAAGACCTTGTCAAGAAAATGATTCCTGTTGTTCTTCCAAAGCTCGTGGTCACTCAGCAGGATAATGATCAAGCAGTTGCCACCTTGTATGAGTTGGCCAAGCGTTTGAACACAGATATGGTGCAACTGATTGTTACTTGGCTGCCTAAAGTGCTTGCTTTTGCTCTCTATCGAACTGATGGCCGAGAGTTACTCTCTGCTTTGCAGTTTTATCATGCACAGACTGGGTCTGACAACCAAGAAATTTTTGCTGCTGCATTGCCTGCACTTTTGGATGAACTTGTGTGTTTTATTGATGAAGGTGATTCTGATGAGGCGAACAAAAGGTACAATTGATATGGACCTTGTTCTGATTTATTATTATATGAAACTAAGTGTGCTTTGTCTATGTATTTGCCTTGGTCTTTTGACGCTGAAACATTCCTGACTGGATCATATATATGGACCCGCTATTTTTTCAACTTTTCTTATCTTCATATAAGAATGTGTTATAAAAATTTCAGCTTTTGCTTTAAGGTTTTTTGGCTCCCTTTGCAAATTCCTTCTTCAGTTGAGTTGATAAACCAGGGCCTCTTGCTTTTGCTGAAAATTCATGATTTATTTTATGTTATTAACTGCTCATATAGTGTGAAAATGGGGAACAAGTCAGTTATTTGCTTTTTACTTTCTGATTACAGGTTAGCAAGGGTACCTCAGATGATAAAAGAAGTTGCAAGAATTCTTACTGGCACTGAAGATCTCCCAGTCTTCTTGAGAAATCATTTTGTTGGTCTTCTTAACAGTATTGATAGAAAAATGCTGCATGTGGAGGATCTGTCACTGCAGAAACAAGCCATGAAACGTATAGAGATGCTGATCAATATGATGGGCTCTTACCTTAGCACTTATGTACCGAAACTTATGGTTCTTCTTATGCATGCTATTGATAAGGAATCACTCCAGGGTGAGGGTCTCTCCGTGTTGCGTTTTTTCATTAAGCAATTAGTGAAAGTGTCACCGTCTAGCACTAAACATGTCATATCTCAAGTTTTTGCTGCTCTTATTCCCTTGTTGGAGAGAGACAAAGAAAATTCTTCGTCAAATTTAAATAAAATTGTGGAGATCTTGGAAGAACTTGTGTTTGAGAACAGGGATATCCTAAAGCAGCATATCCATGAGTTTCCTCCTTTGCCCAGTATTCCTTCCCTTTCAGAAGTGAACAGTGTGATCCAGGAAGCACGTGGATCAATGAATTTGAAGGACCAAATGCGAGATACTGTTGATGGGTTAAATCATGAGAATCTGAATGTTAGATATATGGTAGCTTGCGAGCTCAGGAAACTGCTGAACCTTAGAAGGGATGATATCACATCTGTGGTCACGGGGGAAGTTGGTTCAGATATGGAAGTCTTGAGCTCTTTGGCTACATCCTTGCTTAGAGGTTGTGCAGAAGAATCAAGGACTTTAGTTGGACAGCGACTGAAGTTGGTTTGTGCTGATTGTCTTGGAGCACTTGGTGCAGTTGACCCTGCTAAAGTAAAGGGTTTTTCAAGCCAGCGCTTTAAAATTGCTTGTTCAGATGATGATCTAATCTTTGAGTTGATCCACAAACACCTGGCCAGGGCTTTTAGAGCTGCACCTGACACCATTATCCAAGACTCAGCTGCATTAGCCATACAGGAGCTACTAAAAATTGCTGGTTGTGGGGGATCATTGGATGGAAGTGTTACAGCTTCTATGTCAGAGACATGGAAGAACAAACAACCTCCAAATGTCTCTTCTGGGATCAAGTGCATAGACAATTGCAATGGAATGAATGGGAGGGGTCAGAGATTGTGGGATCGTTTCTCTAATTATGTCAAAGAGATAATTGCCCCTTGCTTAACCTCAAGATTTCAGCTTCCAAATGTGGCAGATTCTGCATCTGCTGGTCCTATTTATCGGCCTTCTATGTCATTTAGGAGGTGGATATTTTTCTGGATAAAGAAATTGACTGTCCATGCAACGGGTTCTCGTGTGGGCATTTTTAATGCTTGTCGAGGTATAGTGCGTCATGATATGCAAACAGCAATATATCTGCTGCCATATTTGGTTCTCAATGCCGTCTGTCATGGTACTGAGGAGGCACGCCATGGTATCACAGAGGAGATCCTATCCGTTCTTGATGCTGCAGCATCTGAGGGTTCTGCAGCAGTAAATAGCGTTGTAAGTTCTGGTCAGGGTGAAGTTTGTATTCAAGCTGTGTTCACTCTGCTTGATAATCTCGGTCAATGGGTGGATGATGTTGAACAAGAAATTGCTCTTTCCCAGTCTCTTCAACTATCAAACTCGAAGCAACCAGTGTCCAAGTTAAAAGATCAGAATACAAATTCTTCAATGGATTCAGAACAACTCCTTATGCAATGCAAATATGTTTCAGAGCTTTTGACTGCAATTCCTAAGGTGACTCTTGCTAGGGCCTCTTTCAGGTGTCAAGCTTATGCTAGGTCCTTGTTGTACTTTGAATCTCGGGTGCGGGAAAAGTCAGGATCTTTCAATCCAGCAGCTGAGAGGAGTGGCATATTTGAAGATGAAGATGTCTCGTTTCTAATGGAAATATACAGCGGTTTGGATGAGCCTGATGGCTTATCTGGTTTGGCATGTCTGCGTAAATCTAAAAGCTTGCAAGATCAGATTTTGATAAACAAGAAAGCGGGAAACTGGGCGGAAGTTTTGACTTCTTGTGAGCAGGCTTTGCAGATGGAACCCACTTCAATTCAGGGGCATTCGGATGTTCTTAACTGTCTGCTTAACATGTGCCATTTACAGGCCATGGTTACTCATGTAGATGGACTAATTTCTAGGATTCCTCAGTACAAAAAAACGTGGTGTATGCAAGGTGTTCAGGCTGCATGGAGGCTTGGCAGGTGGGACTTGATGGATGAGTATCTTAATGGGGCTGATGAAGAAGGTTTACTTTGTAGCAGCTCTGAGAGTAATGCTTCCTTTGACATGGATGTTGCAAAGATACTGCAGGCTATGATGAAGAAAGACCAATTCTCTGTTGCTGAAAAAATTGCATTGTCCAAACAAAGTCTGATTGCTCCTTTGGCTGCTGCTGGCATGGATTCCTACACACGGGCTTACCCATTTGTTGTAAAGCTTCACATGCTACGGGAGCTAGAAGACTTCCACGCTCTCCTTGCCGGTGAGTCTTTCTTGAAGAAATCATTCTGTCTGCATGAATCGGAATTCTCAAAAATGGTGGAAAACTGGGAAAATAGGCTCAGATTTACACAACCATCGCTCTGGGCGAGGGAGCCACTTTTGGCTTTTCGAAGACTTGTTTTTGGTGCCAGTGGTCTCAGGGCTCAAGTTGCTAGCTGCTGGCTACAATATGCAAAACTCTGTCGTTCGGCTGGTCATTACGAAACTGCAAACCGCGCAATACTAGAAGCCAAGGGTTCTGGTGGTTCTAATGTTCACATGGAAAAGGCTAAGCTTTTGTGGAGCACTAGGCGTTCTGATGGTGCCATTGCAGAGCTGCAACAAACTCTCCTTAACATGCCTGTGGAGGTCATAGGCTCTGCTGCAATATCATCAATCACCAGCCTTTCATTGGTTCCACTGAACCCACAACCTTTACTTGCTGATACTCAGACTCTAAATGAGAATCGAGATATTGCAAAAGCCCTCCTCCTATACTCGAGGTGGATCCATTACACTGGCCAGAAGCAGAAGGAAGATGTAATAACTCTTTATTCTAGGGTGAGGGAACTGCAGCCCAAGTGGGAAAAAGGATACTTTTATATGGCTAAGTATTGTGATGAAGTATTTGCTGATGCCAGGAAACGGCAGGAAGAGAATCCTGAGCTAGGTTGCGGGTTGATCCCATCGACTTCTGCTACTGTTGTTTCTACAAGTTTAAGTATTGAAAAGCATTGGTGGTCCTACCTTCCTGATGTATTGTTATATTATGCAAAAGGTCTTCATAGGGGCCATAAGAATCTCTTCCAAGCCCTTCCAAGGTTGTTAACCCTGTGGTTTGAATTTGGTAGCTCTTATCAAAGAAGTGGTTTATCATCCAATAAAGATATGAAGAATGTTCACGGAAAGGTAATAATGTCACTTTTGAGATATATATATTTAATTTTTTTTTTTTTTTTTTATGCATATCAAGAAAATTATAGTTCTTTATTGCCTGCATCTTTTGTACTTTTTTTTTTAATACTGTTTTCACCCTTTTATCTTTGCAGGTACTGGGCATCATGCGAGGATGTTTAAAGGATTTGCCCACCTATCAGTGGTTAACTGTCCTGCCTCAATTGGTTTCTAGAATTTGCCATCAAAATGTTGAAATTGTTCGGTTGGTCAAACACATCATTACCTCTGTTCTCCGGCAATATCCCCAGCAAGCCCTTTGGATTATGGCAGCAGTTTCAAAATCCACAGTCCCTTCAAGGAGGGAGGCTGCTGCAGAAATCATATCAGCTGCACGAAGAGGGTCCAACCAGGGAATCAGTGGCAACAATCTGTTTGTTCAATTTGCTACGGTGATTGATCATCTAATTAAGTTGTGCTTCCATGGGGGGCACTCAAAGTCAAGGACAATCAATATCTCAACTGAATTTAGTGCATTGAAGAGGATGATGCCGCTGGAAATCATAATGCCCATCCAACAATCCCTCACTGTTAATCTACCTACCTATGATGTGAATCTGACTGACTTGCTTCCATCTGATATCTTTTTAACCACAGATCTTCCTACAATAATAGGAATCACAGATGAGGCCGAGATTCTCTCATCTCTTCAGCGACCAAAGAAGGTAAGCTTTGTATGATCGGTGCTTGGAATCAGTCTGCTTCAATATGCGTTTTCTTTAGATATGTTTCTAAAAATTAGTTCTTCCTGAAATTCATTATTTGGTTGTTCAATGAGTTCAAAGTTATAACTTATAACACACCCTAAAATGGTGTGGAGTGACATAAATTTTCTTATATGAGTGGGTGTACCTATTCTTCATATATACTGAATTGATATGAAAATTATGACCCAGAGAGGCAAAAATCCATAATCCTAGCATGCACAAAAAGAAGTGACAATTCTACACATGCTGGACCTTTATGCTGTCATTGATCTGATAAGATAGTTGTAAGAGTTCAGATACTTTCTAAACTTTGTTTTTAAAGTACAATTGTTTTGATTTTGAGTTGTAGACCTCTTTGGAAGGCCTATTGAATCACGAGTCTCATCCTTTATGCACTTGTTTGAGTATCCTGATAGTATTTGAAGATGGTACCATCCATCATGTTTGTAACAAATTTCCACTATTTTGGTGTTTACAGGTCGTTCTTTTGGGCAGTGATGGCATCGAACGCCCATTCCTCTGCAAACCCAAGGATGACCTCAGGAAAGATGCGCGCATGATGGAATTCAATGCAATGATAAACCGTTTGTTATCCAAATGTCCAGAAAGTCGCAGGAGGAAACTTTATATTCGCACATTTGCAGTGATTCCTCTAACAGAGGACTGTGGTATGGTAGAATGGGTGCCCCACACTCGAGGTCTTCGACATATACTTCAAGACATTTATATAAGTTGTGGGAAATTTGACAGGCAGAAGACAAATCCTCAAATTAAGCGAATTTACGATCAATGCCAAGGTAAAATTCCAGAAGATGAGTTGCTGAAGAACAAAATCCTTCCAATGTTCCCTCCAGCTTTCCACAAATGGTTCTTAAACACGTTTTCAGAACCAGCTGCTTGGTTTAGGGCTCGAGTCGCCTATGCACACACTACTGCAGTTTGGTCAATGGTTGGACACATTGTGGGCCTTGGAGATCGGCATGGTGAAAATATCCTTTTTGATTCTACCGCAGGTGACTGTGTTCATGTTGATTTTAGTTGCTTATTCGACAAAGGTTTGCAGTTGGAGAAACCTGAACTAGTGCCTTTCAGGCTAACCCAGGTAAGAAAACACGTGGATGTATGTGTCTTGAGCTCTGACCAAAACCCTCTATAGTTATTAACAAGTTTTGACTTAAGTAATTTGCTTAATTTAATCATATGCTACGAAATTTTGTGGTGCAATTTGGCAGTCTGGCATATATATTGTTACCATGATGCAAATAAGTTTTCGAATTCCAACCCCAAGGGGGTGGAAGAGTTAGTTAAGATGCACTTATAAGGTGGAGGTGTTGAGTTGATTCTCTTTCCTTGAGGTCAACCTCATAGGGATTTCAGTGGACTAAAATTGGCCTGTGGCATTGCGGGCCAGCGGCATTGCGGCCTGCAACGTGTCCAGAGGGGATCAATCTCTTCCATAGGGGTGGGGATGCCCTTCTAGTTTCAGGGGGGAAAAAGAAGAGGAAGAACTCAAATTCATTGATTACACTGAAAAAAAATTTAGTCTTTTTAAAAGGCACTCTGTTCCCTCACTTAAGTGATTTTTAGGTGTTTTCAATTTGTTCATGATATTTTCTGTCAGATTTCCTAATTATATAGATTCCTTTTGCTAATATTTCTTGAATTCCTAATTCTTATGGGACTTGCAGAACATGATTGATGGCTTGGGTATTACCGGATATGAGGGCATCTTCTTAAAGGTCTGTGAGATTACACTTTCAATTCTCAGGGCTCACAGGGAGACTTTAATGAGTGTTCTTGAAACTTTCATCCACGACCCCCTTGTGGAATGGACTAAATCTCACAAGTCCAGTGGAGTAGAAGTTCAGAACCCCCACGCACAGGTTTAAGTCTCAATTGTTCTCCTTTTTCATGTTTTAAGAAGTTTAATGAAGTTAGCGCTTCAAGCCTTAAAGTAAAAAAACAATTGTGTGTCTTGGCTGAATTGACAAGCTTTCTTTGGAGCAAACTACTAGTTTGTTGTGATTGGGTCAACAATTAATTGGCCACAATCTGGAATTTGTCTGAATCCAGAAGTATCCACAAGGACTTTATGTCAACATTGTGTACTAAACCAACAAATTTCGTTTACATCAATTAAGTTGCTAAGATTCTGGGTGAAGTGACAGTAGTCAATGGTTCCACTTGCCCTAAATTACATGATTCTTGATTTTGTGAAATTGGTCTAAACAGATCAATTTGTGGGACACTCTTCATCTTCTTTTTATTTATTTATTTATTTATTTATTTTTTAAAGAATAACCTTGTTGAATGCTGTGTCTGGAAACTGCAGCGAGCCATAAGTAATATTGAAGCGCGGCTGCAGGGAGTTGTTGTTGGTGTTGGGGCAGCACCATCTTTGCCTCTTGCCGTAGAAGGGCAGGCACGTCGCTTGATTGCCGAAGCAGTTTCACACAAAAACCTTGGGAAGATGTATATATGGTGGATGCCTTGGTTTTAGGAGTAACAATCTGGTTTCGCATTTGCTGAGTCTGGTGACCTGACATTTCTTTTGATTGATTGAGCAATTATAGTATTTGCCGAGTCAGAGTAACAGTAGCCAATATCTAAAAGTGGAGCCTTGTAGGTCGTATTGAACCACCAATATCCAAGCTGGAAGTTCTTGCAGCTAAGGACTCGACAACTTTTTGTTCATGAACAGCTGCATTGCCTTATCCTAAGAGAGGATGGAAGTGCAGGTACGTTGAGTTGTGTATAATGTTAGACCTGTAAATACCTTTCTTGTTTTTTTTTTTGTTTTTTTTATTTTATTATTTTTATTATTTTTATTTTTTTTTACGTCTATTATTTGTTACAAAAGTAACTTGGTAAAATTGGCGTACTCAATTTGAGAGCCTGACTGTCTTTATATACAAGCGGAAAATTACAATTATGGAAAGAGAATAAAATCAAATCAAAATAAAAGAGAATAAAATCAAATCAAATCAAATCAAATCAAATCAGAATAAAAAATAAAATCCCTAAAAATTAGCCTATATTGAAGACCCGATAAATTTGCCATAATCGCTAAGTCAACTTTTAGATAAGATTTCCAACAGTTACAAGTGTTTAAGTTAATTTTTTGTTGGGTGTTCCTAATAGGTTGTTGCCAAAAGCTTTCCAGTAAGAAACAACTTGAACAATTCAATTATTTGGTATTCTTCCACTCATTATGTTTATGCTTTCTTTATGTTGTTTTTCAAATGGCTATATTCGCCATCATTGTTTTCCTCTCTGCATTTGGGGAATCTCCTGCTGAAAGAACTTTGGCTAAATCACTCGAGTTGCGTCACAGTACATTGTGCTCTAGTCAAGTAGGAGGAAAAACATTGGTCTGAACATGTAGGGGTGCAAGTTGGGCAGGTCCAAACCCAACCCAACCTTGGGCCAACGCGCCCCAACCCAATCGTGGGTTAAGATTGTCAACCTGGACCCAACAATTTTCGGAGTTGCTGGGTTGGCCCGCAGTTTTATTTTTTATTTTTTGTCCCCAAACCCGATGCCATACAAGGCCGCCTCCAACCAATCAATGCAGTCATTAAAAACAGTTTTCTTGATCTCCTTCATATCTCCATTAGTCCATTTTAATTCTTCAGACCCATTCATCTCCTTCCTCATTACTCCATCTCCAAAGTCCATTCTCTCTCCTTTCTCTCTCCATTCACCCATTGCCTAATCAAACATAAAAAATAAAAAGAAAAATATCTTTCATGTGTAGAGCCAAACCCACAAAAGTGGAAACAATAACCGGTACCTCCAAGAAACCAGAAATATTCCATAAATAAAGAGGAAAGTTGAATACCACCACCGCCAAGTCACCAACAAACCCTTTTGTCTATCTCTTATCTTCAAGAGATAATTTTTTGAACCCAAAACTTGAAAAGGAGATACTTCCCAAATCCAAACCCTAAATTTTCCACCACATTCTCAGAAACCCTAAGAAAAGTAGACTCAAACGAGGAGAAAAATCATTTTTTATTTTTTATAATTCAAATGAACCAAATGTCCCACATTGACAGCATCCCATTAACCCTAGGCAAGTTTAAGATGGAGAAATCTCCACACATTCACTAGCTTAGATGATCGGCGGTGGTGAGAGCGCGATGGCGGTGGTAGCAGTGGTGAGAGCAATGGGCGGCAATGGATTCTCATTGGAATGAAGAAAAAGAGAAGTTCATTTAGGGTTATCTGGAGAGTTCATTTTATCTGAAATTTTAAAATAAAAGAAAATAAATATATATAATATGAAAATTGGGTTCGGGTTAGAATCTTTCTAACTGGAGTCCAACCCCAAATGGGCTTGTGTTGAAAAAATTCAACCCGAGCCAAACCCGAATTGATGAAATAACAAGTCCAGGCCTGAAAAATCTCGGGCCGGTTTGAACCCGTCCAACTTGCCCCCCATGAACACAACATGTATTTTTGTACTAAAATTTGATTTCTATCATTACCTGCAGGTTGTTTGGATAACAAATTGTAAATCTAAAGTTTTTGCTTTATAAATTTACAATTAGATTGATATCATTACCTTCCGATATAAGTTAAATCTTCCTGATTTGTTTAAAAGAGCGTTGTGTATGCATAAATAGTGAAAAAAGAGTATGAATGGCAGTTCTTCTCTATTGTGGACAAAAAGGATAAAACATTATTAGAAATAAAGAACAAGTACGTAGGATGATAAATATGGATTAGGTCTGTTGGCCTTTTTTAATACAATTTATATCAGTTTATATCTTTGGCTTAACAGGTATTTTACAAGTCCAATCTAGAACGGAGTCGCCTAATCTGCGTGTCTAGAGCAGTCATCTGGCTTTAAATCACAATCTTATGAATTTAGAGTGGATCCTATAGGAATTTGCAGATTGATAATTTGTGAAGCATGGATAGGACATCTTCAGAACATGAATCTTACATTCTCCCTTTTAATGAATGTTTCATGCACTTCCACCAAGTTATATGGACTCGAGGGCATCAGGCAATGACCCATAATTGAAGCAATCAAGATTTTTGCCTAGGAGGTACGGATAATTCTCTTGGGGTTCCATGGCAGACACTCGTGGGACACGGCTTGGATAGTGGGATACGTCTCAGACACGTGTCCATCACAATTTGAGTGTCCTAGAACTTGATTTTTTTTTTTTTCTTTTTCTTGTTGGTCATGTCTGGGACATGGTATAGGCATGTTTGAGGCACTTTCAAGACACTGTAAGGTAGTTTTATAATTATTTTTCTTAAAAAATGTGATTCCAATGCAATTTTAAAATATATTACAAGTTAATTAGAAAAATAATATAAAATAAAATAAAATTGAATTCTCGACCCTCTCCAAATTTGTGATTTCATTCATGACAAGGATAAAATGAGAAAAATTTATGTTATTATTTTTGAAGTATTCCTGCCATATTTGTCCTTTTTCTTTTTCTTTTTCTTTTTTTTTTTAAAAAAGATTTTCCGTATCTCCGTATTTGTATCTTATTGTACCCGTGTCTCATGCCCATATCTGTGCTTCTTAGATATTTCATATTTGCAATTGTTGCCTTCCAGAAAGGTTGATACTAAGAATTAGCAAATATATATATATATATTTTGATAAGTACTAAGAATTAGCAAATATTGAGAACATAGTTTACCACTGTATCACTTGACATTATATTCTCATCTCTTTCTTTTTTAACCTCTGGCTCATGATGTCATCCAAATATGCCCTTCCTTTTTGTATAAAAATTCTTTTATATATTCTCATCATCATCATCATCATCATCATCATCATCATCATCGTCCTTGCCTGAATCCCAAATGAATGGGGTCAGTCACATGAATTATCTTTTTCCATTCTATTCTATTGCAAGTTGTTGTACAGTATTGTATGAGTTGTCACATGTGTACAGTTAGTTTTATATAAGTTGTCACTTACCCCTCATTACTATATATAGAATTACCATGTATAGGGTTTACTTGTTCTCCACTCACCTACTCCCATAGCTTCTCCTATATAAACACCATTGTATTATTGTATTACTCACTCAATAACATATACCTTTTCATATATTCTCTCTCTCTCTTTCAACAATGTCTATTGAGACCCCGAGTACAAATTCTTCTCCTTCCATCTCCCTCTAAAGTCTAATGTAAATGTTTTCACTGAAGAAAGTCTAAAAAAAAAACAGAACTGGAAGGTCGTGCATTATTCATTTCAGGCTTTGGACTCCCCTAGAGAGACAGAAGACTATTTGCGTCGTCTTCCTGCCACCATTATTGAGATAGACCAAAAATGGCAGTGTTTGTCGTGTTTGAAAGTTTTTGTTCAGACAGAACTCTAATAGGGAATTTGATACGGATTTATAATTAGGGGTATATTTGGTATTAAAAATGTATAAAAACTGTTATAAATAAAGAAAATGGACAATATTCTATGAAAGACTGATGGAACCAGTTACCAGACCAATTATATGATTTGGGTAATGATCAAACTTAGTGATAACAAAATTTCAGAGTAAAATAAAGAAACAACTGTGGCACATGTGATGCTCTGCCCATGTAATGGCAAATCCTTAAATGCAGCGACAGATTAGGTCAACAAACACAATAACAACATAGAGAAATGAAACTTTGGGGTGAATAACATAAAAATTTCAAAAAAACAATATCAGCAAACATGGAAAAAAAGAAGAAGCTATGTATAAAATCATTACCACTAGTGCTTTGTTCTCAATTAGGGTAACCCTGCCACAGTTAGTAAGCTTCATGGCAGTCACCAACCGCTTGACCTGCCAATCAATGGGCAAGGAATCCACTAGCTCAAAGAAGTAGGTAGCATAGCCATATTCAGGACGTTCCAGCACTATTCTGCATTCAGGTGAAATGGAAGTATCTCTGTCATTCAGGACAAGTAGATAAAAGCAAACGGAGGAGAGAGGAGAGAGAGAAAAAAAAAAAAAAAGGGAATTCTAAAGCATAACTTTTTTTTTTTGGCAAGTTCTAAAGCATAACTTGTGTTACCAATAATACACCTGTTATGTCTTTCAAAGACGAATATAAATGACTGGAGATCACGGCACCAACCCCATTCAACAGGCCATTTCCGAAACTGTAGATACCGTGCCTACAAGTTAAAAATAGTGATCAATGGATAGAGTAATGAAACGAGTGAATAAAAGCTTACAATCAATACAAAATCACTGGTCACCATATTTAACCACAATTAAGGAAAGTTCTACCTGCTCCACAAGCGATATTAGACAAGCCAAGCAATAACTAGCCTTCTCACCCTTAGCGCACCGTACGGGAGCAAACTTCAATAACGAGGGACGCTGGGAGAAAAGCTGTCCCCAATTAAAGAAAAAGTAATCTCAGAAATAATGTGGAGCAAAGGTTCAATTCATAGCATGCTTCAAAGAATATTAGCAAAATGACTGAACAGAAGAAATAAGAAATACCAGGAAGTGAATAACATTTGCACATGGAAACCTATTGAAAGCACAATCAGTAATAATTGGGAGCAATCTATAAGGGTCGTTTACCAACATGGTCCCTGTCAATAGAGAATGCTGGGAGGGGTGATACTGGATAAAAACCAACATTTGGACAAAGTCGCTGCTCTTGAATACAAACCACGTTTTCAATCTTGACAGCCGTAGCATTTACCAGTGCACCGGGCAATGGCCCTCCAAAAGGTAACAATACGTATAAATAGAAAAAAAATCCACTTTCAGGTAGCATTACGCTAGTTTATTAAGAACCAAATATATACATATAAATGGATCCTGCTAACCTCCCAGCTTGACGGGGTCATTTGCAAGCTTTCCGTTTTGATTTGGATAACATTTTCCCCCTCAAACCTAAAACTTCTTGAATTTAACATGGTGAATTGTCATGTTGAAGTCCTACTTCAAATCCCCTCAAGCTCCCCATCTACAAGAAGCCCTGATATACGAGACCACCTATAAACAAGACCCTATCTCGCTCTTTCACAAACACACAAATGTGGGGTGAAACACAAATACACATGGGGGCCATAAAACAGATACCATGATCACAGAACTGTTGCCAACCTTTGACATCACAGCTTCAAGCTCTGAGAAACTGCCTTCACTGAATGAATCTTCAAGGGAATCATCACTCTCCATTTCACCATAAAGCTTCATTTCGTTGATTGATACCCCTTTGTCAATCAAAACCTGCCAGTTGACATCCATGAATGACCCAATTCAAAAGGAAAACACAATAGAGACATCAATAGTACCTGCAGGAGTCCAGGAGCATCTTCCTCCAGTGCTGTTTCAACTGAATCGCTGCAACATATATATATATAAGAAACAGAAGAGACCCTCAGATTAACATAGGCAGGGAAAGAAATTTTCAAAATAAAAAAGCAAGAAAAAAATTATACCAAGATACATACACGGATAAATACATACATATATATATACCTATTTGAACATCATAATATTATATATACACACATTATGGATACACATATATGTAGATTCAACATAAGCAAAAATTACGTGGCAGTTTTTCTCCTTTTCCGTGGACGATTGATTCTTAATGGTTTAGCAGGTTCAGATAAAATAGGGGAACTGTCTATGGCAGAGGGCACAATTTTCCTCAAGCATTTGAAGTTTTGGGAAATATCCAAATTAGGAACCTTTCTTGGTGACAGCAATTTCATTCGCTCTCGTAGCAACATATCGTCTAGTTCATCTCCATAAGATTCTTCAAGGGTTTCAAGTTCCTTCTTCACTGATACTATGTTTACCAAGGGGAAGTTACTGACTGCATTCTTGTTCGGATTGTGCAAGTCACTGTTATCCAAGGGTTCAACCTTTACAGTAGCAAAACTTGTTAAAGTTGAACCAAGCATACTATTGCGGTCACCAGACACAAAATCATGCCTACCACTTGATTCATATATGCTGGGAGCTTTCTTAGATGAGGAAACTCCGTCTTTTTCTTGAACTCCCATTAAGTTTTCAGATTTAATTGATTCAATCCCTTGGCAGGACCCCTTTAACGCTGAACATTGAGGAGTTGTAGAAGACGATCCTGCAATAATACTATTTGATGAACCAGACTTCCGCTTCTTGCGGAAGTCAGAAACATTTCTTTCAGAAATATCATGAGTATGAATTCCACCGACTGAGGATTTTCCGTCACCAAAATGACTCTCTTTCTTACCTATCCCACCACAGCATTGAATCATATCTTCCACAACTGGGTTAGACAACCACGAAGAATCATCCTGTGTGACAAAAAGGTAATTAGCTACTTTAATAAAAAAGATAATAGCATCGACTAACCAATGTTCAAATAAAAACATTATATTTCCGGGTGCACATTGCATACAACACAATAGAAGGCAAAGGAAACAAATTCAAACTACATTACATTATAAACCTCCAAGGAAGGGAAGAATACAGAAGACAAGTGGATGAAAGTCGAGAGATACGAGAGTTATCTCGCATGGCCTAATGTTGAGTAAGAGTCAAAAGTTTACCCAAGTTGTGCATACCATTGTATAATCATGTGGTCAATAATGGCCGTATGCAACTAGAAGATTCTTGGCCAGAAAGCATAGGAAAATGATGAGAATAAAAGAGGGCTTAGAGTTTTAAATTGATATGGTTATTTCATCAATTCAGCAATATGTTGTTTCTTGAGATTGGTAATACAGATCAAATGCTGGTAAATTGCAGAATACTTTCATAAAAGAAAAAGTTAAATTAATAAAGAACTATCATGCACAAATTATCACGAAGATACAGATGATTTACTGTTTTTCTTCAAGAAACCACTTCATCTTTTATGGATTGAATGACTAAGACTAAAAAAGAAACCCTTGTAATGAGAACTGTGAACACAAGGCTAAAATTTTCAACTAAAATCACACAATTTGATCTGCTGGATTCGAACCAGCAACTAAGTAGAATTCACTCTGGCTTCTGAACTTAGGTCAACTAGAGAGAAAACTCTATCTCCTTATGGTTACGAATTGCGCCAATAGGAAATGAGTTGGAAAATAATGATAATATGTCAACCCTGTCCTTTATGATCTGTTTGACACCCTACATAGTCCCAAGGCATATATACATAAGATAATAACAAACAATTAGTTGTTGTATACATTAACTCAACAGAAGAATTTCTACACCTTGCAAAGTAGAGACTATATGGCAAGGACAATCATGCGCTAATGATTTAGTTTTGCATGAACTGTGTTGACCTTAATGATTTCATCCAAGGACAATCTAGAGGTTTTGATGATAACAAACCATTAATGGTGTTTAAGGACTAATGTTTACATTGAGTGTTATAGATTATTCACATTCAAATGATGACCTCAGTGAAGATCATAAAGTCAATTCCAAGTATTCCATTATTTAAGAACACATCAAGGAAAGCAATGGATTCAAAAAAGACATGAAGTTGCAAAGAAGCAAATGAAAAATCCATCCAAAGATAGCTTGGACTACAATGAGCAAAAAAGTAACTCAAAGGATGGAATAAAGCAAGACTACCTCAAAGCCTAAAGATCATGGATAAAGCTTGAAGAAATGGATAGATAGGATGGTGAGTGTTTAGGATTCAATGTCAAAGTATTTATGAATCCATTTGAAGCTCTTCTCTATAGAACCATGCATATCATAACATCATTCATATATTCCTATATATATTAAAATAGGCTATGCACTTCATTCATATACAATTGCACATGAAGTCATTGCTAAAGAGTGAATTAGTTCAAGCTTGCATAAACTTTGAAAGAACTCATCACTTGTGCTAGAAATATTAAGACCATGCACATTAATCATAAAATTCATATTGGTCAACATTTAAGGTATGAGAATCCTTCATTACCATGAATTAGTAACGGACATTATGATCCTAGAATGCGCGTCATGAAAATCTGTATTTTTAGCTAAATGTGAAAAATAAATTTTTAAAATAATGATTATTTTAAAATAATTTTTTCCAGTAATAACTCTTTATACTTCAACTAGCCTAAATTGATTTTATCAAAAAATTTAACCAAGTCTACATTGGTTTACATGAGGATTCATTTTTACCAAAACTGTCAGAAATCTAATTTTGTACTAAAACTGAATTTCTACATTTTAATTTAGTTGGATTTCAATTATTTTATATTTTTTATTGAATCCAAATGGGGGTACTTCTTTATTTACATTATAGACTTAAAGTAAATGTTTATACATTTACTTTAAGTTTACAATGTAAATAAGGTATGTGCAGATGTCCTGGAAAGAACTGTGTAGTTGGATTTCAATTTTCTAATATTTTTTATTGAATCCAAATGAGGGGTACTTTCTTATTTACATTGTAAACTTAAAGTAAATGAACATATAAAGACATTTACTTAAATGTTTTCAATGGAAATAAGGTATGTGCAGATGTCCTGTAGAGAACTGTGTAATATGTTAACTTAGAACAAACTTCTGAGGCAATATGAATCGGATGACCAATTCTAGCAGAGAGTTTTGGATCAAAGGCTGAAGGTGTTTCGGTCGACCGAAATAAAAAGGTGTTTCATTTCGGCCTACCAAAATAAAGATTGATGGCCAGCCTTAAACTATTTTAGACAACCAAAACATAATGGTGTTTCATATCGGTCGATCGAACTAGCATAGATTCAAATTTGAATCGCTATTTCCTCTCGAGCAGTGTGCACAACAGCTATATTTTTGAATTAGCTGCTGAAACTCTATAAATAGAGTAAGGGGACTTCGTGATTTGATGTTGCTAAACTTGAGGGACATTTTATAGCATCATAAGAGCTTTTGTTCTTCATTCATATCATACTCTCTAATCCCATATCATTCATAGAGTATTGAGCTTCAATCTATTCATATATATACTCTAGAGTGAGCTGAAAGTTGTGAGCTAATATTTGCATATCAATATTTGAGAGAAATATTTGTATGCAACAAATCTGATCTTCATTTGTAAGGGTTGGTGTGGCCCAAGGAAGAAGAAGCAAGCTAGCTTCATATTTATAAGGGTTAGTGTGACCCAAAAGAAGACTAAGAGAGGTTGTCTCTTAGCAAGAAGAAATAAAGAGTTGATTCTAATCAAGGTTTGCTCTCCACTCGTAAAGAGGTGCATAGTAGATTGGGAAGTCCCAAGAGGGATCTTGAGCCGAGGAGTAGAGGTTTCTGAACCTCACTAGAATCGTCGTGTGAATGTTTGCAAATCTCTCTTGCCTTATCTCCTTTACATTTATGTTATTAATTTCTTATGCCTATATATTCATTATTGCTTAATTGTTAGAAGGTTTTAAATAGAATTTGTGAATCCAAAAATTGGCCATTGTTTGCCATAGACTCTATTCATCCCCTCTCTAAAGTCAATACTTGGACAACAATTGGTATCAGAGCCTAACTCTAATTGAAAAAACTTAACCGTCTTGAGTACGATCATGGCTAACAATGGCATATTCACACACTTAGAAGGACAATATATTGAAAGACCTCCATCTTTTGATGGAGTCAATTATAGCTATTGGAAAAATACAATGATAGACTTTCTCCAATCCATAGACTATCATATTTGGCTTGTCATAGTTAATGGACCATTCCTTCCTATGAAAGAAGTAAAAAAGACAATAGTTCCAAACGAAGAGAAAGAATGGGATACAAATGACCATAGATTGATTCAATGTAATGCTTTAGCCCTATGCTATCTTTATTATGCATTGAACAAAAATGAGTTCAATAAAATTATCTTTTGTAAAACGGCTAAAGACATTTGGGACTTGCTTGAATTATCCTATGTTGGATCAAGCCATAATAAGGAATCAAATATAAATGAACCTTCTAACATAAATGAGATGCATTATAGTTGTATTAACATTACCAATCATGTGAATGCTCATGATAGAACTTAATCATCCTCCTATAGTGAGGAAAAAGAAGTAATTCAAGAGAAAATGATAGCTTTTCAAGATTCAAGCAAGTGACATCAAAGAAAATGATGGAAATGATGAAGATGATGTCTTGTGTCTCATGGCCATCGAAGTAGAGGTAAACTCTAATCTAAACTCATTATGTGATGAATATATTTCTTCCAATGAATTAGTTGATAAGCATGATGAATAGAAAAATGCTTTTAAAGAAATACATAATGAGCTACGAAAAATTCTTTTGGAATGCACCTCTCTTATAAAGAAAAATCATAGTATTTTACAAAAGTGTGAAAAGGTTCAAACAGAAAATAGACTTTTTAAAAAGGGAAATGAATGTGTTTTGCTTAATGAATCAATTGACTTAATTTCAAAAAAATGAGTCCTTAAAATTAGCCAATGAGGACCAAATTGACGATTTAGTTAAGATCACTAAAGGAAGGGAGAACTTAAACATTATACTTGATAAGCAAAGAAGTGTTTACTTCAAAAATAGGATAGGATATAATCTTTACAATAAGAATGCATGTTTATTGAAAAACAAAAGATCATTAAAGGATTCATTTGTGAAGAAATCTTTTACATGCAATTATTGAAGAAAGTTGGGACATAAAATTTATATTTGTCCATTTAGAAAGAAGAAAAAGATCAAGAAGATTTGGGTTCCAAAAGGAAATTTTGTGCCATTTCCTAACACCTATGGACCTAAGAGAATTTGGGTACCAAACAAAAATTTCCTAAGTTTACCTTGTAGGGTTACTTGATCATTAAAGAAGGTTCCTTGGTGCTGATTTTCTAGTGCAAAAGGAGGTTGAGGAGATCCAAAGTTACTGTGGTTGATTTTGAAACTTAAACAAGGTTTGAGCAAGTGTGTCTTACCATTTTACAACTACTGAAGGTGCTTTGAACTTCATATTGCTACTGGTATAATCTTTCATACCTCAAACCTCTAGTATGCCTTGATTTTCTAGTTTAAGACTTTGAAACTGAACTCAACTTGTTAAAATCAAACTATAACTTGATTATCTATCATTTGAGCATGCTTAGTTTGATGTTTTGAGGCTATCTATGTTGAGGTTTGGACTAAGGAATGACCTATTCAAATTCTGGTACTAAAAACCACACTAGTTTGAGTTTATTGCAGTTTACAAATCTGGGTTGAGGGTTGATAATACAATTTAGTGTTGTGCTTGGTGTATTATCTTTTTAAGCGTGTTTATAAAGTTTATATACACTTGACAAAGCCAAAATTCATTAGTTTACAATGGTGAAATACCATAATTACCCTCACAACAATGCTGCTGTAGAAATTGACTTGCGAAGCCTACATTAAGCTGTAAATTGCTATTTACTTGATATATACTGAGGTGTAATGATTGAACCATGTTTTATATGTTAAATAAAAGTTATGAGAACTGAAATTAAGGAGGTCCACTCATTGGATTTACAGAATTACCCCTCAAAACCAGAATATTACAGTTATAGAAAACAAGTCTGCTATATGCTTTTATTTTCCTGATGTATGAGTTGCTGTGTTAAGCCCTAGTTGATATAACTTATCCCAGCAGTAGAACAAGTGTTATTCATCTATTTTATGCTGAGGGAGCCCTTGGTTCAAGAATTTTTGAATTATCACAAGGTAGTGTTTAGCAATTGCTGAAAATTAAGTTTTAACCCTAATATTGCTGCTATGAGCATATACAATGTTATACCTTGCCTTTTAATTTGCTATTATCATATGAGAAAGTGTATATTGTCTATACATCATCATGCTAAAGAAAAATTAATTGATAATCTATCATAAAGCATATTGAACAAAAATAATATTACATTTGTGCATTGTATTGAATTATGCTCCAAAAGGAACCTTCACAATGTGTGCTAACTCACAAGGACCTTAAAAATATTGGGCACCAAAGAATTCCACTTAAGCATATTTGGTAGGTTAAAGATCTTTTCTTTTGATAACAAGTAGATTCACAAATATGGATGGCTAAAGCACATGAAGAGAAATTAAGTCTTGATTTCCCATTGCTAACAATGGATGAAGGGCGCGCTACATTGAGAAAAAACTCCTAAGATAATGGAGTTAGTACCATGGGTAAAGAATCATTTTCTTCATTAATGATATGCTTTTAATTAATTAGCTTAAATGTGACTTAATTGTGCTATGTGATAAGGACAATATTATCATTTCTACATCTAGTCATGGCATAATTAATATGGTTAGTGATTTTGACATGAATGCTACTTGTTACAAAAAAAAATGTCTATGTTAATGTAGCTTATTTTGGATTATGTGACTTAAACATACTAGCATACATTTATTGTTAATGAATAATAAATTTGTGAAAGATATTTGAAAATTGTATGCCTTCAAAGAAAATCCAAAAGCCACTATAATTTGAATTTATTCTAAGTAGTTATATATAGAAAGTCATTCATGTGTCTTTATGTCTTTAAACATTTTACTTATATACTTTTGGCATCACTAGCACATAATATGAAATTATTTGAACTTAAAAATAATTAGATCAAATTTGGAAAGTCAAGTTCTATTTCAATGAGGATATTTACTGGTTTTATATTCCTACACAAATCGGTCGACCGAAACTAAAACCGGACGACCGAAATACCTATTTTGGCTGACCTAAACTCCAATCCGGCCGATCGAAATAAGCAAACATAAATGTAAACCGGCCGACCGATAGAGTCATTTCGGCCAACCGATGTGCGTGCAGCACCAGTAATTGAAGGGTTTTAAAATCTAAATCATAATATGCATTGTGGATCATTATTGATAATTAAGCTTGAATATGTTTCCAAGAGTTTAATCAAGAAAAATACCTTGTATATATATCTTTGTACACATATGACTTCGATTAAAACAATAAGAATGCTACATGCTTTGCATAACATGAGTTTTTTTTTTTTTTTTTTTTTTAATTAAATGCATAACTTATCGATTTAATATCTAAAAAGTCTTTTTAATAAAAAAAACCCGGACTTAAAATGCAAAAATTTTGAACATGTTTAAAATTATCAATTGCCTTACGCTCTTTTAAACAAGCCCTTAGAGCTTATTTTGAAAAGCTTAGTGATTTTCTCAGGATTGATGGTTTTTGACAAAATTGATATATATGTGTTTTCAAAACCATTAATGAAAATATGTTGATTGCACTTATATATTATTCTTGAATCAACATTTATGATTTTTGCAAATAAGTTTACCTCTAGCATGCAAAATGAATTAAATTAGTCTGATGCGTAAACTTGAATTCCTCCAAGGTTTAAAACTCCATTAATGTCATGAAAATCAGAATTTTTATATTTATTTGACACTTTAATATTAGGATTATAATTCTTAAAGAACATTTTGTTCTAATTTAGATGACTAATGTGATATCACAAGTACTAATTTATTTAATGTATCCATCTTGAGCACTCTAGAAATTCATATGGTATTCCCACAATCACTTCTTAAAGAATGTGTCTAAAAGAGATGTTGAGTTCATTCACATAAAGAATCATATAGCCAATCTCTCACCACATCTCTTAAAGAAGATATTTTGGTATCAAGGCCTCATGCTATACAATTCATGAAATATCTTGACATCACCTCTTAAGAAATATGAATAAGCGAAATATTGATCTTATCCATATGGAAAATCAGGTAGCCAATTATCTCTAATCATATATATCCAAGAAAATATGCTTTTACATTATTGGAAATTTATTGCATATAACTTCAGTAATGACACTATTTGCATATGCTTTTTGCTTTACATACCACATATAATTTTTATCATTCAACCATATGCTTGTAAAAGAGGATCATTTGGTATAAAAAACTTATTTATATATCATTATTTTTAATGAGGTGTATCCATTAAATGATATATGATACAAATGAAAGCACTCTCACAAGGCGAGATGATTGATAATCTCTTATGAAAGAATATTTGCATGACTTGTTAAACTTAATTGACTTATTGTAAAAATTGTCAAGCATACTACAAAATGACTTGTTAGTCGTTATATTCACAGTCATGAGTTTTCATATTTAAATTAATTTTCCCTCAACCTTGAAAATATCAAATGGGAAAAATATATTAGGATTGAAGCATACTTAAATTACTAGATTTGCTTCACAAGGTTTTTGCCTTTTGGCTTATTCTAATACATGCTTCATTTTTATTTTTCTTATCTTTTACTATGTATACTTTTGTATACTTTTGCCTATTTGAGTTTATGTTTCACTCTTTGGTTTATGTCTTATGTATACTTTTATATTTGCCAAGAACCTTAATGATCTTTCAACTCATGCTATCAATGAAATTGGTATCTTATGATATAATTGCTTATATGTTGCACTCTAAAGCATATTATAGTCATTACCACTACATTTCCAATTCTTGATGCCATCACTTCACTATGCTTAATGATAAATGCTTAAAGAAGTTGTTTAAGCCTCCCACGTTTTTGAGATGACAAAGGGAGAGAAAAGTGTGATGTGTAAAATGCCATGCTATGTTGTTTCATATCAAGGGGGAAGATGCCTCTAGTTGTTGGATCAAATGCTTCATGTTATATTCCATTATGTTATCATATCTTTTGATAGAAGCATGTTGATAGGGGGAGATTTGTAGAAATCTCTTAAAGAGTAAAATGATCTTAAATGCATGATTATACTTAAAATAGCTAATGATATATCAAACATGCTATGTTATAACATTATGTTCATTAAATGCACTTTGATAGGGGAGCATTTTTCAATTGCTACTCCACTTACTTATAAAAAAATAAATGTTTTGTCATCATAAAAAATGGGGAGATTGTTGACCTCAATGATTTCATCCAAGGACAATTTAAAAGTTTTGATGATAACAAACCATTGATGGTGTTTAAGGACTAATGTTTACATTGAATGTTATAGATTATTCATATTCAAAGGATGACCTCAATGAAGATCATAAAGTCAATTCCAAGTATTCCATTACTCAAGATCACATCAAGGAAAATAATGGATACAAAAAAGACACGAAGTTGTAAAGAAGCAAATGAAAAGTCAATCCAAAGATAGCTTAGACTAAATTGAGCAAAAAAGTAACTTAAAGGACGAAAGAAAGCAAGACTACCTCAAAGCCTAAAGATTGTGGACAAAGCTTGAAGAAATTGGTAGATAGGATGGTGAGTGTTTAGGATTTAATGTCAAAGTATTTATGAATCCATTTGAAGCTCTTCTCTATAGAACCATGCATATCATATCATCATTCATATGTCCCTATATATATTTACAATAGACTATGCACTTCATTCATATACAATTGGACATGAAGTCATTGCTAAAGAGTGAGTTAGTTCAACCTTGCATAAGCTTTGAAAGAACTCATCACTCATGCTAGAAATGTTAAGACCACGCACATTAATCATAAAATTCATATTGGTCAACAATTAAGGAATGAGAAGCCTTCATTACCATGAGTTGGTAACGGACATTAAGACCCTAGAATGAGCGTTATGAAAAACTGTATGTTTGGCTAAGTATGAAAAATGAATTTTTGAAATAATGATTATTTCAAAATAATTTTTCCCGGTACTAACTCTTTATATTTCAACTAGCCGAAACTGATTTTATCAAAAATTTTGACCAAGTCTACATTGGTCTACATGAGGATTCATTTTTACCAAAACTGTCGGAAATCCAAATTTGTACTAAAACTGAATTTCTACATTTTGATTTAGTTGTATTTCAATTTTTTAGTATTTTTTATTGAATCCAAATGGAGAGTACTTTCTTATTTACATTGTAAACTTAAAGTAAATGTCTTTATCCACTTACTTTAAGTTTATAGTGTAAACTTAAAGTAAATGTCTTTATCCATTTACTTTAAGTTTACAATGTAAATAAGGTATGTGCAGATGTCTTGTAGAAAACTATGTAATTTGTTAACTTAGAACAAACTTCTGAGGCAGCAGTTCCATTTCGGCAGACCGAAATGGAGAAGCAATATGAATTGGACGATCGATTCTAGCAAAGAGTTTTGGATCAAAGGCTGAAGGTATTTCGGTCTACCAAAACAAAAAGGTGTTTCATTTCGGCCTACCAAAATAAAGATTGATGGCCAGCCTTAAACCATTTCGGACAATCAAAACACAATGGTGTTTCATTTCGGTTGACAGAACTAGCGTAGATTCAAATTTGAACAGCTATTTCCTCTCGGGTAGTGTGCACAATAGCTATATTTTTGAACAAGCTGCTGAAACTCTATAAATAGAGTAAGGGGACTTCATAATTTGATGCTTCTAAACTTGAGAGACATCTTATAGCATCATAAGAGCTTTTATTATTCATTCATATCATACTCTCTAATCTCATATCATTCATAGAGTTTTGAGCTTCAATCTATTCATATATATACTCTAGAGTAAGCTGAAAGTTATGAGCTAATATTTGCATATCAATCTTTGAGAGAAATATTTTTATGCAACAAATTTGATCTTCATTTATAAGGGCTGGTGTAGCCCAAGAAAAAAGAAGCAAGCTAGCTTCATATTTGTAAGGTTTGGTGTGACCTAAAGGAAGACTAAGAGAGGTTGTCTCTTAGCAAAAAGAAGCAAGGAGTTGCTTCTAATCAAGGTTTGCTCTCCACCCATAAGGAGGTGCACAGTGGATTGGGAAGTCTCAAGAGGGATCTTGAGCTGAGGAGTAGGAGTTTCCGAGCCTCGCTAAAATTGCCGTGTGAATGTTTGCAAATCCCTCTTGCCTTATCTCCTTTACATTTATGTTATTATTTTCTTATGCCTATATATTAATTATTGCTTAATTGTTTGAAGGTTTTAAGTAGAATTTGCGAATCCAAAAATTGGCCACTGTTTGCCATAGACTCTATTCACCCCCCTAAAGTCAATACTTGAGCAACAATCATATATTTCATTTTGATAAGAATTCTAGCAAATCCCCAAACTCCTGAAAAGTACTTCTTGTATATCTCTTTTTAGAGAGAAAAAGAAATTTTAACTATATGTAGATTAATTCACACCAACTCTACTAGTATTATTCGCTATACTACTAGCAAATAAGCTCACCCTCGAGCAATCAATCGTCCTCCAGATTTAGTACCCTTTTCTTTAGTTCCTCTGAAATCATTTATATTAGGATCCTCTTTGGACTCCTACTCTTCACTTGTCTCCTTGTTGAGATTAACTAAAGTCGTGTTGGTTATGATATGTAACGACCCAATACGTATACCTAAATCCTTCCTTGGCTTATACTTTTAAAAGTAGTGCCAACTGGAACTAAACTTTTGATTCCTAATTCTGCCTTCTAACAAAGAAATCGATAACGTACTCCTTTACTCCTTTGGGTCTTTATCGTTTTCGCCTTGGACCCAATCTTCCTTTCTAGTGTCAACCATTCTGTGACTACAGAATATAGTTGACATCAACTTCTCCTAACGAACCGTAGATAGAGTACTACGAATCCTAATATGGCTCCAAGTTTTAAGAGACGCAATGCAGAAGTCATATAACGATAGACACTCCTAAGGACACTTGAACCTGGAGTGCTTTAATACCAATGGTGATACCCCCGGATTCTTGAATGCAGGTTGGCTAGGCCCACGCTCGAACGCCCGAGGATATCAAAACAAATGGCAATAATCGAACACAGAATACAGATTTGATAAATAGGAATAAATAAATTTGCTGAAAGAAGACTAAAACAAAAATCCAATAATGAAATCCTTAGAATATATATTTTATAAAAAAGAATTATTCTGGTACATCCAAACCTCCACTACAAATACAACTAGGGAATCCATCTAGTGGACCCCTATTCAAAACCCAATTGAAGGTAACCTGAACTAAAAAAGAAAATCCAAAACTAAATATAAATTGCAGTCCTACGCAGTCGAAAGAATGAGTGACCATCTCTGCTCAGCACGAACAAGCTCTAAGACTGGAACCGTTTGATACCAGAAAAAATAATGGTGGGTCAGGCCCACGAATAAGTTCTACTCTAACTACAATCCAAACAGAGACCCCATATGTAGATACATCCTAGATAACCTCAACAATATCTATATAGTCTATAACTATATATACATATATATCCACACTAAAGGACTCTCATTGGACTACAAAGGGGGTCTCAACTTGAGTAGAAGGCAACATGCAAAACACACCTGAAGTGGGCATGAGTACCTAAGCCTAACAAGGTACACCTCAGCCTATCATAGCCAACTACGCATCCTACTTCATATACACGCCCTAACCACCGACTCTGAGACTCAAGCTCATATCGCGGTACCATAAATTATATATGTCAATTTCTATCTAAAACCAATGTAGTACCGCTCAACTCTTCATTACCAAGATACGACATATAATTAGGATTTAAATATTTTAATTAAATCCATTTCCTTCCCAATATAGAATATAAAAACAAACATCTAATATGTCGTTCAACTGTTTTAGTTGACAAGACATGAAACTATGTATGATTTAACTGTTTTAGTTAATCCATTTCATATGCATGCATAGGTAGGAATTAGCATTTTGATTTAATCCATCCCTAATATGCCACCATCCCATACTGGTACATATAATCCACATGATCCATAAATGATGCAACACATAAACAGTGCATCAAATAAATCCACAATATCCATATAATCGATAGAAACAAATTTAATGATTCATCAATCAAAATCCAGAATACATCCATGTAATTAACAATTTAAATAAATTAATTTAAACTTCAATTAAAATCCAAGTTAACATCCATGTAATTGACAGAATATATTTTATTAATTCATCAATTTAAATCCAGGTTAAGCGTAACAAATCTAATATGTATATGACCCTATTATGAATCTAATATCGATTTTAAAATCATACTCCAGTCATCTAAGATGCTAAATTAGGATTAAGCAACTAAATATTTTATATCCGTTAACAGCATGCGATATTGATTAAAATTTCACACTATGAATTCCATTAGCATATAAAGATAAATTATGCCTCATAGTGTTTTAATATACTCTTAATTAATATATAGAACCGTCATTAAAATTCCAACACAGTTCAGGAAACCCCACTTGTCCAAACAGTGCCCAAAACCTCTCCAAAACGCACTAAACAAAAGAGCCTGCTCTCAAAACTGGAGAGCAAGCTCACAACGCACATGGAGCCAACTCCATACACCTTAGAGCCAGCTCTAGATAGCAGGGAGCCATCTCCCCATCACCTGGAGCTGGATCTTCAAAAGAGGGAGCCGGCTCCCACTTCTATAGAGTCAGTTCTTTCCCTCTCTGAGAGCCCTGAACTTCTTTTACCCTTCTACCTCATCTCTGGCCACTTCCACCTCTTCTGTTCTTCATTAATACTGAACCTAAGAGTCTAAACTATATCCAGTAACATCCCAATAATTTATATATAACAATTTTCATTAATAACAACGATGAAAATAATTAACGGTTCTATATGCTTCAAGATCAGACAACTGTAATATAAATTCATAAGAATTATTTCAGATCAAATTAACTACATATAGAAGATTAATTCACAATTAATTAAACTCTTGGAGACTATCTAGCAAGCACAGAACATGAGTCAAAGGGAAGGAGCAAGAAATAGAACTTGTCTTTTAAGGTTTCGGTCTGAAACATTTAATTGTCCTCTGTCTAGACTTTCCGGTGACCTCTGATTGTTGTCGAGCGTCTTACTACTCTGGTTCCATTCCACAAGCAGACCCTCTTCCTTCCTCCTTGGTCCGGCGTTTCGAACCTTAGCCAAAACCCTAACTTCCCTTTTAGTTTTTCTCTCAAACTCTCTGTCTCTAAAAAGTGGCATGAATAGGGTTTCTTCTAATCATTGGCAGACAACCTAAGATGTATATATAGGCTTATAACAAACCCTAATCCTTTTCATAACCTACGTCTAACACATCGGCTAATCCCAATAGAAAAGAAAATAAAATAAAAATAAAAATATAATTACTTACACATATATAGCCCTATACGAGATCACCTTATTATATATATATAATTGATAATTATATATCTATATAATTCCCTAATACAAAATTACTATGATTAACATTAAAATAATTAATTAATATTAAATAATAATAATACTCTATCCTCCTGAATATATATACACAAGTATATATATAAAACTAACCATATACGGGTAGTTATCCGTACCAATAATCAACCTCTATTCAAGTAATCCATGAGACCTAACTATTGGTCCATTACTACTGTCTGAATTAGATCCTTTTAAAACTAAAACAAAATAAAACACATATTTAAGCAAGCAACTAATAATACATTTAAAATAACACATCACCTTTTAACAACTAATTTCATACAACAATTAATTTTAAAAAAAAACACTTAAGCAACAATTATAATTGAACAATAAACCATATTTAAACATATAACAGGAAACCACACAAATACTTAGCCACGTAAACAACTAAAAATGCACAAAAAGCAAAAATTAAATTCCAATTATATCCTTTTGAAAACTAGGGGTATTACATGTAGCAATCCGAAATTCCCTAAAAATTGAGTCCTTTGTTGCAGGTACAAACTTCACCATAGATATCCCTACCATTCGCACAATCCTTGGATTAACCATGGGATCCATTAAGTATTTCACCACCTTCATATGGTATCAAGGGGGGAACTTTAATGAGCTTAAGGCCATTTGTCAAATGAGCGATAATAAACGGATCACCAACACTCAGAAAATTCTTGCTAAATAGCTCACTTTGGAAGCCCGAGTTATTTACAACATTATCATGTATGCCATCCTTCCAAAATTCGTAGGTCGCTCAGATGTCTCTTATATGGAGGCATTCCTTATTTGGTGCGTCCTAAATGAAAGGACTTTGATCTTGCATTCCTTATTTTTCACCATATCATTAATTACCAAAAGAACACCGACAAGCACCTCTTGTATGCCATGTTATTGAGTTACATCTTTAATACTATGGGTTGTTGGTTGAAAGAGTTGTGAAAAAGGAATAATAGCCTTGAAACAGACTCACATCCACCACTATTAGGTTAATGAGCTTCAAGGTAGACGGTGATGGGCATTAGTTCAATCCCATTGAGCAGACATAGAATGAGGCTTTAGAAAGGGGAGAACTTAGGGACGACGGGGAATTTCTTATCCCACCACATGTTTTAGCCCCCGATGTACATCATGAATATGATCATGACGACCTTCCTCCCGTTGATCCTCATGCCCCTATGCCTCCTCCACATGGTGATCCCGCCATCCTCGAACTCCTCACTCAGCAAAATGCTCTTCTTCATGAGGATATTGGCATTTCTCGCAAAACTAAAGCCCGAGTCAATGATATAGACGGTCGTCTTGACACTATTAAGGGTGATATCGATGCCATCAAAAATAATCTCCGGTAGCTGCGTATGGATGGTTATTTACCTCCATTTTGAGGGCGTCTCACCTTTTGTCTCATGGTTTATTTTCTTTATTTACGTAGTTTTGGCCTCCTTAGTTTATAATTTCTTTTTTGAGGATGACAAAAAGGGGGAGAAGATGTGTTATTGATGATTCTAGATTGTAGGCTGTTTATGATGGATATTAGCTTATTTTGTTGAATGTGGTTTATTTTGTTGATGTAACCTATTTTATGGACATGGGTTGATGTAGCCTATTTTAAGGATTTCATGTCTATGTGCACTTAATCTTTATTATCAAATTAAATCACATGTTGACTCTATATAATTCCTTGAACATGCTTATTTCAAATGTGACATTAAATGCATAAACATAAGGGGAGATCAAAATGTCATTCGGAGCAATAAAGTGTTTATCATTGTTTGCAAATTAGATTGTCATTTGCTTATATCTTGCTATGAAGTAACTTGGTGCTTAATGATAGGGGAAACATATATTTAATACAACTCCATATATATTTCAAAAACACTTCAATATTTTGTCATCATCAAAAAGGGGGAGATTGTTGACCCTAAGGGCGATCTAGCAATTTTGATGATCACAACCATTAATGATGTTTTAGGGACTAATGATTGCCTTGAAAATATGTGACAGATATGTCATTTGAAGTCCAAAAATAGAGAAGAAAGCAAGTCAAGGCAAAGCCAAGCAAGACATTATTTCATGCACTCCAAAAGTAAAGGAAGTCAAGTCATTCAATCCCAAGCCTCAAAGATGAAACACGAAAAAGGAAAGTGATCAAGACCAACGATTCAAATGGGGTAGATAGGATTAGTGAGTGTTTTAGAATTCAATGTTAAAGTAATATATGAATTTTATGAAGCTCACATCCTAGGATCATTCATTCGCCATTTTATGCTAAATTAATTGACAGGGAAAAATAAACCAAACCTACCTTAACCTAACGATAGAGGCAACTACGTGTTGACCAGCCACCAGATCTCTTTGACTTTCAAACGATAATATTTTATTATCAAGTATAAGATAAGATGACGTGGTTCAACAGGGTAAGGACAACTTTGGCACAATTTAAGAAAGTCAAAGGGTTAAATCATATCCCTGATAAATCTTGTAACAAACGAATCTCCTCTGATCTCGCAAATAAACTAAGGGAAAGCGTCTATAAGAATGAGATCCTACCAGTCAATAAAGGGATGACAAAAAACTATTATTAAATCCCTGTCTTTCTTTTAGACCTCCGGTGGCTGACTTGATTGTCGGAGAGCTCTTGGCAGGCACCACACTGGTGTTGTCAAGATTCATCGATCTTCTACCCTCTTCTTTACAGGAAAACGATGTTGTATCAGACTAATCGGTTGGTCAATCAAACATCAACCTTTGCAATAGCATGAATCATTGTAAAATAGGGCTATTAGTCGGGTTAGTTAAACCACTAAGACTGCGCTACTCTACGGTAACCTAAATGTCTAGAATCATTTTAGAGTGATAAGGAGTGTTTAGAGAGGATTTGTTGGTTGTCACTTAAACTAGTAATTGAAATGCACATAAAACAAGAATGCTATCAAATGAGAGTTAGAGATAATAAAAGGGGGAAAACTAGGGAAGTGAATCCACCTACGCCTTAAATACATGCTAAATCAAGACTAAATTGGGGATGAACAATATATAAATAATGATCAAGAATTATGTAGCAACACATAGTTGCATCATAACTAATGAGAAGTTCATGAAATTACAACAAGAATGGTCTAACAAAAGACAACACATTTGGACTACCTAGACTAGGGTGTAGTATCAAATACATTATCTTAAGCAAAAGACCATCAAGC
>JAOTQH010000005.1:5886397-5902228 GCA_025631255.1 Cornus kousa | reverse complement strand
AATAAATTATCATATGCTAAATATATTATATATGACATAATAAATGTATACATCATGCATATACATGTATTTATATACATAATTGATGGGAATGTTTTTGTGTTGGTGTATCTAATTTTGTACTTATGATGTATTAGGTATTTTTAAAATTTATAATTTTAAATTAGATTTTCTAGATTTATGATTTTTTTATATTAATGAAAGCAAGTGTCCTGGTTGGGTTACTCCCCATGTCACTTGTGTTCAAGTTATTTACCCTCCCATCTAATTAATAACACCTAAAATTTTTGTCATGAAAAAAATAAAAAATAAAAATGAAAATTTAATGAATATTATGTACATTTTGTAATAAATATGTTATATTATTTGAATACAGTTATTATTTTATATTTTTAAATTTGTGACCGCAAGTGTTAATAAATATTATTTTTATTTTTTATTTTTATTCAAAAAAAACAAAATCATGTTTTTAGAAACCAAAACCTTCCTAAACGCGCCCTAAAACATCATTGCGAAACAGTGCTTTCAAATTTTTATTTATTTATTTATTTTTTAAAATCAGTCCTGTAACAAAAACATCACTCCTAATTCAACATATATTGTGATTAAACATCACTCCTGTAACATTGTTGTTACCAGTACTTTACTCCCTTCCTCTTCGACTCCCGGCGGTGAGAGGTGAACCAAAGTCCACAAACTGTAAATCATTCCCCTACATTATCGTGACGGCAAAAAACACCCTCACTCAGAGTTACAACAAACCCTAATTATGGATAGTCTTCGATCAGCACAAAATTTCTGGCGATTTTACATTTTTTTCTCTACTTTATAGTCTCTCTGGCTACAAAACCCTACGTCGCAGTAGTTACAGAGATCTCATATTTTGAATATTGCCTCTTCCGGTAAGATCTTCCTAACCATTGTTCTAGATATACACATACATATATATATATACACACACACACATTCAGGATCTTCCTAACCCATGTTCTATTGTGTTTTGCTTATTCTACATTCTTATTAGTGAAATTGTTTATAATTATAGAAGATCTGATAAAGATTTTACTCAACCTTTGTTTATTTTCTATTAATATGAGTTCAAATCAACACCTTATTTTCGTCATAGGTAAAAACCCTAGGTTTGAGAAAAAAAAGATGAGAAGATTAAATCGCATGTGCTATTGTCGATTTACTGTGAAATATTGTTTCAAGGTTGAAATCTTTAGTTCAAATGAACAAAAGGACATACAGAATTTAACAGAATATTTGTTTAGTTATGGAACCCTAGTGCGATCGGATCTGATCCATATTTTTTTCATTTCCTTTGTTTCTGACAGAATGCGCTTCATCTTCATTTTGGTGAGCTTTAAATCTTGTTTGGAAAGTTTGTTTCTCAGGTAAACTTCGGTTCATCTGTATAATTTTTGTTAGTGGACTCTGTAGTTTTTTTAGTTAATATTTATTGTGGTATGTGATAGAACGAAGTGATGTTTTCCCAATCCAATCAATGTGCCAACACAGTCTGCCAACTGAGAATTCGATTACTGACTCACACATTACCTTCAAACACCCTTCAATATAGTTAATTAGCACCTGTCTCTGACTCTCTCTTTAGAATTTCTGCATGACTGCATATTGTAACTATTGTTCATGACATTAAAGGGAGGAACTTTGCATTATATTTAAGAAAAAGAAAAGAAAAGAAAAGAAAAGAAAAGAAAAATCAGTACTAAACAAATAAGTAACAATTCATAAAAATATATAAAATTGGGCTACGGACTCCTCAATATTAATAACTGTATTAGTACTTCTAATTGTCTATGAAATCATATATAATATATTCTAAAGGAATGAACAATTTCTTTATATGAAATTTAAAATGAAAAACTGAACTATTACCAAGTAGTGTGTGTGTATATATATATTTATGATATTTTCACACTCCTCTGTCTCTTTCTCTATCAACAATTCTGCAAGTGTTCATTATATCCCTAGAAGCACATAGCTCCTTAACCCTCTCCTTTCTAAAGATCCCAAAAGAAATTGAGGGTAGGTATTCAAAATTTTCTTCAAAAGCTTCAGTAGTTTTTGTTTTCTTCCCAAAAGGCATAACGCAAGTGTTCATTATATCCCTATAATTTTTTTTACTTTTTCTTAATATGCCAACGGCAGAGTGAAACAAATAAAAAATTACACTGGAATTCTTGGCCTAAGATTATTCCATCTCCCGTGAACAAAGTAAAATAGTATATCATCATCCCCTCACATCCCATTCGAAAGAACATATTATATATTATTATTCAAACATTTTTTTATTATTTTTTTTATTTTTATATTAGCAAGTAATTCACATGCTTACTTTTGTTAAGCAAGAATTTGAATTTTTTACCTTTTATTTAAGAAGGTAGAAAAGATCCAACTTATCTGTATGAATAATGTTAAAAAGACCAGTAGTTTGGGAGGAATGAACCGGAAATGATAAAACATTACTTTTACTTAAACAATAGAAAATGCGTTTGAACTGTAACAAAACGGTAAACTTTTGTTATTAAAAGAAACAATTCAAAAAATTCTTCTAAGAACTAACAGCAAATGCAAGCAATACCCCAAGTTCCACGTCCAACCGAAATGTTCTCCAAGTTTACTCCCTATCTCGATTACCTTACACCCTTGGTCAATTGTTTTTACAGTTGGTTAGAGATGCAGGTTATAGTCATTATGTAATTGTCAAGCATCATCTAGTTAAAAAGGTTTGAGCTTTTGGAAGAGTTGGTGGTTAATATAGTATCACATTAAACAATTTGTCATTTATGATATCCTTAATTTCATCTACAGTAGTATATCTTCTTTGGAGGGATAAAAAATTCGTTCTTTAATTTTTATTTTTTTTTCTCTTCATAATTGTTCATTCTTTATTTTGATTTAGGGGCCTTCATCTTTGCAACTTCTTTTCCATCGCTGATCGCCCGTTGTTCAAGTGAACTGTAAGTTTTTTGGTTGTGATGCTATTTTTATTTATTTAGGGTTTGCTTCTGGGGTCCTTGCAAGGCTAGTAGTAGGGGGGAAAAAATGCCTCATAGGGGCTACACTTTTTTTTAAAAAAAAAAAATTTATATAATACTTTCCGTGGTAGAAAGTCGTCTTTTTTCTACCACGATTCTGCACCGTGGTAGAAATTCCTTTTCAACCACGGTTCTGCACCGTGGTAGAAAGACTTTTTCTACCACTATTCTGCACCGTGGTAGAAAGTCTTCTACTTGCTACCACGGCCGTTTCCACAATGATAAAAACTGTTTTTCTTGTACTGTAGCATTATTTCAAGAAACATCCAACTTTTGCATCAAGATCACGGATCAAATTCTTATCATTCTTTTGTAGAGTACATGTTTTGATTGTAATGCTAAGAAGCCTAAGACTGTGATTATGGAAAATGAAGTTCAACGGTCCATATCTTTACGGGCAAATCGTAGGACAGACCGTTCTTTTCAACAACAACAAACTAAAGGTAAGCCACTCATACATGTGTGCATTCTTATATATGGAGTGAGTGAGTTTTTGGATTTGGACGAATAGTTGGAGTAAATTATGTGGTGGTTGATGCAGATCCTGAAGGTGGTCTCTTTTCTCCTGTGAGGTTTTCTCAAGATTATCCAATAAAGCTTGTTTGGAAAAGGGGATTTATTCGTTTGGTTCTTGTTGGTGGCATTATATGGATGTTACTCATTCTCAGTGTACTATTATTTCATGTTTGGTCTTGCCAATCTTCGCTGACTTTCCTTTCAGGCATTCCAGAACTAGCAACATAACTTTTTTTTGTTTTTTTTTGTTTTTTTTTTTTTTAATTATTATAATGGAAATTTATACCTAGTTATTTCTAGAATGTATGTTTAAGTTTGTACATATTGGGCAAAAGTTTAGAGAAAATTTACTCAGAGGAGAGATGAATTAATGGAACTATTGATGACTGTACTGAGCAGTGTTAGATTCCTTACTGTTATACTCAAGCATTCATATTTCCAATAATGAAAGTCACAATCTATGATCATCCTTAATATTTTCATCATTAAGAATTTTTTACAAGAAGAAACAATTGCCAGGATTGATCCTAGATCAACTTTTTACATTTGCAATTAATGCCATTTGTAAGGATTTCGTGGCAGGTGGTTTTATTTGTGGTATCCATGGGAATTTGAAGGCCAAGGCATTGGACAGATATGATTATTGTGTTAAAGGTTAACATAAAGGTTGACATTGGATGGCTGGATATTGTGTTTGGATGACCGGGATATACTTATGAATTACATTTAGTTTATCTCTTGGTTTTTGCCAAACTTGGTGATTTTTTAGAAAAATAGGAGAATTATATTCATTTACTAAGTGGCAAAGTGGCTTGGTATTGAACAAAATAAGAGAAGATTTGGTACTTTGAAATGACCTTTTTTTTTATTATTATTATTTTTTATCTTTAATTAAATGATATACGCCATGTTATTTCATTAGAAGTTCACCTTCCTTGTCATTCTTACCTTCCTTTTCTGGACTCCTTGGCTTGTTGCTTTTTAAAAGCCTATGTAGATGCTACTTTTTTTAGAATTTTGTATTGAGGAAAATATTTCTAGTTCAAAAAAATGATGAAGTAACTAAATCTTATGCCAGCCTAATGAATAGAATGTCCGAGTCCATAAAGGATACCTGCGGGCAGTAGCTTTTTAGCATTCTAGCGCAGAATGAAACTTCTATTGCTTCTTGTATATCCCACCTTTTTGGTTATACCTCCTATGTCAACTTTTTTTTGGCTTCGATAACCAGGGT
Organism: Cornus kousa; assembly: GCA_025631255.1. NCBI lineage: Eukaryota > Viridiplantae > Streptophyta > Magnoliopsida > Cornales > Cornaceae > Cornus > Cornus kousa. The sequence goes on along the minus strand of JAOTQH010000005.1, from coordinate 5,897,416 downwards.
GTCTGGGGCTTTGTCCCGACTAATCACAGGTCTCATGCAAATCTCCCCCTCCACATGGATCGGGTAAAGCATAGATTATGTCCTTGGGCATGACCCCAAGCATTGAAACAGATATGGGACATGGATACGACACGACATGGATATGGCAACAGGGGAAATCCTATAAAATTAGGACACAGACACGGCAGGAACACGGCAAATAAGAAATATATTTTCTATATATATGATGTTGTACTTTAAGAGTAATATTATTTTTTACAATCTCATAATGAAAAAAAAAAAAAAATGTGTTTTGCTTGAAAAAAGAAAGAATGATAGAAAGAGGGTTAAGAAAGGGGGGGAAAAAAACAAAAAAGACAAAGAGGATTAGGGTTTTGTTAGAAAAAGAATTAGACCTTAGTCAAAAATAAAGGTAAGAATCCATAGAAGAGAAAAAAGTTTATGGGGAATAGAGGAAAAAGAAAAAAGAGACAAAAATAAATTTATTCTGAAAGGAAAAAAAGAAATATTTTAGGGTCTGTGAAGAACAAGAAGAAGAAGAAAGAAAAGAGGAGAAAGAGATAGAAAGACCATTCATTGGTAGCGAAGCTTGGTTGGTGGGACAACAAGAGAGTCAAGATGATCGTGCAAGGGTTCGACCCTTTGAACTAAAATATAGGAACTAAAATATAAGAATAAATATCTAATTTTTGAGTATAAAATTGTTTTATGAAACAACAATTTTTTAAGTAATTATGTAATTAAACGACTCCTAATATTTACATTTCAACTCAACATTGTTTCTAAAACTAACTTAAAAATCCCCAATGAGTGGGACACGCATGTCGGACACATATCCATGGTGTTTCGGAAGCGTGTCCACGGTGTGTCTGGATATTCGAAAAAATATAAAATATTCGGACACATATTTTGGCATGTCCGACACGTGTCGGGGTGTTTTCGGCTCGTGTTGGTGTCTGACACGGATTCTTTGCCCTTTTAGGTTTTTCCGTGCTTCCTAGTTGTCATTCATACCTTCCTTTTCTGGACTCCTTGGCTTCTTGTTGCTTTTTCAAAGCCTATGTAGATGCTAAGCTATTTTTAGTTAAAAAAAATTGTGAAGTAACTAAATCTTATGCCAGCCTAATGAATAGAATATCCGACTCCATAAAGGATACCCGTGGGCGGTAGCTTTTTAGCATTCTAGCGCAGAATGAAACTTCTATTGCTTCTTGTATATCCTAACTTTTTGGTTATACCTCCTATGTCAACTTTTTTTTCCTTCGATAACCGGGGTGTCTAGGGCTTTGTCCCGACTAATCACAGGACCCATGCAAAGCGCCCCCTTTACATGGATCGGGTAAAGCTTAGACTATGTCCGCGGGCGTGACCCCTATGGAATTGTTTGCACCTAAGAGGAATCGATCCTCAAACCTGATACTTCATGAGGCACCAGTGCCCAAGTCTTTTCCAACTAGGCCAACCCTTTGGGGCTCTTCTATGTCAACTCTTTTTGTAACTAAACTTAGTGGTTAGCAAGACAATGGCAATTTTGAAATCTACATAAACCTAGAGAACTCGTGGTCTGTGGAGCTAGTGGTAGAAAGAATATTAGGAATCAAAATTGAGTTAGGGAAAACAATGCATTGAAGGGGAAGGAAACTCTTGTGATTATGGAACCATTCTCAATGTTTGAGGATTTTTTTTTTTTTTTTGAATGAATCAGAATGGTTCACAAATTTGTAGTTCATTTGCTAATTTTCAATGTGAATACTTGCGTTGATATGTTTGTGTCTGCTAAATGAAAATGTCAGGATGTTGCGTATGATTTCAAATTTTCTACCCAAGATTATATAAATTTTATTTTTCAGTGATTTTGCTGTTTTTTGCTTGATCTACAGCTATTTGTAACAAAGATAGCAAGGTAATTGATGTGTTAAACAACATGGGATTTGGACTAAAACCACCACATCGTAAGCCTATATAGCATTTTCTCTTGTATTAAGTTTTCATATCTCAATATGAAGATGTAGTTCACTTTTTTTGGTTATGACATGCAATTAGGCTGTCCTATTCCTGTTGCCGATGACCCAGACAAAGTAGCTATTCCGAAGAGAAGATCGCCGGACAAAATTGTTAAAACTTTATCGTATGTTATGGAGGATGAGCTAGCAAATAATGGATGTCAGTCATCTCCACTATTTGGAGGGCATCAAAGCTGGTCACAGAGAGATGATAGTTTTAAACTTAAGTCGGTGATGATGGTGAACAACTACTCTATATACAGTCAATTTCATGCTAGTTATATTTTTGTTTATTTAATTCTAAAAATGACATCAAGGCATCTCTATGCAGTTGTTTCAATAAATGTTCTTATGAGAAGAGTATAAATCAATCTCAACTACAAAGCTAAGTCAATATCATCACATTCTTGTTGCTGCCAATGAACAAAGGTTTTCCTTTTGACTTTTGTTTTTCTAATGACGTGTTTGAACTATGAAGATCCAAAAAAAAAATTAGGTGAAAAAAAATAGAGCCATCTCCAACTCAATTAAAACGGTAGCTTTTTCCCCTGCTTCTCTATTTTTATTTCCCATTAAACAATGGGTGTTCATTAATGAAATCTAGCCTACTTTGTTGTTGTTATTATTATTATTATTATTATTATTACTTGCTGGGCCGTTTATAGATTGTTTGGTGAGTTTCCCTATAATATCATATCTGTTTTTCTAAAATTAAAATTAATATTTTATGAATAAAATGAAAATACTTTCTGGTTGATGTGCGTACACTGGTATGGGAGCTTCTAAATCCGGACGATTCTTTATATAGAGGTTTTTACGTAGTAATGGATGTTTCACAATATGTAATTTTAGCAGCATCTCCTAAAAAGAGCAGTAAATTTTTATCACACTTGTTAGGGGAAAAAGTTCTTGTTTGAAATCAAGAAATATTGGGAGAAAAATGGGTGCAAACCTATACTTGTTCTTTTCTTTCCCCCTTGCTTGAAATAGTTCTAAGCAATAATAGCTTAGATTAAAAATGTTTTCCCAGTAGTACCTAATCTCACAAGTCTAAATACTGATTTACATAGTAAATAAATAAATTATGCTACTATAGTTGCTGCTGGTACTGGAGTTGTGTTGGAGTTGTGTTGTGATTGATGATTGTGAAGATTGTCTGTCCTCTAACAGTAATTGGAATCAGCTTGAAGGTAGTTTTGAGTGCGGGGTGCAGAATTTTGAGCATTTCTTAGATGTATGGGGTATATAATTCTGTTAATATATTAACGAGGTTAAGATAGTTGTTCCTAATCTTTCTTATTATATCTTGATTAATAGAAAATTATTATATACATCTATGAAGAACTATAACTAAAAGCTGGCTTATCTTTTGTTTGTTGTGTTTCGTGGAAAGACTCCTTGTCCTGATATCTTACTCTGAATAAAAATTGTTTTTATCAAGACAAATACGAAGCTCATTCTACCTTTGATCAAAAGGGTTAAAGTCATCTTTTGAGCAGGTAAAAGAATGAGGATGGTGGTTTGAATAGTTTTCTCATTTGATTGATTTTAAAGTTCTTTTCAGTTTTAACCAATTAGAGCACTATTAGTCAGTCACACAAAAGCAATAAAAAGAAAGACGAGAAAAGTAAGAGAGATGACACTAGGATTTTTAACATGGAAAACCTTTGCGAGAAAAACGATGGAGATTCGTCCCTGGTGAAGCAATCCACAACAATTGAGAGAGTATGAGTTCTAGTGTTTTGGAACTACTCCATGAGTTGTTGATTCCAGGACCTTACGGACTCACCTGTCATTGTTTTACCTCCAACGCTCAGTGCCTTCTGACTCTGGTGCCTTTTGGAATCAACGGCAACACTGATCCACGCCAATGCAATCACCTCACCATAATCTGCTTCTCCTAGTGATTGAACTCACCTCGCCTTTACTTTCTGTGCGAAGATCGAATGACATCTGCTTCTCTGATCGACTGCATAACTTTGTTAAAAATCTCACAATACTCTTGGTCAGATGATAAATTTCACACTAAACACTCAACGAGAGCATGTATGCTCACAATATGAAAGATGAAATTTAGAAAAATCCCAGTTCGATTTTTCTCTCAAAATCTCACAAAATACTCAATATAATCTCTGGTATTCTCTCTCATAAAATCCTTATCAAAGCTGAGAACTTATAATACAGAGAGTGCTTGAAAACATTGAGAAAGAAGTATAAAAACACTAACGGACGTCTCTTTGAGTTCGGTTTAAGTTGGACTAAAAACCTTTATCAAAATGAAAATTTTGATCTTGTATAAGACACATTCATCCTGTAGTGATTTTGGGCCAACCGGTTGAGTAGATCTTTGGGGCACAATAAAAAAAATTCCAGGGGCAAGTACAACCGGTTGGGTTTTTTGCCAATCGGTTGTGAAGTATGCTAAAATTGAGTTTAATGCCCCCAGAACCTTGTACAACTGATTAGTGATTTATCCCAACCTGTTGTGAAGCATTCTGAAGTGGTTGAATACCCAACAGAATTGCATTCAATTGGTTGGTCAAAATGACAAACGATTATAAGGCATTCTGTTTGGTATTTTACCAAGTTCCAGAATCCTCAACCAACCCAACTTTTGAACTTTCCTGGCTTAAAATAGTTCACTTTCGACCAATAGGTATTGAGTTCATGTCAATCACTTGCCGCTCAACTTGCAAAATAGAGACTTAGATAAACATAAAGTTACAACTCAATGAAACACATTTTGACACCGAAATTTGCAGACAGAAGACTAAGTTTCTTACAGATATGAGGGACATTTTTTGGACAACATAAAGATGGTCTTTTTCTTGCGGAACATATTTATTGGTAAATACTTGTAGAATGTCAGGAAACAGGTCAAGTTGTTTCTGTCATATAGGTATAAGGGAGTCAGTGTAAAGCTTTGGTTTGAAAGGAGAAGTATCTATTAGGAAAGAATCTCTTTATATATATTTGTGATGTGTTGCATATGACTTATAATTTGACAACTTTAAAGGAAACGGAAGGGAAGGCAAGCTGAGTGGACCTCAGCAGAATGCCTACTTTTACTCTTTTTTATTATTATGAAAATATATGTGTTGTCATTCTTGTCTTCTTCCCTTTACTTTAGGTCTAAGTTTTAATTGCGTAATCTATCTTTAGGTGCACTGTGGTTTTATGCGAAATGGTGGTGCAGAAATGGCTCCAAAAGACATTGAATATGCCAAGAAGTGTAGATTTGTGGTTGCATCAGGCATTTTTGATGGATATGATACACCTCATCAGCCATCGAATTTAAGCCCCCGTTCTAAAACGCTTTTTTGCTTTCTTATGGTGGTGGATGAAAGTTCTCTTGACTTCATAAGTAAGAATGTTACTGTCAGGCAGGACCGTGATGGGGGACAATGGGTGGGCATTTGGCGGCTTATTCTTCTGAAGTATCCACCGTATGATGAACCCAGAAGAAACGGAAAGGTTCCAAAGATATTAACCCACAGGTTATTTCCTCAAGCACAGTACAGCATCTGGATTGATGGTAAAATGGAGCTTATAGTTGATCCATTGCTTATTTTGGAAAGGTATGTTCTTTTGCTGAAAACATTGGATAAATTTTTTTATTAATTATTTCTTATGGAGCTTTACAATGAGGTGAAACTGAAGCTCTTTGATAAATTGATACTGATGACTAAAAGAGTCGAATTTAGCTCACTAGAATACTGGTGTGCACCATGTGTATCATGCATAGAGCTTTGGAACGGAACATGTGCACCTTTTTAGATGAGGAACACGCTTGTACCTTTAAATATTTGAATTTAGTTTCCCAATATTTTTCTACCATTTTTATAAATATAAAGGGTTGTTTTATGATGATCTGATGAAGTTTCCCTTTAAACTAATGGGATCTGTTGGTTAAGTTCCCTTGAGTCATGATGAAGGGTTTTTATTTATTTTTAATATATATATATATTGTTTTTCAGGTATTTATGGCGTGGAAAGCACACATTTGCCATTGCTCAGCACAAGCACCATCGGAATATCTATGAGGAGGCTGATGCAAATAAACGGAGGAAGCGAAATGCTTGACCTCTTATTGATCTACACATGAAAATATACCGTTATGAAGGACTGGAACCATGGAGTCCAAAGAAAAAAACCATCAGTGGTAAGAAAGGAACTATCTAAACTCTTTTCGTTTCATTTCTTCTCTTCTTATGCTTTGGTTTTTAAGTGAAGGTCAGATGTATATATGCCCTGAAGGTTGTTGACAAGTCAGGATCGATCTTTGCACTGGGAGGTGCATAAGACTAACAGATTAGTGTCAAAGGGGTCTAATTTTACAATGAACTTTCACTACAGTAATGGATTTGGTGTACACATTCTTAGCCAATCACAAATGCACTATGGTCAATTGTCAAGGAACACATAAGAAATACAGGACCCAATCTTTATTTTCTCGATCAAAAACTATTACACCTGACTAGAATCTTGAAGGCCGAATCAGGCACACCACTAATTCACACTGTCAACCTCTTGGCTGGGTGCCTTGCATGTTTCCTGGGATTGGTACAAATAGGCAGCATCAACACACATGAAGTAGGCTTGAACGGTAAGAGTGGGAGCAGCCTGAATATATACGTGAATAAATGACAGTTGTGAGGCCTTATAATCATGAGTTCCACTCGGGGATCTGTCAAACTGAGAACACTAATCCTTGTTAGGTTGGCCCATTTAATTGTGCTGTTAAGCATATTTGTAGGGTCTTAGAACGGTGTGGATAAGTGATGCAACTTGGCGGAGACCTAAAGACAATGTTGTCAAGTGTCAACCCTGTGTGGCCTATATATATTTTCTATATATGCACTGATTTCATCTTAAAGTGATGCCCAACTCTCTTCAAAAACTTCATTTTAATCCTTTATAACCCTATCTAATCATGAAATCATCCAAAAAGTTACAGAAATTACTGTCATGAATTAGGCCTCATGATTGCTCGTAGAGCGTCATGTGTCATATGAAGACATTGATTCTCACTTTCTTCTTGACTAGGCTAGATGTGCTACTATTCTCCAGATTTGAAATGGAGCAAGGAGCCAGCTAAGTTTGCTTGACCATTCCATGGCCATGAAATTTTGTGGAATCACTCCACTGACAAGCACTGCACCCCACTCCCTGAGGGAGGGACCTCCTGTGCATTGACATTTCGACCTGAAGCAGATTTAAGCATAAGCGTCATGGTACCAGTTGCCTTCACTCTGGAAGGGTGATGGCTTTTGTACATGAATGGACACGTAGATGCACACTTCATGATGAAGTGTAGTTTAGGGGATCTTTTTTATTCCGCCATTCGTTTGCACTGCACCCCACTCCATGTGGCATCTCTAGTCTAGCAAAGTTGAGGTTATCCTGTATTTCAACTGGCATCATCAAATTTTTATGTGCCTTTGTGACTTGAAGCACCTTCAAAACGACCATTTTAGTGTCGGGGAGATGGATTTCCTTAGATTTTCTATTATTTTTAAAAGAATGAGGATACGGAAGCCTCTTGCCTATGACAGACTGATACAGGATCTAAATCTATAGTTTCATGTTGTACCACATGTAGAAATTTGAAAGGCAGGGTGCCTTATGTTGTACATGTTTTTATAAGTAACTAGTATAATATTGCAATCATGGATTTTCATGGCTGTATTATTGGGTTAAATTCTTGCTAAAAGGTAGTAGGATTTAGAATGGCACAGTCCTGCTTCCTACACTCATTCTGATGCTTTAAAAAGCTGCACAGTTCCCCTTTAATGTTTCTAATAATCTTTTTTTCATTCTATGTTATATTGAGAGATTATTATTTTTTTTTTCAAAAATGCAGATGTTCCAGAAGGAGCCATCATCATACGTGAGCATACAGCACTGAATAATTTGTTTAGTTGCTTGTGGTTCAATGAGGTCGACCTCTTCACACCAAGAGATCAGCTGAGCTTTGGATATGTTGTGTGCAGGTTAGGAGGTGCGTTCAAATTCTTTATGTTTGATAACTGCGAGTATAACTCGCTGTTTGTGTTGCACCCACACACACGCGAGCATTCTTCTGTTATAGAGTGGGTGAAAGATTTAAATGAGTTCAAGAACAATAGCACTTTGAAAGAGAGTAGGGGAGGATTAGGCTTGTGGACTCCTTATCCGGGAGATCTTAATTCAGTTGTTTTACCATCTGTATCAAGAACATCGAAAGCAGGATGAGTTCTTTGCTCCAATTTTTTTTCGGAATTTTTTTAGTTGTCGGAAAATTTATATATTTTTCCTTCCTTGTTTCAAGGGGAAAATCATTAAGGCCTTGTAGAAAGTCTTAGTACAATATTTTGAAGAAGTTGAAGTAGGTTATGCATAATTGCAACTGTATGTTCTTGTTTACCATCTTCTCTAATTGTTGGTGTAGAACCTTTCATGATGTGTTTGGATGTAATACATACATATAAATGTAGGCACGTGTATATGTTTATACATGGAATGTTCATTGCATGCTCGCAATCTTCTACTACGTATTTTACTTCACATAAATGTATGACACCTGTATTTTTTATTTATTTTTTTTCCTTCTTTCTTCGGGATGTTTCTTTGTTCTGTCCAAATTCTAGTTCTCATTACTGCAATTTTCCTGTTTTCTTAAGAGTAGTAGTAGTTGAAGAAAGCAAGAGAGACAACAGCGAGGGAATTTGATTTCGGTTTCTTTCATTTTTGTTCTTCTCTCCCTTCACTAAACCTCAAACCTTAAAATATATATATAAAATAAAAAGGGATCACAACTAATTGTACAACCACAACTTGGGGCATTATTCACCAAGTACTCAATTCTCCCGTGCTCGAATTTTTCAACTCCTACTTTGCCAGGATATATATATAATAAATAAATAAATAAATAATAAATAAATAAGAAAAAGTCACAACTAATTGTAGAACCACAACAATTGTTGCAAAATTTGGTTAAGGCCTTGGCAGATATCTTTTCAGAGCCATATGTTTTGATACCGGAAATGTGTCTGATAGTTATTAAAAACGCTTTAAATTGTAATGGAAGTGAAAGGAAAGTGTTGGTACTTGTTAGTGTTAGATCAATTTTGTTACTGTTGGATCAATTTTGTTTATTCGCGATATTTTTTATATCCATTTTAAGTCCAACAAAATAAATAAAATAAACTGATGAATTATTAAAATAAAAATATAATTTTTTACATCTATTTTAAATTTTTTATATTTGAAAGAATGCTTCGTAACATAAACACAACACAGTGAGTGTGGGCCACATTTCACACATCTTATCCAGATTTAAGCCTCGAGGTCCAAAGCCCGAAACCGTGGAGCATGTGTAATAATTAACCCCACATAGTGATGGGATGCAATTTTGGCATGCTAACCCAACTCAATTCAGTCCGAAAAGCTTGAAATTTGCATTTTGAAATTTGCATTTTGAAATTTGAATTTTCTCAAAATCCAGGCCTGTTCGGGTTGGGTTCGGGCTTGAACCCAACTCAAAACCCAAAATTTTAAAAAAAAACTTCTAATATTTTTTATTTTTATTTTTTACCTTCTAGATTAATATAAAAAAACCCAAGTTTATTTTTTTTACCTTCTAGATCAATATATATAACCCAAGTCCAATCCAAACCCTAAAATTTAAAAAAATTTCCAATATTTTTTTAATTTTTTACCTTCTAAATATTTGATATATACGATTCTGTATATGTGAAGTGTTGTATCATAATTGGTCTTTAATATATTTATATCTATATCTATACTATTATTAAATGTGTAAAGAGTTTCAGTGTTTCAGTATTTTAGTATTTATTTATATCTATATCTAAATCTATTCAATGTTTCAATATTTCAGTTAGAAATTTAATTAATTATTAGAGAATTGTTTTCCTATTTGTTTCTTACTTTGATGGAACGTGTATATTAGGATAACTAAAAGAAAACTGGTCATCTCTCTGTCATTATAAAGTTCATATTCCCATCAATTATGTACACTAATGAAATAACACGTATAATGTCAAGGTATGCCAAAGGTTAAGAGAGAGAAATTAGTTTCCACACTTTGACTATTATTTTGGAGTTGCAGTTTAGCACGTTTTTCCTTCCGTAGAAAGGTTCCTCGACTTTTGGCTTGATCTCTACGAGGTTTGCTATTATGGATTGAAGTATTACATGTGAAAATAATGAAGTTCAATTTCCTGGGATTATGATTTGTGTTTAATGTTCTCACACAAATATTATAGCATATTTATTTGTGATTAATGTTTGGCACTGATAAGGATAAAAATAATAGGCAACTCAAAGTCAAATGAGAACTGATAAGGATAAAAATAATAGGCAACTTAAAGTTAAGATAAGGGTAAAGATAAATCCCTAAAATCTATGTGGAATCATAAAAAATCTCTCTGACGGTTACCATATGTAACGACAATTACCATCTTTTATAAGAAGGTAAATAATCAACTTGAAAGGGAGGAGATAATTAATATATTAAATCTTGCTATTATTTTAGAACTCCGTTGACTAACTTGAACGTTGGAGAGCTCTTGGCAAGCACCACACCGGTTTTGTCAAGGTTCATTACTTCTCTTGTCTGGCAGGAATCGCCACCAGCTCCGAAGCGTGTAGATTTTTGCATCAACAGCTGACGCTGTCTGTGGGAAATGAATACTAATTGCCAGATAAGTTATGGTTCCAACGTTCCACACATTTATTATTATATCACAATATTACTTGCAATATGAGGGAAGGAAGCTTTATTTTGGTCCGAATGAGAAGGTACCTTTTCGGTCGGGATTAATCGAGTTGTTTAGAAATACTCGGGTGGTTCGTGTCCATCGGGATACAACAGGTTAATTATAAATAATAATAAAAAAATCAGGTAGATAAAGTAAGAACAAAAATGGTTAAAAAAATTTTTATTTTTTTTATTGACAAGAAACATAACTCAATTTATTTAAATATTACTAGTATACATTTGGCTATTTGAATA
>JAOTQH010000005.1:5868113-5880859 GCA_025631255.1 Cornus kousa | reverse complement strand
CTTTAAAGTGCACTTGAAAAGGAAAAATAGATGGTTCAGGGCCTCTATGCTAGTTGGCAACCAGAATCCTGATCCCCATGCTAATCCTCCTTTATGGTAAAAATAGGATTGTTGAATCTTTTTTTGATGCATTATGTGTCTTCTACGTATAGAGGCCAGAATGTGTTTTAAACACGGAGTTGCAAAATTTTATCATGAATTCATTGCAAGCCTGCTATGTTGATTTAGAACAGAATGAGGATTGAATGTGTTTCAGTTGTTATTTTTTATTCATTTATTGTTATTATTATTATAATTATTTTCCTAAAAGTTATATATTTTGTCATGTCTAATTACATTTTGATGTGATTATAGACCGTATCAACTTATTTATAAACCTAGCAAAGGCTCTACATTGTAGTGCAATACATACGTACACTGGCTAAGCTCACAATGGCTGTCTTCATTGTTTTTTTACTAGAAAGTTTATGGTAGTATGTATTAATGTTATTACTGGCAATACCATAATTCATTTTTTTTTTACAAGATTAAATTTTTTGTAGGGAGATGAACACGATATGGAAGTTGATACTGCAACATCTGCTACTCAATCTCCTGCAAAGCACTCATTGCCCGAGCTTGAGATTTATTGCTACTTGCTTGTGCTGATATTTTTAATTGATCAGAAGCGATACAATGAGGTACGGAATTATATAGTCATGTCAAGGGATTGCATTTCCTTTACAAAACCAGTATTGTTTAGTGAATTGTTTGAGTTTATGTTGTTGTCCACCTATCATTCAGGCAAAAGCTTGTTCCTCAGCAAGCACTGCCCGTCTAAAGAACCTGAATAGGCGAACTGTTGATGTTCTAGCATCCAGGCTCTATTTCTATTACTCTCTCAGCTATGAACTTACTGGTGATCTAGCTGAGATTCGGGGGTGAGTTTGATATTAATATGTATTCCTATCCCTGCAATCATCTATGTGTTATCTAAGTCCTAGAGTAATATATACTTGCATGTTCCAACAAAATACAGGAAGAAAGAACAGGATTAGAGTTGAATGCTACTTCAGCTGATTACTCGAAATGCTCTCTATGTAGAGCCTCCCTCTTCTTTCACTATTCTTTGTCTAATCTACTTCTCATTTTCTAACAGTAACCTCCTTGCTTTGCACCGGATTGCAACTTTGCGCCATGATGAGTTGGGTCAGGTTTGTTTTCCAAATGAATTACCAATCAATTATTTTTTAAACATTGGCGTCGTATCTTTTGATATAATGATGATATGCAGGAAACACTTCTCAACCTGCTCCTTCGCAATTACCTCCACTACAACTTATATGACCAGGCAGAGAAGTTGAGGTCAAAGGCACCCCGTTTTGAAGCCCATTCAAACCAGCAGGCAACTCCTATTATCACTTCCTATGCTTTTTAGGCAGGACACTTGTTGAATATGGTTAGATTTTTAAAGAATATGCAGTGGCATTTCTACATGTGGAACTGTCTGAGCTGAAGTTTAACATATATAACATATATATGTGTATATAATATATATATATATATATATTTTTTTTTGCTTGAATATGAAATAAACAACATATGACTCTGCATAATTTTAAAAATTAGATTTGGTGTGCTAAAATTTCAAAACACATGGTCAGAATACATACTTGATGCAAGTGGTCAGAACTGGTTTTCAGATAGGACTGACAGTGGGCTTTAATGAATGAAGAGTAGTAAGAACTTGCAGAAAAGGGAAAAGAGTACACATACACTTACATCAATACTTCTGTGTGGGTCTTTGTTTGTGTGTGAGAAAGAAATAAAGAAGGGGAGGGGGGGAGCATAAACATTTGAAGTGTTCAAAAATATATTAATATTTTGAGAAATGTTAAAAATAGAATTTTTATCTTTTAGAAAAATATATGAATCATCAAGAATGAAGTGAGAATAAAATTTGACTGGAGGAACTCCATAAGTGACTGATAAAACCCACACAAGCTCTTAAAATGCACTTGAAAAAAGAAAAAGATGTGATGAGCTAGCTGGCAACATGAATCTTGTTTCATTATGCTAGTATCTCTCTAATTAAAGATTGATTTATTAATTTTTTTCTAGATACCTACCTTGTCTTCTTTGGCTTTTCCTCGTTGAATTTTTTCTAGATATATTCCTTGTTTTCTTTGGCTTTTCCTCTTTTTTCCATTTCAATTCAGACACCTAAAAGCCATAACTGTCCTCTCTTTTGACATTCAAAGGTGCTTTTGTTATGCATCTCTTGTTCTATACATTTGTTTCATTGAGTGTTTGGAAACATATATGATTTCACATTCTAATTGCTCACTTAAAGAGATTGAGGCTAAAACTTAACTATTGTTAACGTCATTATTTTCTGATCAATATATTTATGCATTTGTGTACTTTGGGGTGGTTTTCACTATCATATACTGTTCTGACGTCTCCTGGCCTTTGCACGTCAATATGATTATATTTTGCTATCTGCTTTCTTTGACACTATTCTCTCTTGCAGTTTTGCAGGTACCTCTTTTATCTTGGAAAGATTAGGACTATTCAGTTGGAGTATACAGATGCAAAAGAGTCCCTCCTGCAAGCTGCTCGCAAAGCCCCCGTTGCCGCTCTTGGTTTCCGAGTTCAATGCAATAAGTGGGCTGTGATAGTCCGCCTTCTGTTAGGAGAAATCCCTGAGAGGACTGTGTTTGTGCAGAAAGGCATGGAAAAGGCTTTGAGGCCTTACTTTGAGCTTACAAACGTGAGTATGGAAGTCTGTTTTCTTTACGTATATTCTTTCCTCAATAACAATATCTGAAAAATAGTGGTTCAAGATTAGCTTGTTTTACTATAAAAACTAGTCTCAATATAGATTAATGTGTACTTGTCATTTTGAAATTTGGAGTGAGATGGTAACATCAGTTGAAGTTGCTTAGTCAAGAAAGGGTAGCACTCTTATTATTATGGGTTGATACTTGTGATTGTGAATTTGTCCAAATAGAATATCCTCATTTCATTCATTCCATAAAGTCTGGTATTTACTCGAGCTTTTGCCAACAATTATGATAATGTGCGGGCTTTTTCAGGCTGTTCAAATTGGTGATCTGGAGCTGTTCAAGACTGTTGCTGAGAAGTTCTCCAGTACTTTCAGTTCGGACCGGACCCACAATTTGATTGTTAGACTGCGTCATAACGTTATAAGGACTGGCCTACGCAACATCAGCATCTCTTATTCCCGCATCTCGCTGGCTGATGTAGCCAAAAAACTGAGATTGGACTCTCCAAACCCAGTAGCTGATGCTGAGAGTATTGTATCCAAGGCAATCCGAGATGGTGCGATTGATGCCACAGTGGATCATGCAAATGGGTGGATGGTATCAAAGGAGACTGGGGACATCTACTCTACAAACGAGCCTCAAATTGCATTTAACTCAAGGATTGCTTTCTGCCTTAATATGCATAACGAGGCAGTGCGTGCCCTTCGATTTCCTCCTAATTCTCACAAGGAGAAAGAAAGTGCCGAAAAGAGGAGAGAGAGACAACAGCAGGAGCAAGAGCTTGCCAAGCATATAGCAGAGGAGGATGATGATGAGTTTTGACTGGGTAATGTTCTACTCCATTGGCATCTGGTTTTGCACTATGAAATGCTATTCTTGTGGTGGTGCAGCAGTTTTCTTTAAAAAAATTCCACAAGGATTTTTTTGGTATTGTTGGACTGAACCTGTCATCAACCACAACACTTGCTTTTACTTCTATATTATGCAATTTGTTCCTCCTTTTGGTGTTTGTAATTACTGTCAAGCTATTTTGGATTTTATTCTGGACGCTGGTCCAGCCCTTGATTCATTCATCATCTCCAACCGACTCGATAAAGATAAATTTTGATTATTTATGGTTGGTTGTGTGAATCATATACTCTATCCAAGGTTATGATTTGAGTTCGTTTTTCTTCCTTTGATAGTCAGGTAACATTATTCTTCCTCAACGGGAAGTCTTCGATTTTTGATGCATATGAGCAAACCGTCTTTAGTTGAATTTCTCCCACTTAATAATAAACTGAGTTTTACTTCAAAATCACACTGTAATAAACATTGACCAATAACGAAAATCAATACACATTTATTTTCTTACTCTCTTCAAATTATTAAATATATCGTTTCTAAGCAAGTTAATCTGTGCCGTATAATATTTAGTATTAAATAGCAATTAGGTATGATTTCACTGTGGCATCGTGTAGGGCTACCGTGACCCTTAAACAACCTAACTTGAATTTTAACGTAGGTCACTGGCCTTTGAAAAAGAGACTTTTTTTTTTTTTCCTCACTTCAAATCTACTTGGGTTATATAACAACCGCTTGCTTTCTTTGCAAAACAATCATAATTCTTTCGTTGAGTATGAAATTTTAACTTGGAATGAAATACTTGGAAAGCCTCTTCCATAGGTTCATATCCCTTCGTTACAAAAGTGGGAGGAAGGGTGAGGTCCTCATTTTTCGTTTTTTTACAATTTTTCACCATTCCAAAAAAATAAAAAAATAAAAAAAATTCTTTTATTAATTTAAAGTATATGATGGTCAAATCATATACTATACTTTTCTTCCTTTTTGTCATTTCCTTGTGATCCATTCTTTTCTTCATATAGCATTTGAATTGAGATTTGGATGGAAATGAAAAAGAAAGGAGGTATGTTTAATTTAAAAATAGAAGAGGGAAAAATAAAGAAAAGGATTGATAAGCTATCACATGTTTGATTAAAATAAGGAGGATTTTTTTTTTTTAATTATATATATTCTAAATATTAACAAGATTAACCTATGAATTCTTGAACCTGATCTTCTCTATTATATTATATTTTTCTTATTTCCTTTATAATCTTTTGATAAGTGAGACATTGTGACAATTACAATTATTTTTTCTGAAGGGTTGAACCAAAAGAGTTAAATGAAATTGATGTTGTAAAATACTCAAAATTAATACTATCTTTTCTTATTATTATTTTTTAATTAAAATTTCCTAATCGAGATTGGTTTTCAAATTTTAAATCATCGAACCAACCCCTTCCCCACACACACCCACCAAAACACGCACACAATTGAATAGAGTGATCAACGGTCAGTATGATCTGGCATATGAGAAGACCATCCGCTTCTGTCTGGAGTTTTGACGGTCCGGATGAATCCACTAGATTGATTCTGATTTGGCATTTTAAGGAACGCAAGGGTAGTTTGGGTAATTCAGTAACCCGCGAGTATATGCGTATATATATACGCCGAAACACTTCTACGGCACGTAAAGTACATTTCTGCCCCTGCACCGCTTTCAGCTCTCGTCTCCTTCATATGTTTTTTATTTTCTACGATCAGTAGAACGGCGAAGAGCCGTTCGTTTCCAAAAATAAAGAAGAGAAGCTTTGCGTCTTCATCTCCGTCGCTTCTTCAAATTCTAGGATTTCAAAGGTTTCATATTTGTTCTCTTTCTCAAAGGTTTCTCTTCAATCTCTGCAATCATTATATATACATATATATGCGTGTGTATATATAGCATATATTTTCCTTTTCAATTAATGGCGTGATTGTTTATTCTGTTCACAAATCTTTGATCTAATGCATTTGTTTCAAATAATTATTCAAATGAATCGCGTGAATTTGAGCTCGTTGATGCATCGGTTCTAAGTGAAGGTCGGTTCATCTGGCAGTTTTTGAGCTGCTCTAGGGTTTTGTTTATAGAAATACTTGGTTTCTGAGTCCTGATTGTCTTTATTTGAAATATTGATTAGTTCATAATCTGTTTGGTTGCTTATGGAAAAGGAAGAAAATTGAGATTAAATCTACATGTTATGTATGTGGTTGGCAAAGGCAAAAAAGTAGTTGGATATGGCACATTTTAGTGGAGGTCCTGGAGGAATTCGATATATCAGGTCTAAAGGTTCAATTTTTTGTTCTAATTTTTAGTTTTGCACCCAAACAAAATTTGATAGATTTCGGTTAATGATGCTATTTTATTTTGATTATAAAACAGCACCGTGGAGGTATTTGTCACTGGGTGTGAATTTGGTAGGGAGTCTTTTATGCGGTGATTTTCCTTTAGTCTATGACTTCCATGAGTTGCTGATGAACTGTTCCTTAGGTCTTAGGTAGTATGGTGTCCATGTCCCCTTTACTCGTTGGTAACTTGAAACCCAAGGTTGTTAAGATACATGTGAAATTCTTTAAAATATATAAAAAGGAAATTGATAAAAGATAATGGTAAATTTGTAATGATCTAGGAATAGTTATATCAAAATATTTGTTTTTTGGGTTGATTGTATTTCATACAAAGGCTGGTTTTGGCTTCAATTGTAAATCTGGCTTTTATATAAAAAATGGTGTCCAAGGGAATTAAAGATGACAAGCAGTTATATGGAATTGTCTTGAATATTTGATTCATATTCCTTTGTACTGAGTGGAATATCAATTGGGTTCATGGCCAATCCAAATTATTCGAAAAATGTTGTTGTATAGTTGAATATTTTATACCGGTTAAGGAATGGCTGTGCTGTTTCCCATTGTGCTTATATTTTGGATCGAACTTTAGGGTTGTGAATGATTTCTCATTGTGCCTTGGTGTTTTGACAGATGGAAACTGAGTATCATGGTGATGTTTCCAAAGTCAACGAACCCACAACTACTGGACATGATGATGTTACCCTGTGCCAATCCGAACCAAGTGTTTGTTCTGAAAGCAAACCTAGCGATGTTGTCAGGAATCTGCAGAATAATACATATATTTATAGGCAAGATGTTGTAAGGGGCAACAATACTGGTAGGATTGGGATCGTGACTGAAGTTGCGGGCGACATGGATTCCGATAGCAGCATTACTGACGACGACGACGACGACGACGACGATGACAATGACAATGAAGAGGTTGGTGTAAATGAGGAAAGTGGTACTGATGGCAATGATAATGGTAATAGGAGTGGTGACAGTAACAGAAGTGATAACAATGATAAGAGTGGTCCTCTTCCAGCTGATCAGGTTCGAGTGCTTTGGATAGATGACTCTGAGACATCACAAAATCTTAATGACGTCATA
Organism: Cornus kousa; assembly: GCA_025631255.1. Taxonomy (NCBI): domain Eukaryota; kingdom Viridiplantae; phylum Streptophyta; class Magnoliopsida; order Cornales; family Cornaceae; genus Cornus; species Cornus kousa. Next base: position 5,873,795 of record JAOTQH010000005.1, on the reverse strand, counting down.
GTTGTTGATAGGGGATTTTTACATGGGGATTTCGTTGCTGCTGCTTCGGACCCAACGGGTCAAGTGGGTGTTGTGGTTGATGTCAATATTTCTGTTGATTTATTAACTAATGATGGATCTATTCTAAAAGATGTCTCATCTAGAAACGTGAAACGCGTGAGGGATTTTGCTGTGGGTGATTATGTAGTCTTTGGTCCCTGGTTAGGTAGAGTTGACGATGTCTTAGATAATGTGACTGTGTTATTTGATGATGGTTCTGTGTGTAAAGTTATGAAGGCTGATCCGCTGCGCCTGAAACCAGTTGGGAAGAATATCCTTGAAGATGGGCATTTCCCTTACTATCCTGGCCAGCGTGTAAAGGCAAGCTCTTCATCAGTTTTCAAGAATTCTAGGTGGCTAACTGGCTTGTGGAAAGCTAACCGGTTGGAAGGTACAGTAACTAAAGTTTCAGTTGGCTCAGTCTTTATTTATTGGATAGCATCTGCTGGATATGGGCCTGATTCTTCTACTGCACCAGCTGAAGAGCAGAGTCCGAAGAACTTAAAGTCACTTTCTTGTTTTGCACATGCAAATTGGCAATTGGGTGATTGGTGTCTTCTTCCATCACCTGTATTATCGTCCTCCATTTCCATGGACAAGGGTTTGTCAACAAATGATGAATTAGTTTGTATTCAAACGAGACTTGAGTGCGATTCGGAAGTTGTCACTGCAGAGGAATCAACTGGGAATTGTGGATCCATGGACATTGAAATGGAGGCTGCATTTGATGGAAATAACGAAAATACAGAAATTAATACCTCACAAGAATCCAGTTCATGCAGTAGCTCATTGTCAGTTTCAAAGGAGCCTGTCCATGAACCGTGGCCTCTTCATCGCAAAAAGATCCGTAAAGTTGTGGTCCGGAGAGATAGGAAGGCTAGAAAAAAAGAGGAAAATTTTGAAAGGGCCCTTCTAATTATCAGTACAAAGACAAGAGTTGATGTGGCATGGCAGGATGGAACAACAGAGTGTGGACTTGATTCCACAACTTTGATTCCAATTGATAGCCCTGGTGATCATGAATTTGTTGCGGAACAGTATGTAGTGGAGAAGGCCATTGATGATAGCAATTGCACCAGTGAAGTTAGGCGTGTTGGGGTTGTGAAAAGTGTTAATGCGAAAGAACGGACAGCATCTGTCAGGTGGTTAAAGCCAGTTGTCAGAGCAGAAGATCCCCGAGAGTTTGATAAGGAGGAAGTGGTTAGCGTCTATGAGCTTGAGGGTCATCCGGACTATGACTATTGTTATGGGGATGTAGTTGTTCGGTTGTCACCTGTTTCTGTAAATACACAAACAGCTTCTCCTGGGAGCTCAGTTGAGGAATCACAGCAGCTGACTGATCCAAACGAGGTTAAAAGAGATCTGAAAATTTCGGAATGTAAGAAAGAAGAGGGTGCATCCATTGACGAAGCTTGTACAGGCTTCTCAGATCTTGGGTGGGTTGGGAATATTACTGGTCTGAGAAATGGTGATATCGAAGTTACATGGGCTGATACGATGGTTTCAACGGTATATTAATTAGCCAAAGCCTTCTGAGCTATTAATTGCTTTTTCTCTCATGGGGTTGTACCGTGTTCCATTAATTTAATATAATCTATCTCTAAATCTCTGCTTAGTAATTGGTTTTCATATATACTGATAATTCAAGTACTTATCTACTCTTCCTTCCCTCCCAATGACATTGGCTGCTTTCTTTGAAAAGCTTAAAGGCAGTAGTCTCTTTTATTTCATTGCTCGCTCTTTCTATATTCTTACGTGAAACAAATTGTAAGCTGAATTAATATATCTAATTTCATGTATTGGAGGTAGGTGATGTAACATTAGAAGCTTAGGAGATGTCAATGATACATATTGAAAGGTCATAGTCGGTACTGATTTTTTTTTTTCCCGCAAATTGCCGTTGGTTGCTAAGGAAAAATAGGAATTTTATGACTATTCAAGCATGAAATGGTGGTTGGAGCAAACATTCTTCTCTTTTTCAAAAAAAAAGAAAAAAAAAAAGAAGTTCCATATTCATTTTTCAGTTAATATATCCGCTCATATAATTATTATTCATTTTCTTTACAAGGAAGTTGCCGCAGTTCTTGATTAACAGGAGCTTCGGTTTGTTATTAGGTTGGGCCTCAAGCAATTTATGTTGTTGGTCGTGACGACGATGATGAGTCAATTGCTGCCGGAAGTGAAGTTAGTGATGATGCGGCTAGCTGGGAGACAGTTGAGGATGATGAGATGGATGCCCTTGAGAACACAAAAGAGGTTTGTTTCTGCTTGCAACAGCACTATGAATGTCCTTACATCTAATTTTCTTACCTTAACCAACAACCCGTAGCCTCAGTTGGCATCTGGAAGGTAGTGGATAGTGTTAAGCATGGGTTTTCCCCACAGGGATTTTTTACTGTTGCACTTATGAACAAAGAGGGAAAAATCGGAAGCTTATTGTCTACTAGAGGAAGGTGTTCTAGCCACAAGTATGCATGGTGTGTGCAACAGGAATTGGACCTATTGTTGCTTCATCCCCAGGATATGTGGATCAATATTTGCAGAAAATAGTCTGGCAAGATTTTATGGTGGTGAACTAGGAAAAAAAAGAAGATTTTATAGTGGTGACTCATCTCTTGATGTAGATATCATTAGTCTAGTGATCTTAAATATCTATTTATTTAAGATTTATATCACGGGCCAAGTGATCATTATGTTGGGGGTGTTTCAGCTTGGGTTATCTTGAAGGGACCATCAAATTGTTGGTTCCTCCCTCAGTGTGTTCATATATATTAAAATGCTATTAAAAATTCTTAAGACTGTCCCCTCAATTCTATTAGAATGATAGCTTCTATTTATTCAATCACTCAATAATCAATTGTTTCTTTTTTATGGTCAAGTTAATAGTGTGAGTCATTGGTGTATCTCTTCAGGAAATTGGGCAGCAAAATGCTACTGACATCAGTTCTGGGTCAGAAGAGAGCACAATGGTTGGAGAAAGTTCTGGAAGGAATGGAGCACTGTCTATTCCCTTAGCTGCACTTGGATTTGTAACCAGACTGGCCACTGGAATATTTTCACGAGGAAAAAAGCACTTGGATCCATTAAGTTTGGATTCTAGAAGTGAAAAGGAACTTCAATCTCAGGGGATTCTCAACTTCTCTGAGAGAGGAGATTCTGGAGACGAGTCTAGCTTTCATAAGCCTAATGATGCTGATAATTTTGGAGCACAAACTTCTGATGGAAAAGGAGATGAACATGCTGTTGCAGAGGCCACAGGTTTATTGGACGTGGCAGAAGCTCAAAGCAACATGGAGCATGAAGCTACAAATAAAGATGGCACTTCAGCAAGCTCTGAGGATCGCTCTTCCAGTTTCAAAGGATTTGATATTACTAAAGATCCTTTGGACCATTATTTTCTTGGTGCAAGTAGACAGGTAATCATAATTTTTCCTTGCTTATGTAAATTTTTCCCCTATCGGTAAATTTACGTACACACACATGCGCCCAATGAGGCTTAAATGCTCAACCTCCTATTTGATTCAAGCCAAGGCTTTGGTGGTATATCATTATCTCATATATGTATGTACAAACATTATATTCTTTCATACAAAATATGTTGTACCTGTAGTAAGGCTGTCATATTTGGTGGACTTCTACAAGTATCTACTGCCTTTTAATTTTTTATAAATTGGAAGTGCCTCAGATCCTTGTGTAATTTTCACTTCCAAAATTGGCAAGGACGTATCACTTTTATTGGTTATTAGTGCTCAAGCTTTTAAGAAGAATCAGGTTAGTGGTTGGTGTCAAGTTGATCCCCTTAATAGAAGGTCTGAATAGGATTTAGATTTTCAAGGTGATTACAAATAGGTGGGGAATTTTGAACTTGATCTGAACTTGGTCCCATTATCAAGTTAATGCACTGTGGGATCTGCAAAATATTTAGACTTTCACACATTAACCACACATACAGAATAATGCTGGAAGGAAGTGGCTCAAGAAGGTTCAAAATGATTGGAGTATCCTTCAGAATAATCTTCCTGGTAAGCATTGTGTCAGTTTGTTGACTTAATGTTAAATTCTAATATTCTGGTGACTATCCATTATCTTCAGTGATGATTTAAACAGTTAAAAATTGTTAAACAGATGGGATTTTTGTACGTGTTTATGAAGATCAAATGGATCTCTTGAGGGCGGTGATAGTTGGAGCATATGGGACACCTTACCAGGATGGCCTTTTCTTCTTTGACTTTCACCTTCCACCAGAGTATCCTGACGTTCCACCGGTAAGAAATATTAATGTTGCTTTTTTGGAGCCAATCAGTTCTCATGGTCAAAACCTGAGAATCTTATTTTACATTACTCTGTTTGCATGAATCCCCTTGAGTTTGGTATAAAGATTATTAAGCTTTTAATTTTTTTTCCCCCGGATATTTTCTGAAATATTGCAGTCAGCATACTATCATTCTGGTGGGTGGCGAATAAATCCAAATTTGTACGAAGAAGGCAAGGTGTGCCTTAGCCTTTTAAATACCTGGACTGGCAGAGGAAATGAAGTCTGGGATCCTTTGTCCTCGAGCATCCTTCAAGTACTTGTTTCACTCCAGGGGCTCGTGCTAAATTCCAAGCCATATTTCAATGAAGCTGGGTATGATAAGCAAATTGGAACGGCCGAGGGAGAGAAGAATTCATTGTCCTATAACGAGAATACATTCTTGCTGAACTGCAAAACAATGATGTATCTTATTCGAAAGCCCCCTAAGGTGACATACTCCTCCTCATATTTTGCCTTTTTCTGTTTTTGGAGATGCCATTTTGCTGTTGCTGTTAATGACCAAAACAATACTTTATGGTTGGCATCGGTTATGAACTTGTGATATTTAATTGATTTTATTATTTATTTGATTATTTTTGTAATCTATACTAGCTACGATGATTTCAGCAAGCTTGCTAGTTGCTTTGCATTGGATTTTACTACATATAATATAAATGAAAATGAAAAAATAACTTAACTCTAATCATTTTAACCTGCAAGTAAATTGCTTGTATTTCAGCTTTACAAATTCTTCTTCCTATTCAGCTTTAGTTTTAGTTATATCCTCTATTTTGATCATGTGCCCTCATGGTCTATCTAATAACCTATTTTGCATCTTTTTGGAGTTCTAGTTGTCTTTGTTAAACCTTAAATTTAAATTAGATCACTCCTGTTGTACATGGGCGGTTATCCTCATCTCATCTTATTCAATAACTTCCCCTCACCTATAACTCTTCATGGATACTTTCTTTTATATTCTGTTATTTTGTTTACTTTTGCCTGTCTAGTCAATCTCAACATCCTTGTTTTGATTATGCTTAAAAATGTTGTTTCTTGGTGCCTAACATTATGTGCCATAAAACAAAGCTGGCATTATTTGGTATATTAAATTTCAATAGAAGTAAACATAAATCAAAGATGAAAATTAACTATAAAGAAGAATGAGGGAAAATAAACATAAATAAGAATAAGGAGTCTTTTATTTTGCATTCTCGAGGACTTGTTTTCAGAAAATATGCCGTCCGGGTAGGGGTGGCAATTCGTGTTCGTGGATCGTGTTCGTGTCGTGTCAATGTAAGGGTATTATACTAAATAGGTAAACCCAAACCCAACCCATTTAATAATCGTGT